>PUQB01000463.1:0-202496 GCA_003024785.1 Selaginella tamariscina | reverse complement strand
GAACTAGTCGGTGTTATGAAAGAGTACAAATGGTTGCGAAGACGAATATTAATGCACTTGGTCGCAGATTTGACTGAATTTGATTCCTATCGGGAATAAATTTATGTTAATAACACACCAAGTGTGATGGCAGTTGGCAGTTGGCAAGACCTTGTTGTATACATGTGTACAGCCATGCGCCTCTGTGATCGCCTCTGGCCAGATTGACATGTTTTAAAAGAACATTAATTTATATCGGAAAAGAGCTTGATTCCGATAAAAGTCTCATACTTAGTCTGGCGTAGCTATATACTAAGAGAGATAGGTATAGTAGCAGACCCTTATGAAAAGGGGTAATGAGAAACACCGAGGGATGCAGAATGTAAGCTATAATATCGTAACATGTGGAATGTGGGACCATTGGAAAATCAAAGAAATGCGAAGGTGTTTGGTCAAGCATTTGAGAAAGTGCTTGTTTGTGCTAGACGACAGGTCGTCAACAGCATTTAATATTAAGGAATAAAGCAAGTCTTTATTTCTTGTTAACCAAGGGGCCGGCAACAACACTAACTAGAGGCCTCCAATATAAATTCTAGTTAAGTAAAGAAATTAACCATTGTGTTGTGTGCGTCGGGTGACAGACTTTGCAGACGTGCAAAAGGTCTCCAAGTGACTTCATGTCGCAGGTGGTGCCTCCGGCAGCTGGGTTTACGACTCAGTGAACGACGGTTCTGAAGTACTTGGTTTCGCGTAATGCAAGGGGGTAAAATTATGTGAACTTTTGGCTGACTCCGCATAGAGTGATATGTTAGTTTTGGTTAGTTTTCTCTAACATTATCTAGTCTTGGAGTTGGACGTCAACGAGGACGTTGACATTTTCAAAGGCGGGGAGTGTGTCATAGTTTTTACTATGACTCCTTTACTTTGGACGTTGACTGTTGTTACCTACTGTACTATGTTGATAAGCCCTAGGTGTAGAAGAAACAGGCCCGCTTAGTGCACTTGGATATCTAGTGATGGTCCGGCCGGGTGTCATTAGGTATTTGCAAGAAACTCTGGGCGAAGCTAGCACTTCCATCTAGAAAACTCTTACCTTGGTTTTCCGTGTCCCGGTTGGATTAATGGCTAGTTCCGGTGAGTTCGGCATGTCGGATATGCTTAGAAATACCCCAGGTTTGACAGGTTAGGGTTTAGGGGTCGATGGATAACTCACCAAGTATTCCCTCTGGGAATGAGATTTCAGTGCTAGCCCACTTATGTAAACAGGAAAACGGGGGGGGGGCTCTGTCACATAAATAAGGTAGTATATAGGAGAGTTCCTGGGTTCATGACTGAGCTCGTTACTCTTCTCCCGGTGCAAGCTCTAGCTTGTGTCGTCAAGGCACAACCCTCTGTTGTGCCGCCCTAACTTCCAGATGCCAGGGGTACGTCCCACCTTCGGGGTAGCTTACCCTTAACGTTGGCGAATCCATGCCTGGGAGGTCTTGTCGGAATGCACGTTCCAAGAGGCAGAGGTTGAGGCTTGTCTCCAGCCTCCTCCTCCACGTCAAGCTAGGTGTAGCACTCATGGCCAAGCAAGGCACATCCGTGTCCTTGTCCAACTGGGCGTGGGATCTTGTTTGACAGGTTCACGTCTTAGTTCCAGGGTTCATTGAGGGGTTCTAGAGTTGGCATTTAGGAGCCACGTTTGTGGCACTTGGTGCAACTCTTGAATCTAAGGGCTATGGCATGATAGCCCACATGGAAGGCAGTGTCACATGGAGATGTGACACTGGGCTAAACGTCACATGGTACAACGCCTGAGGCACGCCCTTTGGGGTTATGTCATGGGCTTGTCGCCAAGGGGTTGGATACTTAGCAAACAGACATGCTTGTGCTTGCACTAGGGTGCTAAGCCTTGGGCATCCGCTCAAGGGAGGTTAGGTCTCATAACTAGGTGTGCTTTGGCACACTTGGCTAGGGGAGTGTTCTCCTTGGAATTCAAGGGTTGAACAACCTAAGCTGTTAGCAGGAGCCCTTTCGTGAGGCACTCGCAAGGTCATGTGCTTAGGGTTATCCCAAACCTAGCCTTAGGGAGTTTGCTTAGCAGAACACTCGTGTCCGCCTACGGCGCACACTCGTGTCCTCACTAAGTACTAGCCCTAGGTCTAGGTATTTGGCCACTCAAACCCTTAGGGGTTAGTCGTTCAGGGTACCCCTTGTCGCCCTAAAGGGGTTGTACTCCCGGATGAGGGTGATTCCTCAAGGGGTAAGTGACAATGCCTTAGCTCTATCATGGGGGTAAGTGAGGCACATCTCTTTTGGGGGTTAGGGCATGAGCCTGTTTGGGTCTACTAGGACATGATCCAAAAGTGCACTCAGGTTATCCTCTAGGGTTCAGGGGATGGTCATTCTAGGGGACTTGGGGTAAGACTCTAAGTCTTTTGCTTAATTGGGCCCCAGAGTCAGACTCTTAAGGTTATCTTGGAAGACTTAGCGTTACTCACACAGGGTGATGACGCCGAATGGCCACTTAATAGCCACATGTTGCCACGTGTTGGCCCTTTAGGTTAAAACTCTAACACCTAAACAGGCTCATGCTCTAACCTTTCAAGTAGACGTGACTTAAATATACCCCATGACAAAGTTAGGCATCACTTACCCCTGAAGAATCACAATCATCCGGGAGCAGAACCCCTTTAGGGCAACAAAGGATACCCTAAACCATGACTAACCCGAGGTTTGAGTGGCCAAGTCATACCTAGACTTAGGGCTAGTACTTCACGAGTGTGAGCCATAGGTGAACATGAGTGTTTACTAAGCAAACTCCCCAAGGCTAGGTTTGAATAACCTAAAGTACATGACCTTGCAGGTGCCTCACGAAAGGCTCATGTTAATGAGCTTAGGTTGTTTAACCCTAAGAAAACACCCCTTAGCCAAGTGTGTCAAAGCACACTAGTTATGAGACCTAACCTCCCTTAGTTATGTCTAAGGCTTAGCACCTTAGTGCGAGCACAGATACATGTTAAGTAGTATCCAACCCTTCAAAGGGCGTGCCTCAGGCATTGTATCGTGTGTTATTTAGCCCAATGTCACATCTTCATGTGACACTTGCATTCCATGCATGGGCTATCATGCCTTAATGCTTTAAGATTCAAGAGTTGCACCAAGTGCAACAAACGTGGCTCTTAAATGCCAAACTCTAAAACCCTAGTGAACCTTCATGAATTGGTTAATAAAACTTGTCAGTTAAGATCCCACACCCACAATTGAATAAGGACACAGATGTGTCTTGCTTAACTGTGAGTGCCACCTAACTTGATGTGGAGGAGGAGACTAGAGACATGCCTCAACCTGGAATATGCATTTCAACAAGACCTTTTCAATCATGGATTCGACAACGTTAAGGTAGGCTACCCTGAAATTGGGACGTACCGTTATTGTTTAGAAGTTAGGGTGGCATAATAAAGGGTTGTGCTTTAACAACACAAGCTAAGATTGCAATGATAGAAGAGTAACGAATTAGTCATGAACCTAAAACTCTCTTACATATACCCTACCTTATTTATGTGACGAAGTCGCCCCCCACCCCTCTTTTTTTATATGTGTAAGTGGGCTGCACATAAGCAATGAGTTTTCAACCAAATCTAACTCCTATCCTTAAACCCTACTCGAGGGGTGGGATTTTAGGACGTGGGTTAGGTTCAACCCTAGGTGTTCTTAATCCTATTGAACATGCCAAACTCATTTGAACTTAATAAAACCTAACTGGATATCAAAATCGGGGTGGGTTTTCTAAAATGTAAGGTTTAACTTCGTTTAGAGTTTTTTATAAATACTTAATAACGCCCGATCGGACCATCACCAAATACCCAAATGCACTAAGTGGCATGTTTCCTACTACATCTAAGGTCCGTCAACATAAAATAATAAATAACAATAGTCAACGTAGAAGAGTCATAGTAAAAACTATGACAAAACCAATCAAACCTTAATAGTAAATTTACCAAACCTAATTTTGATAAGTTTTTAGAATATTGACAAGGGTTCATTGGGATAACCAAGCGTACTTGCTATTTGGTTCATGAACCTATGGAATTATAACTTTATACTATGAATTTTTTTGGTAAATTAACTTTGAGCTCATGAATGCTCATGGTGTGCTCAAGCTTGAAGGCCTACTCAATAGTTATCACTTGTTAAGTAAGTCGTTCACTCGCCTCATTAGATTTTGGCCTTTTTTATGTTGTCATTTCTCGATGTTAATGAGTTGTTTTTTGTTTAATATATGTTTATTTTCTACCAATAATCATTGGTTCTCTTATTCCAAACTCAAAAACCTAGTGCACAAAGAATTTAATTCAAATAACATGTATTGTACTTTTTTGAATTATCATGATTATTATTTTAACACAATGAGAACTTAATTAAAGAAGGGATTTGGGTCCAAACCATCAAGGCAAGACCAAGAACAAAATATGGAGCAGAAAATGAATCTTATTTGAATATAAGAAGAAATAAGAGAAAAAGATTAAGCATCAAAAGAGAAACTACTTAAGTAACTTGTGTTAAACTGAAATGCTAAAATCTTAATCCTGACCTTTTTATTTGCATGGTCCATGGCATTATGCAATAAGTGTTTATAATATTTTTATTTTATATACTATGTTTAATATTTTTTATATATCAAAACAATTATATAACTATCCCATGATTGTTATCAATGTCTACAATAATGTTTTTTGAATTAAGCAATTAAAATTAAAAGAGATATTTCATAATAATTATGTTTGAGTTGATTAATAGTATTTTGTTTATTTTTATATAAGGATATGTAAAGTAGCATATATTGCATGCATTATACACACATGCATAATGATACATGGTGGTGATTTAGCCTTCATGTGTTGGTGCCAAACCCTAAAGCCTAAAACCTTAAACTAACTCTAACTTTGTATTATATTGTGGCCTTCAGCGTGAATTCTTTGTGTGAGCAATGCTAAGTCTTCAAGATGACTTTAATAGTCTGACTCAGATGCCTAGTTAAATAGAAGACTTAGAGTCATACCTAAGCCCTTCGAATGACCATCCCTCGAACCTAGAGGATATCCCAAGTAGACTTTAGGATCCTATCTCAATAGACCTAGATAGGCTCATGCCCTAACCCACAAAGAAGTGTTAACACATGCCCCGTGACAAAGTTAAGCATCGTCACTTACCCCTTGAGGAATCACCCTCATCCGGGAGAACAACCCTTTAGGGCAACAAGGGTACCTTGAACCATGACTAACCCCCAAGGGTTTGAGTGGCCAAGTCATACCCTAGACCTAGAGCTAGTACTTAGTGAGGACATGACTGTACGCCGTAGGCGGACATGAATGTTTTACTAAGCAAACTCTAAAGGCTAGGTTTGATTAACCCTATAAGTACATGACCTTGCGAGTGCTTCATGAAAGGGCTTTTGCTAATGAGCTTAGGTTGTTCAACCCTTAGATCCTAAGGAGAACACCCCTAGCTAGGTGTGCCAAAGCACACCTAGTTACGAGACCTAACCTCCCTTGAGTAGATGCCTAAGGTTTACAACCTAGTGCGAACACAAGCATGCATGTTTACTAGAGTATCCAATCCCTTGGCGACAAACACATGACACGACCCCAAAGGGCGTGCCTCGGGCATTGTATCGTGTGACATTTAGCCCAGTGTCACATTTCCATGTGACACTGCCTTCCACGATATGGACTATCATGCCATAGCCCTTAGATTCAAGAGTTGCACCAAGTGCCACAAATGTGGCTCTTAAATACCAACTCTAAAACCCCTTAGTGAACCCTTAAGAACTGGGTAATGTGAACCCATCAAACAAGATCCCATGCCCACGGTTGGACAAGGACATGAATGTGCCTTGCTTGGCCATGAGTGCTACACCTAGCTTGACGTGGAGGAGGAGGCTGGAGACAAGCCTCAACCTTTGCCTCTTAGAATGCATTCCGATAAGACCTTCCAGACATGGATTCCCCAATGTTAAGGGTGTGCTACCCCAAGGTGGGACGTACCCCTGTTATTTGGAAGTTAGGGCGGCACAACAAAGGGTTGTGCCTTGACGACACAAGCTAGAGCTTGCACCAAGAGAAGAGTAACGAGCTCAGTCATGAATCAAGAAACCTTCACTTTTACATACTCTACCTTATTTATGTGATAGAGGCCCCCTTGTTTTCCTGTTTACATAAGTGGAATCTCATTCCCAAAGAGAATATACTTGGTGAGTTAATTATTAACCCCTAAACCCTAACCTGAGGAGTTTAGGGCATGGGGTTAGGGCAACCTTAAGGGTGTTTCTTTAACATCGAAACCACTCAAAAACCTAACTGGAACATAGAAAACCAAGGTAAGAGTTTTCTAAATGGAAGTGCTAGCTTCGCCCAGAGTTTTTGTAAATATTTAATGACACCCGGCCGGACCATCACTAGATATCCAAGGTGCACTAGCGGGCCTGTTTTTTTTACACTTAGGGCTTATCAACATAGTACAATAGGTAACAACATCAACATTCAAAGTAAAAGGGGAGTCATAGTAGAAACTATGATATGTTGAGTGCGTTTCTTTTTCTTCATTTTCTTTTTTTTTTACCTCAATAGTGAATAATATAGAAGCAATTTTTCATGTTTTAACAATTGTCATTAACACACAAATTAAGCTTTTAGAGTGACTTGTTAATGGTAGGTCGGTTTCTTTGCATCTTAATTTTTTACTTTGTCTTCTTTTGATTCAATTAATCCAAAAGCTTATCTTCATAATCGATTGCCAACACATATGGAAGAAACTCTGTCATTTATTTTATTAATCAAATATGCTTGTTAAGTGTCAAGTATAATTAAAGTTGTTCAACTTATCAAAATTAAAATTCTAATACAACACAAGTAATAAGGATGTTAAAATATAATAGTGTTTCTCGCTCTTTCAAATTGTTATAATTAATTTGATGAGACCCTTTCCATGGTGTTTTCAAAGAAATTAATATATCATTACGGTCTTTAATTATCTTTCTTATTAAGTATAGGTAGATGCACTCTTAAATGTATTTGTCATGTCAATGGTCTCTCTAAACATTTGTTCCCTTTTCCATAACAATTTGAAAATATAATTGAATCGAACCTTTAAAAATATAATGTTTAAACTTTAATCATACTAACTAAAATTGATATTTACGGCACTAAGATTTTACATATGTGATAGGTATTTAGAGGACTTGTCTCACAGCGATCAGATGTAATTTAACATACAATTATACATACATGTGTATATGCATAATGACACATCGGCTCCATATGTCATTGTCACTTGTCAATGTGTGTTGCATGAGAGTTCCTCTAACTCTAATTTTGTAAATTACATTATATCTCGTATCAAGACCAGACTAACCATTTATTTATTTATTATTATTATTAATTAATAGTAGTAGTAAATATCTGTTTAATCTCATTGTTCTTGATTCTAATGTGGATGCTAAACATTAATTTAAACTTCCTATACCTACTGATTAGTACACCACATTTGTCTTATGAAGTATTTGCCTTATAATCAAAAACAAGACGATGGAAACCTTAATTTAGAATGAACCAAATTACTAATTTATAGAAACCAATCATCATTACATATAATTAATAATTACTTTCTCTCAAGCTTGCTACCCCAAATGAGACCCAGTGGGATGCAAGCAATGAAAGCAACAATCCCGGAAATGACACTTGCCAAGACAATATCCCCAAATGAGACCCAGTGGGATGCAAGCAATGAAAGCAACAATCCCGGAAATGACACTTGCCAAGACAATATCCCTGTGGTCTTGCTCATTATCGGAAAATGGATTGGAAGCTATTGGGATGCTGGCTTTACATTGGGAAGAGAGTGGTAAACCACACAGATTTTGGTTTCCTAAGAAACTGCTGGCAGTGAATGTCGACATCTGGCCATTTTGAGGGATCGGACCAGATAAGTTGTTGTATGAAAGGTTTAACTGACGGAGGAAACTGAGCTTGCTAAGTGAATCCGGTATTTCTCCTTGGAAGAAGTTGAAAGATAAATCTAGGATAACATGTTTGTGATGTTTCCGATTGACACAGGGATTGTGCCGCTTAGAGAGTTGTTTGCAGCAAAGCCCTTGCATGCTCTGCATTTCTCCAAACTCTGTAGGTATATTACCTTCTATTTTGTTGTGAGAAAATCAAGGGCAACGAACTGGGTGTTCCTCCATATAAAAGAAGGCATCAACCCCAGCTTACAGTTGCAACCATTTAACCTCGTCATCTTCTTTTCAAGGTCCTCTATACGGATTCCCTGTAGTGAAGCATGATAACCAATCCTTGCATCTTGGTGGCAACTTTCACAAGTTGCAAGCTGGCCAACGTAGAGTTGAATGTTAACATGTTATTAGTAGTTTCCTTCGGCCTATTCGAATAGGCAATGTTCCACTTAAACTGTTGGAAGTAACCTCAAGTACAATTAGAGATTCACATTCTTCTAGTTCTCTAGGGATTTCTCCCTCCAAGTGATTGTTGACCAACTGCAGTACATGCACTTTTTAAGAAGCCCAAATGATGGAGGGATGTTTCCAGTGAACCTGTTATTACTTAAGTCCAGCCACACAAGATGGGTCAGTTGTGATAGCTGTACAGGAATAGGCCCTCGCAATTTGTTGTAACTAAGTAACAAGGTAGCTAGCTTGGTACAAGCTTCCCAAACTTTCTGGGACCTGCCCTTCTATGTTGTTTGCCCAAGCCAAGAAATACAGAAGGTTTGGGAGGCGTTCACATAGAGAAGCTTATTGAGTTAGCTCAAGTCAAGCATCTGCAAACCACTGCAACTCAAGACAGACTGAACACTTCACCAGTTAAAAGATTATTCGATAGAATTAAGCTTTCCAAAGCTGAGGAACTTGAGCAGAGAATTTCACTAATTGTTTGATAAGCATTTGAACTTAAATTGAGGTACCTTAGATTGTCATGAATCTGACTGATTTCTCCTGTTAAATTATTATGACTTGCATCTAAGATCTCTACAGAAGGTAAAGATCTTAAAAAGTTGACTTCCTTAGAGTTGCCTGTCATGAAGTTACCTGAGATATTGAATAGTTTGAGCGACGGACAAACGACGTTCTTAGAAAGAAACACCGGTTTTAAACATTGATTCGAAGAGATATCAAGCTCTATTAAATGCTACATGCGCCGCTAGAATGAATCGTAAATGCAGTTTGAGGTAAGTGTCAATCTTGGATGCGATTCGAGACATTTAATAAAGGAAATACCCCAGAGAGATTATTAAAAGCTAATGAAAGTTCCTTCAAAGCGGTGCAGTTTTGAAGGAAATCCTGAGAAACCCTTCCTGCTAAAAGATTATTTGAAAGATCTAAGTAACGAAGGCTGTTATTCTGGGGAAAAGAAAGTGAAGAAAACTCGCTGCTGAAATTGTTGTACGAGAGATCAATCTTCTCCAACATATTATTAATGAAGGTAACTTGATGGAGTTGATTATGGGAAAGATTGAGAAGCTTTATGTTTTGACATGCATCGAGAAGCTGATATGGATAATTGCCATGAAGCTGATTGAAAGACAAATTGAGCACATTTAATGAAGAACAGTTTCTAAAGGACATGCTATGAATCATATCTATGAAATTACTATTTGTAATATGCAACTCTCGTAATTCTGGTAAAGAATCAACTATTTTGCTACAAGAGGACTTGATAACAAGAGCAGCGAATGGAGATGAAGACCAGTTATTATGTGTGTGTCATTACCACACTTAATGCCCTCCCATTGACAACTGTTAGTGCTCTCGTTCCAGCTATGTAAAGTAGATAGTGGATCACTCACATGACTTTTAAAATGCAAAAGAGCACTGACATCATTTGCATTTGCATACGTAGCAATTGCAAGCAAGATAACAATGCAAAACATGATTGGATGTTTTTTTTTTTCAAATTTTCGAGTGGCTTAAATTCTAATTTCAAGAAGATGGGTCCGCTTATGGTCAATTCAATAGAAAATTATACGGTCATGGTCAGTCGTTGAAGACTTTTAAAGAAACGTGTATCAGTGAATCCTTACGAGAGACAAATATGACTACACCTTCAATAAACTGCAAGTTTAAACACAACCCTTGCTCATGGCTTTACATATGACTCGGGTTAGTAGTAGTTTTAATTTTGGTCCAATGAGTATTTATGATGAATCTAAACACAAGAATTAAACAGTGCACCCACTTTTTTTACTATAAGAAAGGCTAGTTATTTTGAGTTAATAAAATTGAGTCCATGATTTCGAGTTTAACTTATAGTAAAAATAGTAGGTGGATTATGAACATTGCTCATGAATTTAAAAGTTAATTCTGGTGTTTAGACTCATCATTTTAACGGTGTTAAATACTCATTGGACCAAAAATTAAAACTACTACTAGCAAAAAAGAGGGTAAGGGTTGTCTTTTAAACTTGCAGTGTATTGAAGGTGTTAAAGTCAACACAATAAAGTGTAGTCATATTTGTCTCACGTAAGGACTACACTTATACAAGAGTTCTTTAACGACTGATCATGACCGTATAATTTTGACCATAAGCGGACCCCATCTTGAATACACGAGTTCTTTAAAAGTCTTTAACGACTGACCATGACCGTAGAATTTTGACCATAAGCGGACCTCATCTTTGAATACACGAGTTCTTTAAAAGTCTTTAACGAACTGACCTGACTGTAGAATTTTGTATTAAATGACCATAAGCGGATCCCATCTTGAAATTAGAATTTAACCTACTTGGAAAATTTATAAAACATATGTTAGCCAACGACCTTTGCATTCAAATCGTATGGTTGGTTCATACGCTCCTTCACTAATGTTGATGGACTTTTCCTTTGTTAAACTACCTTATTATCATGTTTTGTTAGTGGTTTATTAAAAAAAATGAACGATTAGTTTGCATATGTTCTTTTGGTCTTTTAGCAAAAGTTGGTAGTGAATTATTAAATCCCTTTTCCAATTATCTTCTTTAAACAAAACCTTCTCATTCAAGCTCTATGATCTTCTTATTAATTAATTGGTACATTTAATTAATGGATCTTTTAGGTGTGTTGGAATGTGTGACCCGTTTTAAAAAATCATAATCATGCTTTACTAAGAGCATCATTGAATGAATATAAGCTTATAATATAAGGTGCAATATTCAACGATTCTATAAGAATCTCTCTTATTAAATATGCCAAATAAGTAATTTGTATTGCCCATTTTGTCTCATGAATATCTTCTTCAATTACCACTTTGTATGTACCAATTGATGTTACATTTGGAACTGAAATCATAAATGGGCATTCACAGTCACATATTATAATATTTGAATGGTGTGTGTTGTTGGATCCGATTTGAGATCTTTCACATGCTTGTCTCCTCTTGTACACTATACATTTATTATTATTTATATCCATCTATGTTGCACAACCCATGTTTATAACAATTTTGAAAGCTTCCTAATTAACATCATAAATATCTACTTGACTACTTGAACTTTTGGTGTAGTGCATTCTAAATATTAAGTTAATGATTGTTGGTCTTTGTTGCACTAACTTACCATTTCAAATTTTTTTCATTGAGTGCTTTGCAAAAGTGTCTCTGCAAGATTTCACAATGAGCATCATATCATACAAAGTATTGTGGGCTCTTACAGTTAATAAACTATTGTATTTCATTTATGCATGATGTTAGAGTTTTAACCTAAAGGACCAACACATAGTAGTATGCGACTGTCAAATGGCCATTCGGCATCAAACCATATATGAGTAACGGTAAGTTTCTTAAAACGACCTTGAGAATCTAACCATATGCCAAATAAGTATGAGACTTAGGGTTTTACATTAAGTCTCTTAAAGTAACTATCCTCTAAACACAAAGAATAACCCAAGTAGACTTTAGGATCCCCATGAGAGCTAAACAGGTTCATGCTTTAACCCCACCAAGGCTATGTGTTTTACACTATTCTTTTGACAAGGCCAAAGCATTGTCAATTATCCCTTGAAGAACAACCTTTTTAGGATGACAAGGGGTGCCAACTAACCCCTAAGGCATACTTAGTCTTAGAGCTAATACTTAGTGAGGACATGAGTGTACGTCGTAGGTTAACACAAGTTTCTACTAAGAAAATCCCCTAAGGCTAGGTTTGGACAACCCTCAATACTCAACCATGTGAATGTCTCATAAAAGAGCTCATGTTAATGAACTTAGGTTGTTCAACCCTTTAACATGCTCATACCTCCAAGGCGAACACCCCTAACCAAGTGTGCTAACTAGCACACTTGGTTATGAAACCTAACCTCCCTTGAGCAAATGCTCAAGGTTTAACACTTTAATGCAAGCACAAACATGCATGCTTGCTAAATATCTAACCCATTGGCATTAAACCCATGACACAACTCCAAAGGGTGTGCCTTGCGTTGTACTATGTTCATTTAACTTAATTAGTGTCACATGTTCATGTGACATTGTTTTCCAAGATGTGGGCTATCTCGCTATAGCTCTTTTAAATTTAAGAATTACACTTGGTGTTATGAATGTGGCTCACATATGCCTAATTTAAAACCCCTCTTTGTGAACTTTTAGAAAGCTAGTAAAGAGAACCATTAGACTAGTAAACATATACTTTGACAAGACCTTCTATGTGTGCGATTGGGTTACTGAATGAAAGAAGTTATTTAACTCCCTGAATGCGGGTACCCATGCACAATAGTGTGGATTTGCCAATAACCCTACATGCTGGAAGTTAGGGTGGCATAAAGGGTGGCCTTAACAAATAGTTAGGTTTATGTTGGCGGGAGGAAGGAACCAAACACCTCTTAGTCTTTAACATACTTTTCCCACACTTATTTTACTTAATCGACAAAAGCCCCCCTCCTTTTGTTTTTATGTTTTATAAAGTGGGTTGACATGGAATCGTATTCCCAAAAGAATAATACTTGGTGAGTTCTAACCTAATTACCCATCGACCCCTAAAACCTATCCCTAGGGAGAACCAACCAAGAATCTAAGACACAAAAAACAATGGAAGAAATTTTTAGATGAAGGCATTAGCTTCGTCTAGAGTTTCCTGCAAATACTTCACTGAACCATTATTAAATATCTAAGTGCACTAAGCGGGCATGTTTCTTCTGCACCTAGGGCTTATTAAATTAATGTTTCAAATTCACAATGGTATGCGAGTGATTGAGAGCTTTAAAATGATAGTATGTGGATTAACATAGTTCGATAAGTAATAATAAGTAACTTTTAAAGTAAAGAGCGATCATAATAAAAATTATGACACACTCTCCACCTCAACATCCTCATTGACCAACTAATGTTTTTTTTTATCAAAATCAACATATCGAAGTTTGTAAAAAGTTTACATAATTTTATTATCTTAGGCTTATGCTGGTGGGAAGGAAAGAACCAACACTTCTAAGTCTCTAGCGTGCTTTCCTACACCTATCCTATTTAATATATGTGATAAAGGCCTCTCCCTTTTTTTATGTTTTACAAAGTGGGTTGGTAGGAAATCTTATTCCCAAAGGAATAATATTTAGTGAGTTTTAGCTTAACAATCCATTGACCCCTAAACCCTATCCCTAGGGGTTTAGGGCATGGGTTAAGGTAATCCTAGGGTTAGGTCAACCCTAGGGGTGTTTTTATTTTTATCCGACACATCAAACTCACTAGAACCAACCAAGAATTGAACTAGGACACAAAATGATAGAAGAGTTTTCTTAGATGGAGGCATTAACTTTACCAAGAGTTTTAAGTAAATACTTAATGACACTTGACTGAGCCATCACTAGATATCCAGGTGCACTAAAGACCAATCATAATAAAAACTATGACACACTCTTCATCTTTGAAGATGACAATGTCTTTGTTAACGTTTAACTCAAAGACTAAATAATATTAAAAAAAAAAACTAACATATCACTCTATGCGGAGTCAACAAAATGTTCACATAATTTTATGAAGTCACATGGAAACCTTTGCATGTTTACAAAGTCTATCATTTGAATAGGTTAATTTTTTTTATATTAGAGGTTTCTAATTAATGTTGTATATTGGCCTTGGTTAACAAGAAATAAAGCATTGCTTTATTCCTTAACATTAGACACATTTGATGACCATGTTGTTAAGCACATAATAAGCACCATTTCAAATGCTTAATTCAATGCCTTTGCATTTAATAGATTTCCCAAATTAAATTTTCATTTGATAAAGTATTCATGCTTGTGTTTTCACATGTATTCTCATCACCCGTTTTGCAAGGGTCTACTACCATACTTACTTGAACTTGTTTTAAGCCCCTCCACCATCATCCAAGCTTAGTGTATAGCTACACCAAACAAGGTGTGAGACCTATATTAAAATGAGTTTGATACCAAGTGTAAAAGTAAGTATCCACACGTCATACACTTTGTAACACTGGCTAATTCATGGAGTGGACATAAGCTAGAGTAATTTGACATAGAAAATCTAACTTATACCTAGTGCCTTAATCAACAATCTCTATATATCACATGTCGCAGTTAACACATTCACATGTATTCATTCTTCAAAGAGCACCATAACTAGGTTTATTTAATAGTTCTTAACTTAATAATTGTTAACTCTTTATTTTATTAAGTTTAAATTTAAATTTTAAAATTTAATTCTCACAATAAGATTCTCCTTGAACACTCCTATAGTCATAGTAAAAACTATGACTCCTATAACATTATATTCATTTCTAACTGTCAAATTGATCATATAAATGTTTTCACTAATTTAAGTAATTAATGTTTAACAAGCACCTTCAAACTAATTCCCATTTCATAAACAATTACACTTTTGATATTGATACATTCGATTTTAAAACGATTGCCTAACCATTAACTCCCGAGTTTATCAATAAGTTGTTACTTTAACGAACACAACTATAAAACTATATCATTTCATTGAAATGCATGGATTGTACTATGGATGTAGATTTAGTTGATATGAGTTTTGAGATGAAAATATAATTGTTCTCAGTATTCCAAGTAATTGTTCATGAAATGAGAAGAATCATGAATTAACATATGGTTCATCTAATTGATTTAGTAAGATATCAACTTTCACATTAATGTTATTATGACACTAAAATGCCATATTAACCTCATGTTTTAGTTATATTCAACAAACTTCCTAAATAAGAGTAAAATATTTAATTTAATATGTTGATCTAAGATACACTACTCATTTAAACATAAACAATCCCACAAAATACGACATTGCTTCTTAAATAATGTATTGAGAAACTCTTTTTCATTTTTCAATTAATTTGAAGTTATGTTTCAAGTTACAACAAAGGTACTGCTTACTAGAGTGTCAAACTCAAATCCGTTTGACTCTTTATATTCCACGAGTATAGCCACTCTATGTGGTTAAAATTGAGTCATAATATTGAGTGCTTTTGTCTCACTATTCAACAAGTATTATATGATACTTTGCCAAATCATTCATAATCAATCTTAAAGAGATAGTCACAAACATTATAAAGTTTAAAGTATAAATATCTTAATAGATGAGGTGATAAAAAACCTCACGTTCTTGAACCAAATATTAAATCATACACTAGTGACTTTGAATTATGATCATCAAGAAGGGAGACCATCTTGTTGAGCTATTTAATAATTCAACATTATACTTTCATGAATACCAAACCGACCTCAAGGAACACCATCAAATCTTAAATTAATCCATCAAAAACTCAAGGACACCATCAACCCTTGAGTTTAAGAATTATGCTTTTCGACTATCTAGAGGACCAAAGATGCATATGTTGTATAATTTTGAACTCTCACATTTGTGACTATGATGCAGAGTCAAGAAACCAACTTTTTGAATAACTGTATTCAACTTCAAAATAAAATTAATATCAAAAACCAATACTAAATCCCATTGAATACCAATTCTATAATGAGGCACATGCACCAAAACCTCTATATACTCAAGCATAGACATTCTTAACATAACTTATTGAACTTAGTAAATTTTCTTACTTAGTTGATATGTAGAGTGGAGACCCATAACTTCATGCTCTTGTTAACCGGGGAATCACTCTTATTCAAGAGCTTAAATTAATCAATCCCTCACATTACGAGCAACATTTTAAATTTCAAGTTTAAAGAGTTAATAATGAAATGTGCAAGGTGCATCAAACGCCTTCACCATGCAAGTCTTTCTATAAATTAAAATTATAAATGTATGTTTCAACCACTTTCATTTTTGGTAGATCACACCAACTACCCCAAAACTACACCAATGTAAATGTAACATTAAATCTTTTTAGTGTCATAAGTTATTATTCATTTTTTTTCATGATCCCATATGAGACAACTCTTTAATCGAGTTAGCCAAGCTAATTAACTTGAATATAAAGTGCGCACTTACAATTAATTAAGGTTTTTTGTCCAAATCAAGGGACTTGAACAAAAATAATCAACTTAATGTTTCTTGTAGTTAGTGTCATTAAAATATTGTAAACACCAGACGATACTTTAATTATATTGCATCTTCAAATTGATTGCTTAACATATTCATCATATGTTAATACTCACCTTTCCATTGTACCATAAGTTTAATGCCATAGCTTGCTTCTTCAGAAAAGGTGCAGTAAAAGGAAGAGACTAGACAACAACATAAGATGCTTCAATAACCATCTCAACCACTACAATAGCAGATAGAGAACTTGAAAGTGAAGGACAAACATAAAACCATTCTAGATGAAGATATCCTTGCACCACAAGTGGAACCAAAGGAAAGTGGGCCTAAGAAGGTAGCAAGTGGGTATATTCTTGATGAGGTGGTTACACATGTAACCATACCATCTTATTAACGATAATTGTTGGGGAGAAAGAGTAGCAGGGTCCAGAGATGGGAAGAGTTCGTTCATAGAGACCTTATCATCGTAGCCATTTTAGAGGTCAATTCTCAAGAGCATGAGAAGAATATGGACAAGGAGGTTTTTGACTCAAGTCTAGCATGGAGCTACCACACACCAATTTTCTAACTCTATGTCAAAAGGAGGGGAACTAGATTTGTGATGGTTCTAAGTGGTGCAAATCATTCCAAACTCATGAACGAGTAGGGGAACCTAATGTGGAAACCCATTTTATGCAGGCACTAGTCATACTCTAGAAAGATGTACTGGAAAAATCTAAATGAGGTGCAAGAGAACCTCACAATGCTTTAGAGGTTGCGACAAACATATGCACATTGAAGATGTTTTAGAGGTTGTGACAAACATCAATTTAAAATGCACAAAGAAGGATTTGGAGCAGGTGAAGAAGATCACAACAAAGGTAGTGGAGGCAGTGATGATGTCCAAGTTCATTGGTCTCCAAACAATTGTCAACAGGATAGCCATTCATGTGATGAAGGTACGCACACCAAGTTCATAGATGGTTGAGCTAAAGTTAGAGATAGGAGGGCAGAGTGAGGCAAAGTTAGGAACACTTATGCAAAAGATTGCAAAGCTGCAGGATGAGTTCAAACATGGTGGAGCTCTTCTCTCTCTCATAGGAGAGGAACTCCACCAATTAAAGGATGAGAATGTAACATTGCGAGTGCGGAGTGGACAAGCAGAATCTACTGATTAAGGTGCAAAAGAAGCTAGAGAAACAGATAGAGAACTTCAACAAATACAAGGAAGACCACATTGAGTACCTAGAGGGTGAGGAAGAGGTTAATATAGCAATAGCATAGTTGTAATGAGGACATAGCAACAAATAAAGTGGGGAATGGTGTTAAAGGTCAAAAAGATTATGTAGGAAATGCATTCATAAGATAAACAAGCAAGAGAGAAGTAAGTCCCACACAAGAATCTCCACACTTGCTTCTCATGTATTCATTTTAGTAATGCAAGTTATGTTATACGAAATCCTGTGTATATGATATCTTGTGAGTATAAGCTATCCAGTGAGCAATATGTGGCCAAAGTAAGTTCATGCCTTTGACTTTGAAGACTAGTCAAGAGGTCTGAGTGTTAAATAAAGCATATAAGTGTAGGAATCATATCATGCAGTCAAGAAGGTTATCCTGGCACTGTTTCTTCGAAGAAATCTTGTGAAATAGGCACGGATCCTTAGTGAGGTGGTATACTATTGAACTAACACGTCTAGATGGTTCAACATATCCACATTGAATTGTGATAGTGACAAGTTGAAAAGACAACACATGCTTGAAGAGTTTCCTTCCATCAGTAGTATAATAAGAAAAAAAAAGATTAATGGGTTGCAAGTCCACCCTAACAAGTTTCAGTAAAAGATTGAAGATGGTCCCACATTTTTGATGAGCATCGCTAGCATTTACACAATTGATTGTTGCAAGATGTGTCTCACACATACCACTTACCACTTAAGGAATCACCCTCATCCGAGAGCACAACCCCTTTAGGGTAACTAAACCCTAAGGGTTTGAGTGGCCAAGTTATACCCTAGACCTAGGGCTGATACTTAGTGAGGACATGATTGCACACTGTAGGGGGGACACGAGCGCTCTACTATGCAAACTCCCCAAGGCTAGGTTTGGACAACCCCAAGCTTATGACCATGTGAGTGCCTCACGAAAAAAAGCTTTGCTAACAAGCTCAGGTTGTTTAACCCTTAGACATGTTCACACCCCCAATGAGAACACCTTTAGCCAAGTGTGCCAATTAGCCACCTAGTTATGAGACCTAATTTCCCTTGAACGAATACCCAAGGCTTAGCACCATGATGCAAGCACAAGCACACATGCTTATTAATATGATTGAAAGTTAGAGCAGCACAATACTTGATGACACAAGCTAAAGATTGCACCAACAAAAGGAAATAATGAGTTCACTTATGAACCCAAAAACTTTCACTACATATACTCTACTTTTTTCCTAATTGCTTAAGTGGGCTTGCACTGAGTCTCATAGTAAATGAGTTAGTGAGTTTTAACCTAGCCATGTGCACACGCCGAACTCACCAACTAGGACGTCAAAAAAGGGGGGAATTTTCTAGATAAGGTGCTAACTTCACTCATAGTTTCATATAAATACCTAACGACACCGGTCAAACCATATTAAATGTCCAAAGTGCACTAAGCAGGCTTGTTTCCTACAACACCTAGGGCTTATCAACATAGTTCAGTATGTAACAATAATTAATTTATAAAGTAAAGAGCATCCATATTAAAAACTATATCATTGAACCTTTAATGAGTGAGAAATAACCCCACTTGGTGCATTTAGTTCTTTAAGGGTGGTTCATTTGATTGTCTCTAATACTTCTAGAAACTCTAGTGAAGGTCGAACTTGCCATTTAAAACTCTTCCTTGTTTGTGGGTGTGTCAAATGAGTTTGGCATGTTAAATATGATTAGGGACACTCTTAGGGTTGATCTAACCCTAGGGTTGCCCTAACCCCACACCTTAAAACCCTCCCCATGGGGTCGGGTTTAGGGTTAAGTTAAGAAAGTTAACTCACTAACATTGGGCTAGCTTTCTATGCTAGCCCACTCACACAAGTAGGAAGAGGGGGCTTCGTCATGAAATAAGGTAGGGTAATTTCTTAAGTTCATAAGCAAGCTCATTAGTTTGTGTCATTAAGGTACAACCCATATTGTGCTACTCTAACTTTCCATGCACAAGGGTACGTCATACCCTAAGGGTTGTCCAACCGTTATCGTTAACGAATTTGGGCCTGGGAGGTCTTGTCAATACATGTTTCACTAGTCAGAGGTTGAAGCTTGTCTCTAGCCTCTTCTATGAGTCCATGTCAAGCTAAGAGCAACACTTGTAGCTAAGTAGGGCACATCTGTGTTTTTGTAAGCGTGAGATCTTGGCTAAGAGGTTCTCTTTACCAGTTCCTAAAAGTTCACAAAGAGGGGGTTCTAGGTTGGCATCTGCAAGAGATATTCATGGCACCAAGTGTAACTCTTGAGTTTAAAGGGCTGTGGCCAGATAGCACATTTTAGAAAAAGTGTCACATGAACATATAACACTAAACTAAATGACACACAACACAACACCCAAGGCACGACCTTTGGGGTTGTGTCATGGGATTCACACCAAGGTGTGGTTATCCTAATAAGCATGCATGCTTGTGCTCACATTAGGGTGCTAAGCCTTAAGCATTCACCCAAGGGAGGTTAAGTCTCATAACTGGGTGTGCTGATTGATACACTAAACTAGGCATGTTCTTCCTTGGGTGTGTAAACATGTCCAAGATTTAAACAACCTAAGTTCATTAATAGCAAACCTCTTAAGTTAAGTTTAGAGAACCCTAAGCATGTGATCATGTGAGTGCCTCACAAAAGGATCCTTAGCACAAAACTCATGTCCACCTCTAACGCACACTTGCATCCTCACTAAGTACTAGCCCTAATATTCACTCAAACTTTTAGGGGTTAGTTGTGGGTCAAGGTACCCTCATCACTTTAAAGGAGTTGTACTCCCGAATAAGAGTGATTCCTCAAGGGGTAAGTGATGATGCCTTAGCATTGTCACGACAGTATGTATGAGACATGTCTCCTTGGTGAGGTTAGGGCTTGAGGGCGTCTAAGTCTCCTAGAGCATGAACCTAAAGTCTATTCGGTTATCCTCTCATTCACTTTAAGGGAATTAAGGTAAAACCCTAAGTCTCGTGCATATTTGGGCATCTCTAAGGGTCATCTTGGAAAATTAGTAAGACTCTAACAGAAGTGGATCATGTGATTTGCTAAGTTTACACCTTATTGCTTTTTCTATGCTATGGATTAGTACATGATTTAGTTAAGATTCAATGTCAATTTTGGCAATAGTGTTCAAATAGGGAAAAGACTTATGTTTAATATGCATCCTTGACTTTAAGAAAAAGAGTATATTCAAACATGAAAATGAACACAATAAATAATATGAAACAGGTTCACATTATAGTGCATATTTTTGAGAATGTAACTCAAGAATCCTTATCCAACGTCTCTTCCTCCTTCGAACTATAGGTCACAAATGAGATCTTCTACTCCTTGACTTTCTTTTTTTTTTTTATCTCAACGCCCTTTTCAATGATGAACCTCCTTCTTGATCTTTTTGCCTTGGTGGTGTTTTTTGGGGGATCCTCTCATTATGCACTTGGATCTCCTCCTCATCACCTTGAACACTATCCTTCTTCTATGGAAGTCCCACAATCTTCTTGAGCTTCAAGTCATACACGCTTCATTTATCGACGCTCCATGCTCCTTCACATATTGAGCCATATAATGTACCCACGAGAAAGTAAACATGGTAGAAGGTTTCTCTTCTAGCTCCTCCTACTTGAGCACCATATACTCTGTGAGCTTTCTAACATGTGACATGCAACTCTTATAGGTTTCTTGTGCATCAATGCATTGTATAGTGATAGGATGCCATTTTAGGCTATTGTGGCGAATTTTCTGAACCCAAAAGTGTTCACCAAGAAGTTTACTATGGGTTGCACCTCCTTTGTGAGATCACTCCCTTTTAACCTTGCCTTAATGTTGTACTCCTTTACCTCTCAAAGATATGCTCCATGTGGTTTTTTGCCACCACAAGCTCTCCTCGTTTAAGGGAAGCAAGAAGATTTTTGAATCTTCTTAGAGGTAACCCGCATACTCCTTGTAGTTGAGTATGTTGTGAATGTCCTATCTCTTATGTTGACATCCTCCATCATCATCACAAATATATAACATTGCTAGTTGTTTGGCAACACCACTAATAACAATTTGGAGTACATCTCCAATCCCAATTGCATCAAAATTTTCTACAACATGGGAAAGAAATCCCACACTGTGTGTGACAATCGGACATTGCCAATGTCATCATGAAGAGAACCAACAAAGCCTTTACAATTCTTAAAATGAAAACTCTTTTTTCCAGCCAATGAATCAAACAAATTTATTATTTTCTTTTTGTAGAAACCCTAGATTTATACATTTATTTTGCACTTATTCCCATATATAGGATATTCTCCTTGGGAAAACGCGATATATGTCTCACCTCTACTTCTGCATAATACTTCTTTAATTTATTAATATTAACTTTCTCTTCCACATCATTTTCCTCCTAATGTCTCTATTGAGATTTGTCCTTTTAAGTCAACATTTCTTCACCTTAAAAAGGTCTTACCCACTTTAACTTAAGCTTGTGTCCACCTTAATTCTATACCACAAAATAAGATCTACTATAATATGTTTTCCATGCCTTTTTCCAGTGAAGTCAAGCTTTTCTTCTCCTCTAGATAGCCTATATGGTCCATAGAGCATGAATTCAAAGTTCATCCTAGTTTTTCTAGCTATATCAAATGTAATTCAAAGGATTCCATTTCACCCAACTCATACTTCACAACTAACCTTAGAGAAGGTAATATCCACTTAATAGGAGTTATAACTTCTACACCATAAGCATGCTTAAATGGTGTTAATTTTGTAGTGACTTTATAAGATGTCTTATTAGCACATAAAACTTCATGAAATCTTTTATCCTAGTCATTTATATTTTCTTGAACCACTTTCATTAAATTTTTTTTATAACCTTATTTATGGATTGGCTTGTCCATTTTCTTTGGGATAATAAAGTGTATACTTTTATGCTTTATGACAAACTCGTCCATAAAGCATTTAGATTATCTTATTAACAAAATGTTTTCCTTTGTCACTTAATATCTCCTTAGGAATTTCATTTATGTTATAGCAATTTTGTAAATGGCATATGTGCATTAGCTCTTTCCATCGGTTCTACTTTCACCCACTTAGTCATTATTTATTAATATATATTATTTCCCTATGTACTTATAGAATTACAAAATCCTTTCCCACTTTTAAAATGGTTCTAATGGAGAATTGGATTATATAGTTGAGTTTGCTTCTTTGGAGTTAATTGTGCACCTTGGCACTTATCACATATGCTAAAAACTCACATATATCTCACCGTAAAGTAGGCCACCCTGTAATATTTTCTTGATTGTTATCTCTTTTTAGAAATATGTCTTCTTGTTAGGTTGGAATGGGCGTCTTTCAAGACATTTAAAACCTCATAAGGTTCCACAATTGTCTTAACACTCATCCACACTCATCTTATAATGCTTTCTGGAATTATCGTGTCTTCATGACGAAAATTTTATTTTTGTCTCTTGTATTACAAGGTGGAACCACTCATGTTAATATATATTTTAAGATCGTCCATCCAACTTGCATCAGCCATGTTCTAGGTTGGAACTTCTCCCATTTGTGACTCATGTGGTCAACATGTTCATGTTGCCTTCCTAATTCATGTAACATAAGGAACCCATCTAACTAACCTTCTTGTTAGGATTGGTTTATTTAAAATATATAATTAAAGCTTTATGATCTACAAATAATTTTAACTTTATTAACTATTAAATAATGTTGGAACTTTTGAATCGCATAAACCATTCTTAAAGCTTCTCTTTTCAGTAGTAGCATAGTTTGCATGTGCAGAAGTTAATTGACAACTTGTATAGTAATAGGGCAACTCTTTTCATCATCTTGTGTTTATTTAAGGACAACTCCTATTCTTCTCAAAACTCTATCTTGTATCCTGAATGTTTTGTGACCATCAAGGATGTCAAAACTTCTATTTAAATAAGCAAGGTTTGTATAGTAATTGTTGGAAGAATCTTATATAATAAGTTTGGTGTGTGTCTTGAACACTCCCATCAACTGTCATCTTAAATTTTATGTTACAGTTATTCTAAATTTTATTCTATTATTATCTTAATTTCATAATTATTATAAATTCATGAGGTTAAATAATTAAAGATCCAATTTAAGGATAAACTCATCGTATTAAAATAATAATTAAGTTTAAAGATTAAATTAAACATAACAATTAAGTTTTACGAAGTTAAAAATAATAATTGAGTTAAGATTTTAACTTAAAATAAATTCATTAAGTTAAAGAATAATAAGATCCAATTTAAAAATAAACTCACTATGTTAAGGAAAACAATGAATTAAGATATTAATTCACCAAATTAAGAATAATAATTAAGAACTCATAAGATTAAAAGCAACGATTGTCAAAATTGATTTTAAAACCATGGTTTCACTATTCATGAATAGTAAAACCAAAATTTTAAGGTTATAATATATATAATTATTAATATATATAATTAATAAATTAATAGTATATATTCATAATATTAAAGAATATAAGATTTAATTTATGTATTTATTAATTGAAGATCATCAAAAATATTATATATATTGAGTTAAATTTTTTTGATTAAGCCATCATGGTTTTTTTAATGGTCTAGGTCATAGTCTATGTCAATTTTGTCAATCTATGATTAAAAAAATAATAATTAGGATTAAAACTCTAATTCAAGGATAAACTAAAATAATAATTAAGTTAAGAGTCATTAATAGTTAAATCCATACATGTTAAATTCAAAAATAAATTTATCATATTAAAGATAATAATTGGGCTAAGGATTCAATTTTTTAAAAGATTAAAGATAATAATTGAGTTAAGGTTCATTAAATAATTAAGCTCGCCAATGATGGGCATATATTAGTATGTTAAAAATGACACATTTTATCATTTAACATTATAATAAATAAATTTTAATTAAATAATTTTAAATTAACATTTTCTTTAAATTCTCTTCTCTTTATAAGTGATAAAGAAATCTTGAACATGTTCATTCTTAAATTTTATATAATAATATATATTCAAAATTTAAAACATAGTTGAAACTCTAATAATTTATATTTGTGGTGGACCAAAGCTTGATAAAATTATAAATTATTAATTATACTAAGATTGATATTAATGTATAAGAAATTAAAAGGAATGGAAAAAGTTTTTTATTACATGCCCCATTAGATAAAGAGACCCACAAAAAATGTATGAAACATGCTAACGTGAAAACACATGCATAATATTTAATATTTTATATATATTATAAATATATTTTAATTTATATAATTTAGCCTAGGTCTTTCCTTTGTTTTTAGTAAAACATATGTAAGTTCTTTAGTTCTCACTTTAATGATGTACTTTTTAATTATTTAAACTTTTTAATAAATTTACAAAGTTCCCTATAATTTTATATTAACAAGAAAAATCATCATTGAATTTAAATTATTAAGTATTATAGGTTATAATTAATTACTCATATAACAAATCTGGTAAATCAGAAATAAAGAATATTAAAAAGCTATAAATTTATAAATATAACATTTTATGCTAATTATACATGTCCACACACACACACACCTAAATATTCTAATTGTAATATATGTGTGAATGCATAACAAATAAATTTACACTTTCTTTATAAACTTTTTATTCTTGCTCACTAGACTTATATAAATACATAATTAAGTGCACATATGTAAAATTAATGTAGTGCATTTATATTCATTGATAGATTTAACTTTTATACCTAGCCATGGCCAACAAATCTTAGATGACCTTTATTGTTAAACACTTAAATTAAATTCTTATTATCAGATAATAATGTGTAAGGTTCTACGGTATTTACTACGTATATACACCACGTATACTCTGACATGTGGCACTAGGATTCAAGCACACTAATCTGGGGACTGACTAATTTGGACACCATGATTTACTTTTGGCACCAAGAGTGCTAATTCTGGCACAGACACTTAGTAATAAATTACCTTGTATGGGTCAGACCTAATTGAATCATATTTGGTATTCACACCTCTTTTATTGGTGGAAAAATTGAGTAGTCCTTTGAAGGCTTAGTTTTTTTGTGTTCTTTTTTGTCTCCCTCTTCCTTGTTGTTCTTGTTCGTGATTGGCAAACGAAGAAAGGTGGTTGCAGTTGTTCGATGCATTGGAATGAGCGTGGCGAATCAGACTACTCTCCTATAGGAATTCACCAAGGTATAGCAAAATGCCAGTATGCCGTAGAGTGCCAATCCACCCCTTGGGTTCAATCCACGTGTTCATCCAGAGTTCTTCAAGGGGAAGGTTGGAACAAACATGTACCATTGGTGGGAACACTTTCAAGGATTGTTGATACCATGGATGGTCTGATCCCATCGGTTGTGAGAGCTCCCAACGTGTCTACAAGGACTTGCTTGCAATGGTACAATGGTGTCCCCGTTCTTGATCGACAAGATTGTAACATCTTGTCCTAGCGATTCAAAAAGCTTTTAGTAAGCCTGAGGATTCCGCTGTAACTTTTTATGAGCTCCACGACTTGATGCAAGTGTCGGGAGAGACTATTCAACGATTCGGGATCAAATTTTTGAAACTTGGTCAATCGTGCAGATCTAAGCATGATATTAACGGGTACAATTGGGCTTGTTGTGGTTGGCTCTTCGCCCTAATTTGGCTGGTTTGGTGGAGGGATTTGGTCCTTCAACTATGAAGGAGGCCTTGCGGATTGCACAACGATTTAAGAACTTGTTGGGTGTAGCACAACGTGTGTATCCTGTACTGGCACCTATTCCTGGAATGGAACTTTCTTTGACATTCGATCCTATTCCGATGGAAGTGGGTGCTGTTCAGATGGAGAACAAGTCCTCAGGCCGCAAGAGGGGCCCAAACCAAGTTGCTGGTAAGCATGGTCATGGTCGTGGTTGTGGTGAAACATTCAGTGTTACAAGTGTTGAGGTTGGGACATGTTGCTTGAGCATGTGCAAATAGACATCAAGTAGCTGCCATCAAGACTGTAGAAGAAGTTAAGACACTTCTTCAGCTGGAAAACGAGGAGTAGTGCATGGGTGTTAGAGGACCCATGCGTAGGCAATTGCACCACCTTTGAAGAATTTGATTTTTCGCATGGTTGACACTTCCCCGAAGCACCTTTGTTCTTCCATGCTTGTGCGGGCATAAGGGTCTCGAGTGAGTTACCGAACACCAAGTGTTTTTATGTTTGTGTTTCAAGCATGATAGAAAGAACTCTTGTTTTAGTCCTGGTGGACGCCGGATCTGGTATATCCTGTTTTAAAACCAAATTTTATATTTATTAAATAACAATGATAAGAACATAATGCAAATACTTTAGTGCACATGGATACATTAAATTAAAATGGTGTAATGTTTTTATAATTTTTCCAGGTAGGTTAAATTCTAATTTCAAGATGGGGTCCGCTTATGGTCATTTAAGCCTCCCGTTAAAACTCATTCACTTTCAGTCTCTCTCTCCTACGTGGTAGAGATGACTGGGCCACCTGTCAGAGTTTTTACCTGGTGCCACAAAGGCGGCTTGCCAGGTGCCAACCCTGGAATCCCCTCTCTGGAAACCCCACGGAACTGGTAAAGTAACCCGTATTAGGAACCCAAGCCTTAGGAACTCAAACCCTAACTGACTAAGTCCACAACGAGACTCACCTTGTGAATCAGGATACACGGACTAGCCGAGTTAGGTGTCGTTCCTAGCTTGGCGTGGTTGAGGCGGCCGGAGCAAGGCCTCAACCACTAGTTTGCGGAACGTGAACTCGGGCAATGCCTTTGAGCTTGCGAGCAGGTTTTCGGACCAAGGAATCTGGCTAACTCCTTGGAAGTGACGTGCCCTATCTCAAAGGCAAGATCCTGCCAACGATAAGGATAGTCTAACCCTAGGGTGGGTTGTACCCCTGTCGTGTGGAAGTTTGGGCGGCACAACAGAGGGTTGCACCTTGACGACACAAGCTTAGCTTGCACCGGTAGGAGGTTAACGAGCTCTCTTTTGAACCCAGGAAGCCTCACTACATATACTCTACCTTATTTATGTGACGGACCCCCCCCCCCCTGTTTACCTAAGTGAGTAAGTGGGCTGGCACGGAAATGCCAGCCCTTAGAGAAAATGGTTGTCCTAACCTAATCCTAAACCTAACCCCTAGGGGGGGGTTTAGGACGTGGGGTTAGGGCAACCCTAGGGTTAGGTCAACCCTAGGGTGTCCCTAACCCTTATTTTGACAAGCTATAATTTGGAACCCTAACCTGGAACGTCAAAACGGGGGAGGTTCTCTAAATGGAAGTGCTAGCTTCGCCTAGAGTTTCTTGCAAATACCTAACGACACCCGGCCGGACCATCACTAGATACCCAAGTGCACTATGCGGGCCTGTTTCTTCTACATCTAGGGTTCGTCACATAATCCAGTAGGTAACAACAGTCAAACCCCAAAGTAAAGGGTCGAGTCATAGTAAAAACTATGACACACTCCCCGCCTTTGAAAATGTCAACGTCCTCGTTGACGTCTAACTCCAAGACTAGACTAGGTTAGGAAAAATTAACTGAAAACTAACGCTAATCACTCTATGCGGAGTCAGCAAAAAGTTCACAAGTTTTATTACCCCCCTTGCATTACGCGAAGCCAAATACTTCAGAACCGTCGTTCACTGAGTGAGAACTCAGCTGCCGGAGGTACCACCTGCGACAAGAAGTCATTTGGAGACCTTTTGCACGTCTGCAAAGTCTGTCACCCGACACAGACAACAAGTTAGTTAATTTCTTTTAGTTAACTAGAATTTATATCGGAGGCCTCTAGTTAATGTTGTCTGTCGGCCCCTAGGTTAAAGAAATAACTTTATTCCTTAATTAGTTTGAGACCTTGCCTCAAACTCATTCACCAACTCCATCGCGTTTTGTAGATTCTCCAATGGTTCCCATGTCGATTCGCACGCCGGATAGCCTTTCCATTTGACGAGATACTCAAACTTACGTTTTCGCGTCCATAAACCTTCCTTTTGCCCAATATGGATTCGACTTCGTACTCCGTACCTTCATGAACCAGCTCAGGGGCGGACGTAAGTTTTCATATCTTTGCGGATGTTTCTCATCTTTGTGGAATGGCTCGAGCAAATTGACATGAAACACATTGTGTATTGTTCCCAACTCCGGAGGAAGATCCAACTCATAAGCCACTTTCCCTACTTGCTTCACCACCTTGTATGGACCTATGTAGTGCGATAGAAACTTCCTCGAAAGAGTCGTTGGAACCTTCAGGTTTTTGGTACTCAACAATACCATATCCCCAACCTGATACTCTACATCCCGCGATGCTTATCGTACTGCTGACGATACCTTTCCTGTGCTGCAGCCATCGCTTGACGAGCAGCTTCCCATGTTCGATACAATTGTCCCGTGAACTCTGCTACAGATGGAACTCGATTGCTATCGTCTTTCGGTAACACCATACTCTGAGGAATACCACCCTTATTCCCAGTTAACACTTCCATCGGGCTACATCCGATTGCAGTGTGTGTCGAGTTATTGTAACATATCTCAGCCATATCTAAGTGTTCAGCCCAATCAAGTTGATCACCTTGAACATAGCATCTGAGATAGTCCTCGACTTGTCGGTTCACCCTCTCCGTTGACCATCAGTTTGCGGATGGTAAGCCGTACTGAACTCAGCATCGTCCAAATTGCTTAAACAACGTTCCCCAAAACTTCCGTAAACGAGGATCCCGATCTGAGATCATGTTTCCGGTAGCCGCGCACTCTTATGACTTCGTGGAAGAACAACTTCTGCTTGAATTGCATTCACTGTCTCTACAGTTGGAATGAAATGAGCAACCTTTGAAAACGATCGACTACCACCATGAGCATTAAACCACAAGATTTTGGCAATCCCATGATAAAGTCCAAAGTAACACTTTGAAATGGCCGCTCTGGAATCGGTATACACTGCAACTTCCCAGCTCGTTTTTGCGATCGGCTCTTTACTTGTTGACATGTGGGGCATGTCTTGACATACTTGGCAACATCATCTATCATACCCGGCCAATAGAATCCCTGTTCAACAAAGCCAACGTCTTATGCCTTCCACCATGTCCTGCCAAAGGAACGTCGTGATGCTCTCTTAACAGCCTCTCCCTCCATGTCCCTTCTGGAACATAGAGTCTCTTTTCTTTATAATAAAGAACTCCATCTCGTACCGCAAAATGGCCTGTTTGAGTGCATCCATTCGACTTTCTATTCCTGCTGGAATATTACCATCTCTTCGTAATTGATGAACTTGTTTCCTCTTTGCCACCAGGCTCAAAGCTCCTTAGCAAACTTGTCCTGAGGATACGCCGTCACAAATTCATCCACCAAAGTTGACACGGGTGCTGACATAATCGAAGATGACCCTTTCTACTGAGTGCATCAGCTACCACATTGTCCTTTCCCGCTTATGTTGATTTCAGGCTGAAATCGTGCCAACTTCTGCTGCCATCTAGCATACTTTGGCGATAGCTTCGGCTGCGTTTCAAAATACCTTAGAGTTACACTATCTGTCCAAACCACAGTGCCATGACTTGGAAGATAATGACGCCAATACTCCAAGGAAGCAACAATAGCATACATCTCCTTTTCGTGAGTAGGCCATCGAGTTTGCGCGGCATCTAACTTCTTCGAGAAAAAGGACACTGGATGTCCTTTCTGTTGCAATACACCACCAATTGCAAAGTCGGAAGCGTCACATTCTACTTCAAAGGGATCTTCAAAGATGGGCAACTGCAAAACTGGCTCAGAAGAGATAGCCTCTTTGAGTTTGACGAACGCACGTTGGCACTCTGGAGTCCAATGCCATGGAATGTTTTTCGTAAGATCTGTCAATGGGGCCGCTATTTCCGAGTAACCCTTTATGAATCTTCGGTAATACCCTGTCAGACCAAGAAATGATCTAACTTCATGCACGTCTTTTAAAGTCATCCACTCAGTAATAGCTTGAATTTTCTTTGGGTCCATGGCAACCTCCCCACCTGAGATCAAGTGTCCCAAGAAATCTATCTTGGTTTGACCAAATGCGCACTTGCTTTCTTTAGCATACAACTGGTTCTCTCTCAACCTCTGAAACACTTTTTCTAAGTGTTCCACATGTTCTCAATTGTCGAACTGAAAATCAGAATGTCATCAATATACACCACTACGAACTCGTCTAGATAGTCTCTAAACACATCATCCATCATTGTGCAAAAAGTTGCTGGAGCATTGCACAACCCGAATGGCAAGACTAGAAACTCAAATGATCCATAACGCGTTCGAAAAGCGGTCTTCTCAATGTCATTCTCTGCTACCCGAATCTGATGGTACCCAGATCTCAAGTCTATTCTTGAAAAATACTTTGCTTTTGATAGCTATCAAATAAGTCGTCCACTCGTGGAAGAGGATACTTATTTTTGATAGTTATCGCGTTCAGTCGATAGTCCACACACATTCGCATCGTACCATCCTTTTTCATTACAAACAAGATAGGTGCACCATATGGCGATCGACTAGGTCGAATGTGTCCTCGACCAACAATTCTGTCAGCTGTCTCTTCAATTCTACTAACTCTTGAGGATTCAACCGATATGGGGCTCTTGCCGGTGGAGACGAACCTGGCAAAATCTCTATCTGTGGTCCACAGCTCGACGTGGAGGTAACTCGGCGGCAAGTCTTCTGGCAACACATCCTTAAACATGTTCAAGACTTCCAAAATAGGTTAGGAACAGATTCTTGACCATCTCCTATTTTGACTTCACCAGTATCCAAAACCATTGCAAGAAACACACGTTCCGATGTCTAACTGCTTACGCAACTGAGTTAAGGTAAGGAACATAGGATTCCAATCCTTATCAGTTAGCGTTTCCATTTGAGCGTGTCTTTTAATGTCTTCTTTATCTGCTGCAAGCGTGATTCGATTATCTCCGGAACCCCTCATTTCGATTACATGTTTATGGAACCATTCCATACCCAAAACAAAGTCAAACCCCGTCATATTCAAGACAACTAAGTCTAGCTTAGCCTTCCAATCTTTGATTTGGACAGGAACTGCCCTTGCTATATTATTAGTATTTTGAGAACCTTTGCCAAAATTGATCTTTATTTCACACATCTTTATTACATCCAAATTCAATCGACGAGCTAGACTAGTCGATATGAAGTTGTATGTTGCTCCAGTATCGATCATCATTCGGACTCGGTCCCCTCGTATCCTTCCTGTCAAATATAGCAAAGGGTCAGTTTTGTCTTGAATAGCGAATAAGGCAGGTTGTGTCTGGCACAACATTACCTCTTCTGACTCATCTTCCGGATCTTCAAGCGTTTCTGGTTCAGCAACTTCCTCTTCTACCATCGCCTTGAAATGTCCTGATTGTTGTGAGGGTGCCGGACACTCTTTAGCAAAATGACCAGGCTTGTTACAATTATAACATTTCACACCCCGCCTGCGGAACGCGGGGGAGCAGACTTTGGAGCCGATCCTTTGGCTGCTGAGGAGGTGGTAACGCCAATGGTTTCCGAAATCCGGTGGGTCTTGATGTGTCCGAAAACTTGGAACTGCCACAAAGGGACTTGCACTTCGAATTGATGGCGATTGATCTGGTCGCCTATCAAACCTTCTGAACCCAGACTTTGGAGGAAACCTCCTTGGTTTAGGTTTTGCTTCCTCCCCTTTGTACAAGTCTTCTAACGACATGCCATAAGCAACCTTTTGAGCTGCCTCTTGACATTCCCGATAGCTTGTGGCTTGTACCTTAAGATTCTTTCGCGTTTCTCATTCAAGCTAGCCATGAAGCAACTTCGAGCTTCATCATCGCTCATATTTGGCACCAATCGCCGTACACTTTCGAATCGATAAACGTGGTCCATAGGACTTCCCCGAACTCCCTGTTGACAAAGTGCCAGGTCAGCACGCAATCGCAAACCGAGATCATCCGGCATATACTGCTTTTTGATCTCCTTTTTCATGTGCTTCCAGCTGTTTCGGTATCCACGTTCACCTTCAACAATTCGCCACCAAGTCTTAGCTTCTTCTTTAAGAAACTGCTTGGCACATGCAACCTTTTCTGTCTTTCTCACGGAAGCAGCCTCGAAATAGCTTTCCATATCATACAACCAGTCATCCAAAACCTTGTAATCCTTTGAACCCATGAAATTCGAAGGCTTTACCGGTTTGAATTTACTGGGACCTCCACCAACTACTTCCGTCGAAGAATCTGATTCAGAGGAACCTGACTCTGAGTCATGCTTCTTCTTCTTTTTCCGTGTGTCTGGTTGCGGAACATCTGGCACTGCAGTATTCGTTGGAATCCGAACGGCAACATTATCGATTCGTCGTTCAACCCAAGACATCCCCTCGAAGTTCGTTTAGGGCATCCATCATTATTTCTCGCCAACCAGGTCGTTGTCTAACCTAGGGGGTCGACCTGGATCAGCCTCATCCATCTCCTCATTTTGAGCCTCTGCGACAGCCCTCTCTGCCTCAGGCTCTGGTTGCTTTCTTTTGCTCATCGTATTGAACCCTAGTTTCAACACTCGGAGAATATGCTTGGAATATTCCCAATGTGAAGTTGGAAACACCCTGCACAGGTTGTACACCCACACACATCAGCTTAACTAGCATAAGACTTTCGGACATACCTAGAATCTCACGCCGACTCACTGAGCAAGTGTTCTCCGAAGTTTGACAACTCACAGGATCAAACTCTCTGCGCAGAATACAGACATGTTAACCAAAGCAATAGAGTATCAAGAATTTAGAGTTATCTAAACATTGAAACACCCTACGACTTAAGGCAGTCCTACTGACCGCAAGAGAACTTGCTCTAATACCAATTGTCAAAGTTTTTTACCTAGTGCCACAAAGGCGGCTTGCCAGGTGCCAACCCTGGAATCCCCTCTCTTGGAAACCCCACAGAACCTGGTAAAGTAACCCGTGTTAGGAACCCAAGCCTTAGAAAGTCAAACCCCTAGCTGACTAAGTCAATAAACGAGACTCACCTTGTGAATCAGGATACACGGACTAGCCGAGCCTTAGGTGTCGTTCTTAGCTTGGCGTGGTTGAGGCGGCCGGAGCAAGGCCTCAACCACTAGTTTTGCGGAACGTGAACTCGGGCAATGCCTTTGAGCTTGCGAGCAGGTTTTCGGACCAAGGAATCTGATTAACTCCTTAGAAGTGATGTGCCCCTATCTCAAAGGCAAAGATCCTGCCAACGATAAGGATAGTTTAACCCTAGGGTGGGTTGTACCCTCTGTCGTGTGGAAGTTTGGGTGGCACAAAGGGTTGCACCTTGACGACACAAGCTTAGCTGCACCGGTAGGAGGTTAACGAGCTCTCTTTTGAACCCAGGAAGCCTCACTACATATACTCTACCTTATTTATGTGACGGACCCCCCCCCCCCTGTTTACCTAATGAAGTAAGTGGGCTGGCACGGAAATGCCAGCCCTTAGAGAAAAATGGTTGTCCTAACCTAATCCTAAACCTAACCCCTAGGGGGGGGTTTAGGACGTGGGGTTAGGGCAGCCCTAGGGTTAGGTCAACCCTAGGGGTGTCCCTAACCCTTATTTTGACAAGCTATAATTTGTGAAAAACCCTAACCTGGAACGTCAAAACGGGAGGGTTTTCTAAAGGAAGTGCTAGCTTCGCCTAGAGTTTCTTGCAAATACCTAACGACACCGCCGGCGGCCATCACTAGATACCCAAGTGCACTATGCGGGCCTGTTTCTTCTACATCTAGGGTTCGTCACATAATCCGTAGGTAACAACAGTCAACCCCAAAGTAAAGGGTCGAGTCATAGTAAAAACTATGACAACCCCTCTCTGCCATTTCTTTTCTTTCTAGCTGTTTCTTTTTCCCATCTTTCCAGGAGTCTTTCTTTCTCTTCTCGAGTAAGGTGCGCACAATATAAGTTTTTTATAAGGCCCTTTTAGAAAGTCCCAGCCGCACATGCACATATTTTCAACTAAAATTACAAGGCATTTTCAACTGAAATTACAAGGCATTGTCAGTATTTTGATTTGTATGAGAAAATTCAATTTTATTAAGTGTAAGTTTCTCACTCATGAGCTTTTGTGTTTTCTCTTCTTAGGATTAGGAAAGAAAGTGACTGCTACATCCACATTGGAACTTGGAGCTTTCCTTTTTCTAGTGATTCTCTCAACCAATGGTTTGGCTCTTTTTAAAGAAGAACCAAATCCATCATAACATTGTGTGAACTCAGCTGCTGGATGAAGAATTCCAACTGTTTCCCTTTGAATGCTTCTAGCTTTTGTCGTGTCATTCGTATGTTCCTTTGTAGTTTTTGGCAAAGAATAAACTTGTGTGCTAGTTACAGGAAATTTTCTGCATATGACATTTCTGGTTCCTAAAAAATAATAAAATAGTCAAACATAAAGAACTACATATAATTAAAAATATTAAAATACCTGGTCGACTATGTCTAAATCAATTGCTCAAAATCAATTTGAGATAAGAATGGCTTTTCCTTCTCAAACTCTAACGTGTGTCTCAAAGTATAAATAGGTTTCGGTGCCATGAACGCATGTCGCTGCTGCTGCTACATGAATAGCACTTTTGCTTGGTGTTTACAAAAGTTACCTTTGCTTGTCCATGGGCAATCACAACATGTTGAGAACTCACAGTCGCTTCCTAAACTGTAAACAAGGTAAGTGGTGGAGCTTGTTGATGACTGAATGTAGGCTTTCTAGGATCAACTTCGTCAAATCTCACAGCGTCATTTGGTATGTGTGATGCTTTTAGTGTTGCATTATCGATTAGTTTCTCGAATTCATGGTTCCGAATGAAGCCATCATCCTTGCAAAATGATGTAAACCAATATCTTGCATGCACCTTTGTGGTAAGTTGGTGAAGTGCCCAATCATCCTGCGATTTCGTGCATATTTTTTCTCTGATGAAAGTATAACTTTCATATTTGCATGAAATGCCTCGATTGAACTATTTGTTTCCTTGTTTGCATGTGGGAAGTTGCGAGCTGCAAAACCACATAACTGCAAATATATATATATATATATATATATATATAAGTAAAAAGACTTAATTATTAATAAATACTTACCAAACTTATTTTTCTAGAAAATACTTAATAAAAGCTTTTTCAGACTTGAAATCCTCTTCAAATTGTGTAATTAATCGGTTGATCTCGATATACATTTCCTTTATAATCATGAAAATTGTGATGGATATTGTGGTACATAATTTCTCCTAAACGTTTCCATATCTCCATTCTAGTATCCCAAGATTTGACTTTCGAATAAGATGCTTAAGCTAATTTCTTCTTACGTACCAAATGCACAATAAGATCTTACAATCAAATGTAGCTCTGTTAAAAGTAAAAGTAAGAAATTAATAAATAAAAAAATAAATCAAATTTACTTACTGTATAGCGTTTATCTCGGCTTCTGCATCATCAATCATGATCGCGTTCGGTTTCCAACATGGTTTCTCTAAAAGAACTCTTTCTTTCAAAGCTTTTATCCATTGTTTCATATGCTCTCCTCATAAATTGACAAAATTGACTTAGACCATGACTTAGACCATTAAAAAACCATGATGGCTTAGATCAAAAAAATTTAACTCAATATATATAATGATTTTAATGATCTTCAATTATATAAATACATAAATTAAATCTTATATTCTTTAATATTATGAATATATAGTATTAATTTATTAATTATATATATTAATAATATATATATAACCCTAAATTTTGGTTTTACTATTCATGAATAGTGAAACCATGGTTTAAAATCAATTTTGACAATCGTTGGCTCTCCTTTCTCACTAGCTGTGAAAATCCAAGCCACTGGAATGCCATTACCGTGATTATCAAATGCTAAACTGTATATAATGGAAACTATAAACTCAAATTATTAAACCAATTTAAATTTAAAAAAATAATGTTTACCTTGTAACGATTAGTTTCAAATGTTGCATCAATACTTAGCAAAGTGTTGTGTTTAAGATCAGTCATTTTCTTTAGTTGCCAAGTTGTTTGAACACCAATAGTAAAAGGGTCTGTCTAATAGAAGAAAACCTTCTCTAGATTTGTTGTTTTCCAAATTCGGACACTTTGTGCATCATTTTCATGTTGTCGATACGTACAGAGCGCATACTTACGATATAGATTGTTGATGTCCTCCTTTGTTATAAAATCATCTCTCTCTCAAGTATCTCCTGCTAACTTACTCCTTTGTACCATCTCTATATGTTGATTATAAATCTGATCTGGAGTAAAGTCTTGTTGGATCATGTGGATCACCCAATGTCAAATCACAGAAGAGAGCTTTTGAGGAAAGAGTGATTTTCCTTCAGCTGTAGGATCAAACTGACCATGACAAGGAACTCCATCCTTATTAGAATGCTCTCTGTGATGGTAAGTAATCTGCACATAAGCATGCCACTTATAAAACTGTTTAATAGAGAAATTGCAAAGGCAACCCTGTTTATTAGAAACTCTACGCGGTCTTTTTTTAAGTCCAGAGGTTGATGCAGTATGAAGTGGCTTAGAAGAGTGTTGTGAATCTTCTTTACCATATTCACACCAATATCTATAAATTAAACAAATCAATAACCTAATATATATTAAAAAAGAATTAAAAAACAAACCGTATCATCAATAAAAAAACTTGTGGACTTTGGTCGTTTCAAAGTTCGTGGGTCATTTTTCCTATGTAGAGCTTGCCAAAATTGAACACCTTCACCTCTTAAGCTCTCACCAGCTAAAAACTTATCTAAATCTTTATAGTGAATATAAGCAATTAGTGCAATCAATATCAATAGCTGAAAAAGAATCAGATCTTAAAAACTCTTGAACTTCATTAATCCATGGTGGCACCTACATAAGTCAAAATTAATAAAAAAACATGTTACAAACATGAAAATGTACCTCTGCTGGTTCATGCACAGGCTTGCTTTTGGCTTGCTCAGGCATTTGGGCACATGTCGCTTCCATTTTTCTGGTTGTAGGCTTCAAATAGCTCTTTTACAAAGTAAAGGAGGGAGCCAATAGTACTAGATCAGCTGAAACATGTGCGTGCATTGCAAGAGGGGGCTGGCCGCTGGAGCGCTAAACCTATTAGCTTTAACATGTGGGGATTACCCTAAACCTATATTGTGCCCTGTCACCCAAAGAAACAACTAGAAATAAAAGAAATGGCAGAGAGGGGTGCCCAGTCATCTCTGCCACATAGGAGAGAGACTGAAAGTGAATGAGTTTTAACGGGAGGCGTGATTTAATATAAAATTCTACGGTCATGGTCAGTCGTTAAAGACTTTTAAAGAACTCGTGTATCAGTGAAGTCCTTACGTCAGACAAATATGACTACACTTTATTGTGTTGACTTTAACACCTTCAATAAATTACAAGTTTAAACACCAGAATTAACTTTTAAATTCATGAGCACTGTTCATAATCCACCTACTATTTTAATTATAAGTTAAACTTAAAATTATAGACTCAATTTTATTAACTCGAAATAACTAGCCCCTATTATAGGAGTGTGTTCTTGTTTAGGGTTATGTATTTAAGTTTATTTCGGCAAAATAGTGGGTGCACTGTGAATATTGCTCATGAATTTAAAAGTTAATTCTGGTGTTTAGACTCATCATAAATACTCATTGGACCAAAATTAAAAACTACTACTATGTAAAGCCAAAGGGTAAGGGTTATGTTTAAACTTGAAGTTTCTTGAAGGTGTTAAAGTCAGCAGTCATATTTCTCTCACGTAAGGACTTCAAGTTCTTTAAAAGTCTTCAATGACTGACCATGACCGTAGAATTTTCTATTGAATGACCATAAGCGGACCCATCTTCTTAAATTAGAATTTAAGCCACTCTAAAATTTTACAAAAATAAAAACATCCAATCATGTTTTGCATTGTTATCTTGCTTGCAATTGCTACGTATGCAAATGCAAATGATATCAGTGCTCTTTTGCATTTTAAAAGTCATGTGAGTGATCCACTATATACTTTACATAGCTGGAATGAGAGCACTAACAGTTGTCAATGGGAGGGCATTAAGTGTGGTAATGACACACACATAATAACTGGTCTTCATCTCCATTCGCTGTCTTGTTATCAAGTCCTCTTGTAGCAAAAATAGTTGATTCTTTACCAGAATTACGAGAGTTGCATATTACAAATAGTAATTTCATAGATATGATTCATAGCATGTCCTTTAGAAACTGTTCTTCATTAAATGTGCTCAATTTGTCTTTCAATCAGCTTCGTGGCAATTATCCATATCAGCTTCTCGATGCATGTCAAAACATAAAGCTTCTCAATCTTTCCCATAATCAACTCCATCAAGTTACCTTCATTAATAATATGTTGGAGAAGATTGATCTCTCGTACAACAATTTCAGCAGCGAGTTTTCTTCACTTTCTTTTCCCCAGAATAACAGCTTCGTTACTTAGATCTTTCAAATAATTTTTTAGCAGGAAGGGTTTCTCAGGATTTCCTTCAAAACTGCACCGCTTTGAAGAACTTTCATTAGCTTTCAATAATCTCTCTGGGGTATTTCCTTTATTAAATGTCTCGAATCGCATCCAAAGATTGACACTTACCTCAAACTCTTTCACTGCATTTACGATTCATTCTAGCAGCGCATGTGAGAATTTAATAGAGCTTGATATCTCTTCGAATCAATGTTTAAAACCGGTGTTTCTTTCTAAGAACGTCGTTTGTCCGTCGCTCAAACTATTCAATATCTCAGGTAACTTCATGACAGGCAACTCTAAGGAAGTCAACTTTTTAAGATCTTTACCTTCTGTAGAGATCTTAGATGCAAGTCATAATAATTTAACAGGACAAATCAGTCAGATTCATGACAATCTAAGGTACCTCAATTTAAGTTCAAATGCTTATCAAACAACTAGTGAAATTCTCTGCTCAAGTTCTTCAGCTTTGAAAGCTTAATTCTATCCAATAATCTTTAACTGGTGAAGTGTTCAAGTCTGTCTTGAGTTGCAGTGGTTTGAAGATGCTTGACTTGAGCTTCAACTCAATAACTGAAGAAATTCCAAGCTCTCTATGCGAACGCCTCCCAAACCTTCTGTATTTCTTGGCTTTGGCAAACAACATAGAAGGGCAGGTCCCAGAAAGTTTGGGAAGCTGTACCAAGCTAGCTACCTTGTTACTCAGTTACAACAAATTGCGAGGGCCTATTCCTGTACAGCTATCACAACTGACCCATCTTGTGTGGCTGGACTTGAGTAATAACAGGTTCACTGGAAACATCCCTCCATCATTTGGGCTTCTTAAAAAGATGCATGTACTGCAGTTGGTCAACAATCGCTTGGAGGGAGAAATCCCTAGAGAACTAGAAGAATGTGAATCTCTAAATTTACTTGAAGTGGAACATTGCCTATTCGAATAGGCCGAAGGAAAACTGCATACTATCTTATGAACATGTATGATGCCAGACTCAACTCTACGGTGGCCAGCTTGCAAATTGTGAAAAGTATTATACCAAGATGCAAGGGATTGGTTATCATGCTTCCACTACAGGGAATCCGTATAGAGGACCTTGAAAAGAAGATGACGAGGTTAAATGGTTGCAACTGTAAGCTGGGGTTGATGCCTTCTTTTATATGGAGCAACATCACCAGTCTCATTACCCTTCATATTTCTCACAACAAAATAGAAGGTAATATACCTACAGAGTTTGCAGAAATGCAGAGCATGCAAGGGCTTTTTGCTGCAAACAACTCTCTAAGCGGCACAATCCCTGTGTCAATCGGAAACATCACAAACATGTTAATCCTAGATTTATCTTTCAACTTCTTCCAAGGAGAAATACCGGATTCACTTGGCAAGCTCAGTTTCCTCCATGACCTAAACCTTTCATACAACAACTTATCTGGTCCGATCCTCAAAATGGCCAGATGTCGACATTCACTGCCAGCAGTTTCTTAGGAAATCAAAATCTGTGTGGTTTACCACTATCCAATGTAGAGCCAGCATCCCAATAGCTTCCAATCCATTTTCCGATAATGAGCAAGATCACAGGGATATTGTCTTGGCAAGTGTCATTTCCGGGATTGTTGCTTTCATTGCTTGCATCCCACTGGGTCTCATTTGGGGTAGCAAGCTTGTAAACGTAAAGAGAAAGTAATTATTAATTATATGTAATGATGATTGGTTTCTATAAATTAGTAATTTGGTTCATTTCGTCTTAAAATATGAGGATTGTTCTTGTTTTTATTATAAGGCAAATACTTAATAAGACAAATGTGGTATACTAATCAGTAGGTATAGGAAGTTTAAATTAATGTTTAGCGTCCACATTAGAATCAAGAACAATGAGATTAAATAGATATTTACTACTACTATTAATAAATAATTAAATGGTCAGTCTGGTCTTGATACAAGATATAATGTAATTTTCAAAATTAGAGTTAGAGGAACTCTCCATGCCAACACACATTGACAAGTGACAATGACATATAGAGCCGGATGTGTCATTATGCATATACACATGTATGTATAATTGTATGTTAAAATTACATTCGATAGCTGTGAGACAAGTCTCTAAATACCTACCACATATGTAAATCTTAATGCTGTAAATATCAATTCTAATTAGTATGATTAAAGTTTAAACATATATTTTGAAATGTTGATTCAATTATTTTATCAAATTGTTATGGAAAAGGAACAAATGTTTAACACCTAGTAAAGTGTATAACATTATTAGCCAAACCATTTCAATAGGAGAGTATCCACTCTATAAAAGAAGAGTGTTATAAATAACATAATCAAATATAAATAACACCATTGACATGACAAATACATTTAAGAGTGCATCTACCTATACTTAATAAGAAAGATAATTAAAGACCGTAATGATATATTAATTTCTTTGAAAACACCATGGAAAGGTCCATCGAATTAATTATAACAATTTGAAAGAGCGAGAAACACTATTATATTTTAACACCCTTATTACTTGTGTTGTGTTAGAATTTTAATTCTGATAAGTTGAACAACTTTAATTATACTTGACACTTAATAAGCATATTTGATTAAAAATAAATGACGAGTTTCTTCCATATGTGTTGGCAATCGATTATGAAGATAAGCTTTTGGATTAATTGAATCAAAAGAAGACAAAGTAAAGAACTAAGATGCAAAAGAAACCGACCTACCATCAACAAGTCACTCTAAAAGCTTGATTTGTGTGTTAATGACAATTGTCAAAACATGAAAAATTGCTTCCATATTATTCACTATTGAGGTAAAAAAAAGAAAATGAAGAAAAATAGAAACGCACTCAACATGTCATAGTTTTTAATATGACTCCCCTTTACTTTGAACGTTGACTGTTATTACTTATTGTACTATGTTGATAAGCCCTAGGTATAAAAGAGCACTTGGATATCTAGTGATGGTCCGGCCGGTGTCATTAGGTATTTTAAGAAACTCTGGGCGAAGCTAGCACTTCCATTTAAAAAACTTTACCTGGTTTTCGTGTCCAATTAGGTTTTTGAGTGGTTTAGTGAGTTTGGCATGTTGGAGAAACACCCTTAGGTTGACCTAACCCTAGGGTTGCCCTAACCCCATGCCCTAAACTCCTTAGGTTAGGGTTTAGGGATTAATAATTAACTCACCAAGTATATTCTCTTTGGGAATGAGATTTGTGCCATCCCACTTATGTAAACAGGAAAACAGGGGAGGGCCTCTATCACATAAATAAGGTAGAGTATGTAAAAGTAAAGGTTCCTTGGTTCATGACTGAGCTCGTTATTCTTCTCCCAGTACAAGCTCTAGCTTGTGTCGTCAAGGCACAACCTTTGTTGTGCCGCCCTAACTTCCAGTTGACAGGGGTAGTCCCACCTTCGAGGTAGCACACCCTTAACGTTGGGGAATCCATGTCTGGAAGGTCTTGTCAAAATGCACATTCCAAGAGGCAAAGGTTAAGGCTTGTCTCCAACCTCCTCCTCCACGTCAAGCTAGGTGTAGCACTCATGGCCAAGCAAGGCACATTCGTGTCTTGTCCAACCATATGTGTGGGATCTTGTTTAACGGGTTCACATTACCCAGTTCTTGAGGGTTCACTAAGGGTTCTAGAGTTGGCATTTAAGAGCCATGTTTGTGGCACTTGGTGCAACTCTTGAATCTAAGGGCTATGGCATGATAGCCCATATCGTGGAAGCAGTGTCACATGGAAATGTGACATTGGGCTAAACGTCACACGATACAACACTTGAGGCACGCCCTTTGGGGTCGTGTCATGGGTTTGTTGCCAAGGGATTAGATACTCTAATAAACATGCATGCTTGTGTTCGCACTAGGTTGCTAAACCTTACACATCCACTAAAAGAGGTTAGGTCTCGTAACTAGGTGTGCTTTGGCACACCTAGCTAGGGAGTGTTCTCCTTAGGATCTAAGGGTTGAATAACCTAAGCTCATTAGCAAAAGCCCTTTCATGAAGCACTCGCAGGGTCATGTACTTAGGGTTAACCAAACTTAGCCTTAAAGAGTTTGCTTAGTAAAACATTCGTGTCCGCCTACAACGTACACTCATGTCCTCATTAAGTACTAGCCTAGGTCTAGGGTATGACTTGGCCACTCAAACCCTTACGGTTAGTTGTGGTTCAAGGTACCCTTTGTCGCCCTAAAGGGGTTGTTCTCGGATGAGGGTGATTCCTCAAGGGGTAAGTGACGATGCCTTAACTCTGTCACGGGTGTGTGAGACACATCTCTTTCTTTGTAGGGTTAGGGCATGAGCCTGTCTAGGTCTATTGAAATAGGATCCTAAAGTCTACTGGGATATCCTCTAGGGTTCGAGGGATGATCATTTAAGGGCTTAGGGTAGACTTTAAGTCTTCTATTTAATTACATTCAGTCAGACTATTAGTCATCTTGAAAGACTTAGCATTACTCACACAGAGAATTGATGCCGGAAGGCCACAATATAATGTACAAAGTTAGAGTTAGTTTAAGGTTTTAGGCTTTAGGGTTTGGCACCAACACATGAAGGCTAAATCACCACCATGTATCATTATGCATGTGTATAATGCATGCAATATATGCTACTTTACATATCCTTATATAAAAATAAACAAAATACATTATTAATCAACTCAAACATAATTATTATGAAATATCTCTTTTAATTTTAATTGCTTAATTCAAAAAACATTATTGTAGACATTGATAACAATCATGGGATAGTTATATAATTGTTTTGATATAAAAAATATTAAACATAGTATAAAAAAAAATATTATAAACACTTATTGCATAATGCCATGGGACCATGCAAATGAAAAGGTCAGGATTAAGATTTTAGCATTTCAGTTTAACACAAGTTACTTAAGTAGTTTCTCTTTTGATGCTTAATCTTTTTCTCTTATTTCTTCTTATATTAAATAAGATTCAATTTTTGCTCCATATTTTGTTCTTGGTCTTGCCTTGATGGTTTGGACCCAAATCCCTTCTTTAATTAAGTTCTCATTGTGTTAAAATAATAATCATGATAATTCAATAAAAGTACAAGTACATATTATTTGAATTAAATTCTTTGTGCACTAGGTTTTTGAGTTTGGAATAAGAGAACCAATGATTATTGGTAGAAAATAAACATATATTAAACAAAAAAACAACTCATTAACATCGAGAAATGACAACATAAAAAAGGCCAAAATCTAATGAGGCGAGTGAACGAACTTACTTAACAAGTGTGATAACTATTGAGTAGGCCTTCAAGCTTGAGCAACCATGAGCATTCATGAGCTCAAAGTTAATTTACCAAAAAATTCATTGTATAAAGTTATAATTCCATAGGTTCATGAACCAAATAGCAAGTACGCTTGTTATCCCAATGAACCCTTGTCAATATTCTAAAAACTTATCAAAATTAGGTTTGGTAAATTTACTATTAAGGTTTGATTGGTTTTGTCATAGTTTTTACTATGACTCTTCTACGTTGACTATTGTTATTTATTATTTTATGTTGACGGACATTAGATGTAGTAGGAAACATGCCCACTTAGTGCATTTGGGTATTTGGTGATGGTGATGGGTGTTATTAAGTATTTATAAAAAAACTCTAAACGAAGTTAAACCTTACATTTTAAAAAACCCACCTTCCGATTTTGATATCCCAGTTAGGTTTTTAGTTAAGTTCAAATGAGTTTGGCATGTTCACTAGGGTTCGTCCTAAAATCCCCACCCTCGAGTAGGGTTTAAGGATAGGAGTTAGATTTGGTTGAAAACTCATTGCATTATGTGCCAACCCACTTACACATAGGGTGGGGGGCGACTTCGTCACATAAATAAGGTAGGGTATATGTAAGAGAGTTTTAGGTTCATGACTAATTCGTTACTCTTCTATCGGTGCAATCTTTAGCTTGTGTTGTTAAAGCACAACCCTTATTATGCCACCCTAACTTCTAAATAATAATGGTACGTCCCAATTTCGGGTAACCTACCCTTAACATTGTCGAATCCATGATTGAAAGGTCTTGTCGAAATGCATATTCAAGGATTACAGGTTGAGGCATGTCTCCATCTCTCCTCCACGTCAAGTTAGGTGGCACTCACAGCTAAGCAAGACACATCCGTGTCCTTATTCAATTATGGGCGTGGGATCTTAACTGACAGGTTTTATTAACCAATTCATGAAGGTTCACTAGGTTTTAGAGTTGCATTTAAGAGCCACGTTTGTTACACTTGGTGCAACTCTTGAATCTAAAGCGTTAACGCATGATAGCCCATGCCATAAAATGCAGTGTCACATGAAGATGTGACATTGGGCTAAATAACACACGATACAATGCCTGAGGCACGCCCTTTGAAGGGGTTGGATACTGTACTTAACATGTATGCCTATAAAGTGCTAAGCCTTAAACATTAATTCAAGGAGGTTAGTCTCATAACTAAGTGTGCTTTGACACACTTGGCTAAGAAGTTTCTTGGGATGTAAGGGTTATACAACCTAAGCTCATTAACATGAGCCCTTCCGTGAGGCACCTGCAAGTCATGTATTTAAGGTTATTCAAACTTAACCTTGGGAGTTTGCTTAGTAGAACACTCATGTTCACCTATGGTGCACACTCGTGATCTTTTTAAGTATAGCCCTAAGTCTAGGGTATGACTTGGCCACTCAAACCCTCAAGGATTAGTCATGGTTTAGGGTACCCTTGTCGCCCTAAAGGGTTTTGCTCCCGGACGATTGTGATTCTTCAAGGGGTAAGTGATGATGCCCTAAGTTTGTCATGGGGTATATTTAAGTCATGTCTACTTGATGAGGTTAGAGCATGAGCCTGTTTAGGTCTAGTAGGACAGGATCCTAAAATTTATTGAGTTATCTTCTAAGGTTTTAGAGATATCATTATAGGGACTTAAGGTAGGATTTTGAATTTCTACCTAATTAAGCATCTGAATGAGACTCTTGGGTCATCTTGAAAGATTTAACATTGCTCACATAGGGTGGTGACGCTAGAAGGCCTCTTGACAACTATATCTTGGCCCTTTCGTTAAAACTTTAACATATTTACTATTCATTGGCATTACATGACATTTACACATTTGAGTTTCATATGTTGGCGTGTGATGCATTATAAATGGAGGAGCCTAATGTAATCAGTTCTTTCAAGTTTAAAAAAAACGTTTGCACATGGTATACAAAAAAAGTTAATTATTCGTTAATCTACAAAGCAAGATAATAAACAAAATATATAAATTTAAATAACAAAGGTATAAAATGCTATATTGACAATAATTAATTTTTACTGATGAATTAATCTTAACTAAAAGACTTTGTTTAGCATGTTCATTCGTTATTATTCAACATTTAAAAATATGTTATGTATTTAAAAATAAGTGTTGCCTTCATAATTTTTGTTAGTACATACTTAAATACTTAAAGATGTTCGTGCATTTCTACCCATATTTAGGGTTTCGTTTTATCTTCTGATTTTACTCTACTAGTAAAAGCTTAAACAATGTGACACGCAACACATCACTTGTAGTACTGGTCCTCTTTCCTTCCTCCGTTGAAGTGGTTAAAATAATGTACTATGTCATCTCTTACATAATACAAAAGCTTTAAGTTAGTGAATAGTAATTTATCACTCTCTTAGGCCTTTTCCATGGCGATGTTTCCATTTCATTTAGCCATACCCACTCACGATCTGAATGCTGCTCGTGATTTCTATGGACGGTAAGTTAGACCCAAAACTCTCTCTCTCTCTCTCTCTATATATATATATAGAGAGAGAGAGAGAGACACCGTTTATGATACAGCATTCTTGGGTGTCCTGAAGGCCGCTTTGCAAAGACATGAGTTGATTTTAATCTTTTCGGTCACCAGGTTAATCATTTATATACAGCAATATATATGTAAGTATGTATAATAAGTTTTTCAACAATAGTTGTGTGTCACTATGTTGAAGCGTACAATGCCAATAACAGTGCAAATGCTGTAGGTAAACTAATCATTTATGTATGTATATATATATACTTACACACACATATACATATGAACGTGCATATGTATGTATTGTAGATGGTGATCCTGTCTCAGTACCGCATTTTAGAGTTGCATTGTCAGTATCACAGTTTCAGAAGCTTGCAGAACATGTGAAACTGGCTGGTGTCTAAGTTCGTAATTGAGCCTCATATAAGATTTGTTGGCCAGCCTGGTGAACAGGTAACTTTATATATATGTATGTACGTATGAAGAGAGATAAAGAGAGAATTAAATACATATTTGTATTAAATCATGTATATGGGCCAGTGGACCATGTTTTCCAGGACCCAAGTGGAAACTCTATTGAGTTTAAGGCCATGAGCAATCCTGGCAACTTATTTGTAAAATATGTAGTAGAGTGAACTCTTCTATATTAAGTTTACTTGAAATTGATAAATAAAATATTAATTTGACCTTTACCCTTAACAACATGCCTTAAAGAGTTTGTGTGTATATGACTACACGTGTTCTGTAATGTGTGTACACTTGTTCTTGGGATATTGGGGGACAATACGGAGGCATCCATGCACTTCTTCTTGCCACAGAATATTTTCAAAATGCAACAAGCACCGGATAGTGGTGGCGCACTAGATCAAACTATATCTATAAAATAAAACGTATTACTATTCTTCTCAAAACTCTATCTTGTATCCTGAATGTTTTAAAGTTGTGACCATCGAGGATGTTAAACTTCTATTTAAATAAGCAAGGGTTGTATATGTAATTATTGGAAGAATCTTATATAATAAGTTTGGTGTGTGTCCTGAACGCTCCATCAACGGTCATATTAAATTTTGTGTAACATTTATTCTAAATTTTGTTATTATTATCTTAAATTTCACAATTATTATAAATTCATGAGGTTAAATGATTAAAGGTCCAATTTAAGGATAAGCTCACCATATTAAAAATAATAATTAAGTTAAAGATTAAATTAAACATAACAATTGAGTTTTCCAAATTAAAAATAATAATTGAATTAAGGTTTTAATTTAAAAATAAATTCATTAAGTTAAAAAATAATAAAGATCCAATTTAAAAATAAACTTACTATGTTAAGGACAACAAATGGATTAAAAATAAAATTCACCAAGTTAAAAATAATAATTAAGAATTCATAAGATTAAAAAATAATAATTGGGATTAAAGTCTAATTCAAGGATAAACTAAGATAACAATTGAGTTAAGAATCATTAAATAATTAAATCTATGAATAAATTTATCATGTTAAAAATAATAATTGAGTTAAGGATTCAACTTCGAATAAATTTAAAAAGAAACTTAAAAGATTAAATATAATAATTGAGTTAAGGTCCATTAAATAATTAAGTTCACCAATGGTGAACATATATTAGTATATTAAAAATGATACATTATTATTAGTTAACATGTATAATAAATAAATTTTTAATTTAAAAATAATTTTAAGTTAACATTTCTTTAAATTCTCTTCTCTTTATAAAGTGATAAAGAAATCTCGAACATGTTCATTCTTAAATTTTATATAATAATATATACTTAAAATTTAAAACATAGTTAAAACTTTAATAATTTATATTTGTGGTGGACCAAATCTTGATAAAATTATAGAGTTATTAATTATATTAAGATCGATATTAATGTATAAAAAATTAGAAGGAACAGAAAGAGTTTTTTATTTACATGCCCCCGTTAAATAAAGAGACACCACAAAAAAATGTATGAAACATGCTAACATGAAAACACATGCATAATATTTAATATTTTAATATATAATTATAAATATATTTTTAATTTATATAATTTAGTCTAGGTCTTTCCCTTTGTTTTTAGTAAAACATATGTAAGTTCTTTAGTTCTCACTTTAATGATGTACTTTTAATTATTTAAACTTTTTAATAAATTTACAAAGTCTCCCTATAATTTTATATTAACAAGAAAAATCATCATTGAAATTAAATTATTAAGTATTATAGGTTATAAATTAATACTCATATAACAAATCTGGTAAATCAGAAAATAAAGAAATATTAAAAGCTATAAATTTATAAATATAACATATTTTATGCTAATTATACATGTCCACACACACACACCTAAATAGTCTAAACCGTAATAATATGTGTGAATGCATAACAAATACAATTTACACTTTCTTTATAAACTTTTTATTCTTGGTCACTAGACTTATATAATACATAATTAAGTGCACATATGTAAATTAAATGTAGTGCATTTACATTGATTGATAGATTTAATTTTTATATCTAGCCATGACTAACAAATCTTAGATGACCTTTATTAGTTAAAACACTTAAAACTAAATTTTATATTTATCCATAGGAACATAATGCAAATACTTTAGTGCACATGGATACATTACATTAAAATGGTGTAATGTTTTTATAATTTTTCCAAGTAGGTTAAATTCTAATTTTAAGATGGGTCCGATTATGATCATTTAATATAAAATTTTACGGTTGTTAAAGACTTTTAAAGAACTCGTGTATCAGTGAAGTCCTTACGTCAGACAAATATAACTACAGTTTTTGTGTTGACTTTAACACATTTAATAAACTGCAAGTTTAAACACCAGAATTAACTTTTAAATTCATGAGCAATGTTCATAGTTCACCTACTATTTTAATTATAAGTTAAACTCAAAATTATAGATTTAATTTATAATTAGCCCTTATATAGGAGTGTGTTCTTGTTTAGGGTTATGTTTTTTGAGTTTAAGATTAGTTATTTCGAATTAACATGAGCAAAATAGTGGGTGCACTTTAAACATTGCTCATGAATTTAAAAGTTAATTCTGGTGTTTAGACTCATCATAAATACCCATTGGACCAAAATTAAAACTACTACTATGTAAAGCCAAAGGGTAATTGTTATGTTTAAACTTGAAGTTTCTTGAAGGTGTTAAAGTCAGCAGTCGTATTTATCTCACGTAAGGACTTCACTGATACACGAGTTCTTTAAAAGTCTTCAATGACCGACCACCGTAGAAGTTTCTATTGAATGACCATAAGCGGAATCCATCTTCTTGAAATTAGAATTTAAGCCACTCGAAAATTTTTAAAAAAAAACATCCAATCATGTTTTGCATTGTTATCTTGCTTGCAATTGCTACGTATGCAAATGCAAATGATGTCAGTGCTCTTCTGCATTTTAAAAGTCATGTGAATGATCCACTATCTACTTTACATAGCTGGAACGAGAGCACTAACAGTTGTCAATGGGAGGGCATTAAGTGTGGTAATGACACACACATAATAACTGGTCTTCATCTCCATTCGCTGTCCTTGTTATCAAGTCCTCTTGTAGCAAAAATAGTTGATCTTTACCAGAATTACGAGAGTTGCATATTACAAATAGTAATTTCATAAATATGATTCATAGCATGTCCTTTAGAAACTGTTCTTCATTAAATGTGCTCAATTTGTCTTTCAATCAGCTTCGTGGCAATTATCCATATCAGCTTCTCGATGCATGTCAAAACATAAAGCTTCTCAATCTTTCCCATAATCAACTCCATCAAGTTACCTTCATTAATAATATGTTGGAGAAGATTGATCTCTCGTACAACAATTTCAGCAGCGAGTTTTCTTCACTTTCTTTTCCCCAGAATAACAGCCTTCGTTACTTAGATCTTTCAAATAATCTTTTAGCAGGAAGGGTTTCTCAGGATTTCCTTCAAAACTGCACCGCTTTGAACGAACTTTCATTAGCTTTCAATAATCTCTCTGGGGTATTTCCTTTATTAAATGTCTCGAATCGCATCCAAAGATTGACACTTACCTCAAACTCTTTCACTGCATTTACGATTCATTCTAGCAGCGCATGTGAGCATTTAATAGAGCTTGATATCTCTTCGAATCAATGTTTAAAACCGGTGTTTCTTTCTAAGAACGTTGTTTGTCCGTCGCTCAAACTATTCAATATCTCAGGTAACTTCATGACAGGCAACTCTAAGGAAGTCAACTTTTTAAGATCTTTACCTTCTGTAGAGATCTTAGATGCAAGTCATAATAATTTAACAGGACAAATCAGTCAGATTCATGACAATCTAAGGTACCTCAATTTAAGTTCAAATGCTTATCAAACAATTAGTGAAATTCTCTGCTCAAGTTCTTCAGCTTTGGAAAGCTTAATTCTATCGAATAATCTCTTAACTGGTGAAGTGTTCAAGTCTGTCTTGAGTTGCAGTGGTTTGAAGATGCTTGACTTGAGCTTCAACTCAATAACTGAAGAAATTCCAAGCTCTCTATGTGAACGCCTCCCAAACCTTCTGTATTTCTTGGCTTGGGCAAACAACATAGAAGGGCAGGTCCCAGAAAGTTTGGGAAGCTGTACCAAGCTAGCTATCTTGTCACTTAGTTACAACAAATTGCGAGGGCCTATTCCTGTACAGCTATCACAACTGACCCATCTTGTGTGGCTGGACTTAAGTAATAACAGGTTCACTGGAAACATCCCTCCATCATTTGGGCTTCTTAAAAAGATGCATGTACTGCAGTTGGTCAACAATCACTTGGAGGGAGAAATCCCTAGAGAACTAGAAGAATGTGAATCTCTAAATTTACTTGAGGTTACTTCCAACAGTTTAAGTGGAACATTGCCTATTCGAATAGGCCGAAGGAAAACTTCATACTATCTTATGAACATGTTCGATGCCAGACTCAACTCTACGTTGGCCAGCTTGCAAATTGTGAAAGGTATTCCACCAAGATGCAAGGGATTGGTTGTCGTGCTTCCACTACAGGGAATCCGTATAGAGGACCTTGAAAAGAAGATGACGAGGTTAAATGGTTGCAACTGTAAGCTGGGGTTGATGCCTTCTTTATATGGAGGAACGTGACCAGCTCGTTGCCCTTGATATTTCTCACAACAAAATAGAAGGTAATATACCTACAGAGTTTGGAGAAATGCAGAGCATGCAAGGGCTTCTTGTTGCAAACAACTCTCTAAGCGGCACAATCCCTGTGTCAATCGGAAACATCACAGCAATGTCATCCCTTGATTTATCTTTCAACTTCTTCCAAGGAGAAATACCGGATTCACTTAGCAAGCTCAGTTTCCTCCGTGAGTTAAACCTTCATACAACAACTTATCTGGTCCGATCCCTCAAAATGGCCAGATTATGACATTCACTGCCAGCAGTTTCTTAGGAAACCAATATCTGTGTGGTTTACCACTCTCTTCCCAATGTAAAGCCAGCATCCCAATAGCTTCCAATCCATTTTCCGATAATGAGCAAGACCACAGGGATATTGTCTTGGCAAGTGTCATCTCCGGGCTTGTTGCTTTCATTGCTTGCATCCCACTGGGTCTCATTTTGGGTAGCAAGCTTCAAGAACGTGCGAGTGTAAAGAAGAAAGTAAAACATTAATTATTAATTATAGAATAAGAGAATTGTTCTTGTATAAGGCAAATACTTCATAAGACAAATGTGAGGTACTAATCAGTAGGTATAGTTAGTTTAAATTAATGTTTTGCGTTCACATTAGAATCAAGAACAATTCTGTATCTCACGTTCACTTAGAATAGACAACAATTCATAACTAAGATGGCCCAAGTTGGGCCATGTATAAGTTTATAAAAGAAGAAGATTAAATAGACATTGATAATGTTATCATGGGATAATTATATAATTTTTTGATATATAAAAAATTTTAAACTTAATATATAAAGTAAAATATTATAAACACTTATTTCAGCTATGAAACCATGCAAATAAGAAGGTTTTAGCAAACTAGTTGATTTGTAATTATTTTTTTTCTTATTTCTTCTTTTAAAATTCAATTTTCTGCTTCATATTTATTTTTGATCATGCCTCGATAATTTGAATCAAATCCCTTCTTTAATCAAGTTTTCATTATGTCAAAACAACAATAACGATAATTCAATAGAAGTACAAGTATATATTTGAATAAGATTATTTGTGCACTAGGTTTTTAGTTTGAAATAAGAGAACTAACAATTATTGATAAAAAATTAACATATGTTAAATAAGAAGTAAAAACTCATTAACATTAACAAATAACAATATAAAGAAAGTTAAAAGTTAATGAGGTAAGTGAATGAGCTTACTTAATAAGTGTGATAATTATTGAGTAAGCCCTCAAGCTCGAGCATGGCCATGAGTGCTTGTGAGCCCAAAGTTAACCTACAAAACAAATCAACAGTACAAAGTTACAATTTTATGGTTCATAAACCAAATAGTAATGAACCCTTAAGACTTATTAAAATTAGGTTTAATAGGTTTATTGTTAAGGTTTAAATAATTGATTGGCATTGCATGATTTTTACACTTCTAATTTTTATATTTAAGCATATGATATATTAGAATGAAGGAAGCCCTAATGTAATTAATTCCTTCAAGGATTATGCAATAATGTTAAGAACCTTATCAAGACATTTTACGAATAACCAAAAGTCTTGCAACAACTAAATATTCAAGTGTATTTGAAGCAATTCTAAGTATATTGCTCAAGAAATATATACATATGTAGTAGTTATAGAGTCATTATGGATTATATCAATAGTAGCTCTTGTTCACATTTTAATCTCAATTGAAAATCCAATATAAGCTTAATGCCATGGACCCTTAATTCGATTGCGATAAAAAACAATACCATAAAACTATTGGTTTGTCCTTTTTTTAGTAGACTTTTCACATCATAACTAAGTGTCCCAACAAACAAGGGATTTAACCACATTTGTCACAAGAGTTTAAGAGTCTAAAGCCCTTAAGTAAAAATAACAATTTTGAAGTTATATTATTATATATATATAAATTATATTGTAATTCAAACAAAGTTGAAGTTGTTGGTTTAAACAACCTCAAATATAAAAAGTTTTTATAATCATTTAACTTCACTTTATTCTCTTAAATAAAGTCTTTCATAACTCAAACTAAATTTCATATTACAAAGTGTTACAAGTCTTTGACTTTCTTAAATTTCAGAAGCCACACTTGTTTTATGAAATGTGATTTTTTATTATTATGTAATCACTTTAAAAAAAACTTACTTACAAAGTTTTAATTTTAGTCGTGGATTCTCAATTAATTGCATTAAAGGATATTATTAAGGAGTCAAGGCATGCACAAATCATTTTATAAATAATTCTTATACTCTATCCTTCAACATAATTAATAATCTTAAATATTATTTATCTTTAGTATGCCTACATACAACCAAAATATTAATTAATGAAAGTAGTGTTTTAATTTACTAAAGAATGAATTAAATTTTAAGTTTTAAACATTAACTTCAAAGCCTTTGTACATTAATATGATTTTTTCAAAAGAGTTCATTTAATAAGATGAACATAATCTTTTTTAATATTTTATATAATTATCGATTTAATATTTAACAAACTTGTCACTCAACTCTTAATGAAGTACACCAATTTTATTTATGTGCTTGACAAGGTTAAAATTAATAAGTTTCTGAAATATTGTTTTTTATGATTATTTTTTAATCTTTTATCATTTATAAGCATAATTTATGCATTCTCTCTCATAAAACTCAAGACCTTGCAAACATGTCTTGAAAATAAAATATTTAACAAATTCATTTAGCATTATAAGTGTTCAACTCATTTTCTTTATTAAAAAAAGAATGACTCACTTATGGATTATCTTGGGTTCAATAAGATATTATACATAATTTATACCCTTTATTATTAATATTCAACATTTTGGAGTTTGTTATAAATACTTCATCAAAATTAAAATGTTTATAATTTGGTTAAAACTTGCTTAAGAAAACCACATTCTACATACAATATAAGTGTTTTAAATATTTAATAATGCCATTTGGTCTCTCTAATACATCACTTATCCTTTAACACATGAGTAATAACACTTTTCATAAGTTATTAAATGTGTTTGTGCTACCTAAATAATATAATTTGTGAGTTTAGTTAATCTAGATTTGTAAATAAATTATCATTATGGAAATTTAAAAAATTTATTTTAATTGTTTCAATTTTAATAAAAGTTGCTCATAAATGTTAAGTTTTATTAAGAATAAGTCTTATATCTAATCAAGAAATTTAATTTCTTGTTTAACAAAAGGAAGTATATATTTACAAGTTTTAAATTAAAAAATAAGGTGCACATATGTGTGGTTTATAGATATTGTTTATATAGTTAATATATAAAATTAAAAAAGGTATTATTATTAATATAATATAACTTTGTTATTTATGTTTAAAGAAAGAATTATATGGTTTGTATGTGCAAGTATATATGTGTTTATGTATGCATGAATAAAAATGACATGTTGAAATTTTAACTTTTATTTTATGATTTTTTAATTATGGTCATTTAATTAATACTAAGGGAAAACATATTAATATTATAATAATGTTAATGCCATTTGAGTTTATGAAATATTTTTAATATTTTATACTAGAATAGCATAAGAGAGTAGTTTTTCTTTTAATTTATATCTTAGTTCATTTGATTGGAATACATGCAAATATGTATATTTTATTTTATAATTTACTTTTTAAACTTTAAACTTTTATTTAATTTTATATTATATTAGGTTTAAAAGGTAAAAGACTTTGTTTAACATGTTCTGAAATAAGCAATTAACAAATAAAGCATTTGACAACCATTCGATGTATGAGATAACTTGGTAAATATATTAATTGTCAACATATATCAAAGCTCTGTTTAAATAGAACTATGTGTAATATATTATATTTATCTTTTGTAGTATTGGAAAATGATATTTAACACATTAATACAAGAAAGAGTATATTGTTTAATAAATAATATTAATTATTTTATTAATAAATTTGTTAGTCCAAACGACGTTGGAACATGTTTTCCCTTGCAATTCATTTGTTTCTCTTTGTAACGTTCATTTGTAAATTTTAAATGGCACTATATATTCAACATTTAAAAATATGTATGGCATGTATATATACTTCACAAACATCCATACCATATATAAGCAACTCTAAACTGCATATGTTTATGTGTGTGAGTGCATATTTATAACACATAAAATTTACACTCTTCTTAACTGCATGTCCTCTACATCCGCGTGACATGTGGTAAAACAAGAATTTTCTTACATAAAACAATTAAAACCCTAAAATATTAAATATACTTAAAAATTAAATCTACCACGTATAGAGTTATTAATTAACTTTTAGTTAACTGTGCCATATTGAGCTGGACATGCCAAGTGTTTTTCAAGCATGCATGCAAACGATCTCATGTCGATTCTATATAATCCCTCACTACTAAACACCCTTCAGAAAGCAAACGCACATTCTCTTTATATACAGGTGGAGATGAGGATCGAACTTGTGTTCTTGTTTGTTTTCTTCAGCACAGCCGTCGCACGTACTCAGGTGCATGAAATGGATACCAATCCAGTGGTATATTCTTCTCCACCACCCTTCACAGGAGTATATTCTTCACCGCCACCGCCGCTTCCTTGTTCTTCACCACCACCTCCCACGAGTGTAAATTCTCCTCCTCCACCACCACCAAATGTTACCACTTGTTTCCCACCACCACCCCATCTTCTTCTTCACAAACACCACCTCCCTCAATGTCCAAGCCTTGCTCATCACCACCACCACCACCAGGAGTATATTCTCCTCCGCCACTACGAGCACCTTGTTCACCACCACAGCCATCTTGTGTCGGAATACGTTCTCCCCCACCACCAGGAGTACATTCTCCACCACCTCCTGCAAGAATATGTTCTCCAGATGCACCTCCTCCAAGGGTTTCACCGCCACCGCCGTCCCCCACTTGTGGCAAAGTTCAACCTCTCAAGAACACCACTTGTGGCTGTGCAAGAATCACTCAGCTCACAATGGAGGACGCACAGAACTTGAACAAGGTTCTTCTCGCACAGTACGTCCTTTCCGACGTTTATACAAGGGCCACATTCATGAATGCTACATACGAAGACTCCAGTATTGTGTATGAAATGACCAAGGACTTCCACATCAACGCCCTCGCACAGACGAGGTACAATTAATAACTAATTAACTGGTTTAATGAGCTAATCAAACTCTTTGTGTAGCATGTTGGTAGAGTTGCTCAAGGAGCAGGCAACGGTGAAGCCATCTGAAATCAATGCAAGTAACAAGGTGTTCTCAACAGCAATGGACACAGCACTCGGAGAAGATCTACAACCACCGTTTGATGCATATGCCAATGCAACAAATGTGTTAATCAGTTTGTACACTCTTGGCCCCTCTATGGTAGCCTCTTTGGCTGGCGAACTTATTCCATATCTTCAAAGCACTCCAGCACAAGAGGTAAGCCAGTACTTGTACATACAACATATACTTAACATGTGTGTGTGTGTGTGTGTACGTGTACACATACATAGATTGTTGCGGGGATATTGGGGAATGTTTCTGGACAATATGGGACCATCCGTGCACTTCTTCTTGCTAGGAGGGATCAGGTAGTACAACCATATGAGCACACAGTAAATGAATTTATGGAAAGGATTTCCGAAATGCAACAAGTACTGGCTAGCGCTGGCTCATTAAACCAGACGCTTTACGTTCTTGGAGTTCTTCAATAAGCAAGTTATAAAACCAATTTATAGAATAATAAAATTTATTATGTTATATATATTGAATGTGCCAATAAAATATTATTAAATAACTATATGCATATCCTGTATATATCAGATGAAGAATTTAGATTATTGGACATTCATTTTCCACTTGACACATAATTTAAATAAACGTGCATAAATACATATACATGTGCTAAATAAAACTTAAGCTATCTAATAGACTTATTTTTATAACATACTTATCATAGATATCTATACTTTTTTATTTTAAATATAGAGATATTTTAGTTTTTCTATAATTTTTATAATTTGAAGTCATTCAATTAAGATGTTTCTTGAACATATATTTCATTAATATTTTATTTTAATAAAAATTTAATTAAAGTATATCTTTAAAATAGACTACGTCGTCTAACTCTAAGCATAAAATATTATTAATTATTTTAATTTCCTGTTTACAATTAAAAGTTTTTAAACAAAGCTGAAGTTTGAAAGAAGATGTTCTCATATTGTTTAATACAACACAAGATGGGTATAAAATATTATATTAGTAAATTTTAAATAAATAAAAAACGAAATTAATGCATTCTTAATTTTATAATTGTGATTTTATGATGGATTTTATGATTAAGAAATTTTTAACATGTATCATGCACATCTTGAAATCAGAATATTAATTTTTATATGTTATATAAAGTCCATATCAACATGAGAGCACCACCGGTTAATAAAGCATATTCGAGTAGCTTAAAATTTATAAAGAAATACATGTACACATAAATGGTTTACGTGACCATAAACATGTGTATGTAAATGTATATACTCTCTGTGTGTGTGTGTGTGTGTGTGTGTACCTTTTGAGCATTAAGTAGGCTACCGCATTTGGCATACGAGTCGCTGGCCAGCTTCCAGTGAATATCCATTCCGTACTCGAGAGAGGCCAGCGTACCGGCCTCCTTCTCGGCCAAGGCAGTACACGCCTTCAGTGTGGCAACGGACATCTATACAGTCGGCTGGCAGTTCTGTGACAGCCTCCGGGAGTATATTTGTAAGGTCTCTTGTGGTTGTGCCCAGAATAAGCATATTCCATGTCACCACGTGATCGAATACCTATGTAATACATAGATATGTAAATATACATGTCATATGTCTTAGGTGTGTGTGTGTGCGCGTATATCCACCACTATATGACACAACTTTACATCAGAACATGTATATATGTATGTGGTGTGTTTCCAATATCAACATGTGACATGAGACAATATAAATAGTATAAACATGTCAAGATTTATACAGTTATATAATTAAATCTCTCGCCCTCCCTCCCCCCCTCTCTCTCTCTCACACACACACAGTCGCATTTTGCATACATGTTGACAAGTGCACTTGCTAAATGAAGATCTGTGCTGTAAACAGAATATACTTGTCTCTGATTGTGTGTGTGTCAGAAAAGATTGTAAATAGGTCTCGTGCAAAGAGATGAGATACACATAGATTGTGTGTCTGTGTCTACGTGTCTCTCTCCTTTGTGTGTGTCTGTGTGTGTAGAGAAAGAGATGAATCACTGGTTATCCATAACGCTGTGTGACTTAGTTCTTCACAAAAGAAATCCGGTCGGACGCGAGGATTTCCAGCAGGAACAGAGGAAGAGTACCATGGGCTGTGAATAAGAAGGAGGAGGTGGTGCTTTTTGTGAGAACATCAAAAGGTCAGGCGGACGTTGCTTCCTTGCCCGGATAAGCAACACTAAGTCTTAAAAGATAACGTAAGAGTCTAACTTGTATGTCTATACATGCATAAGACTTAATTCTCATTACGTGTGTGCAGTAGTGATTTACACACTGAGAACTACCCATTTATCACTCTCTCATTCTCACACACACACCCCATACTTTACACAACATAGACAAACACACACGCACATCTACGCATAAAACAAGTATATACCTAGGAGTTTTATGTACAAAGAGCTTAGCCCAGTTTCCATATGTTAACGGAGGCTTCCTCTTCTCTGAAAACATACACACTACATAAAATAGATAAATAAATAAACGAATCGAAAATGTATAAATAAACATTTGCTATCACCTTTGTTTTGTTTGTTGTGTCTTGTTTGTACATGTGTACACAGACAATGACATGGATAGATACATACACATATTAGAGAGTATGCATTACATGAGCATACGTGTGTCATACCTCTGCCCAGGATCCAATTCGCTCCACATTTCTGAACCCTAAATCCTAACTCATATGATAAATCATAATTCATTAACTTTTAAATGCATAATAATCACTAGAACTACTAGTTCTGGAGGAATATACTTGTCCAGAATCTGTGCTTGTATCTGAATATACACTCCTGGCGACTGTCATCATAGACAGGTAAAATTCACCCTTGGCAACTCTAGTCCACTGCACGCCATATATATATATATATATAGAGAGAGAGAGAGAGAGAGAGAGAGAGAGAGAGAGAGAGAGAATGTGTATCATGCATGCGTACGTATAAAATGTGAGTAACACACGCGCCCACGTACACCCTCCACACCTGGACTTGATAAAGAAGAATCACTACCGCTGTGTATCACTGTTTGCTAACGTTGACCTGTGTGGACTACCATTGATCTTCCTGACCCACCAGTACTGGACTTGTTGATGAATATACCTGTACTGACCGGCTACTGCGGACTGGACTTATTGAATACAACCTTGGTACCGTTTACCGTTGACCAGTAACGACGGCTGCTTACCTGGACGACTGCCTTGTATTACGTATCAGGAATATACTCCTTGTTAGTTAATAGCAACAAATCATGCTGATTTTGCACTGGAGTGGTGTAACCATGTGGAAGAAATGAGTTGCAAGATGTTCGGGACTTTATAAGCTAATAGTGTCGTCCAGCCGCAGATGAAAAGATCGAACCCACGAGCTTTGCAATGCCGCTATCTATCTCAACTGTATGTATGTATGTATGTATATGTGTGTGTAAGTGCACAAAAATTTGTATATTATATCAAATCTCTTTCTCTCCCTCTCTCACACACACACGCGCGCGCGCGCGCGCGCCACGTACAAACTAGAAAAAACCTTTACACGTCAGTATGAAGGTAAAAACTGGGATGACATTTTACATGGAAATAGGGGTTGTATATCTCAGTCCCTTCAGGTAACATAGTTCACTCACAGACACACTAATAAATTTTCAACTTACATTTTTTAACTTGTATGTTGTATTTGCAAAGACCCCAAGTAGAAAGGTGGAAATCGACGCTGGAAAGGTGAGAACAGGTCCTTTCTTTCTGCATACATCAAAATATATCCACAGACACACACATAGAGAGAGAGTTACTGACTTTTCTGTAAAGCTTGCAAGTAGTCACACAACACAGCTAACCCAACCTGCACGATGGGACGTGTGTGTGCACACAAGGTGATGTATTAAACCAAGAGTGCAAATAAAATACATTTAATATTGCTAAAAAGACAAGTATATTCTGTTTACATCTTATCGCTACGGCAAACACGGGACCTGGAAGAATACGGGTTTGACATTTCCTCGAGCGCAGTTTGCCGAGCGTACGGATTTCCGTCATACCGGAATATTCCATTCCGTACAGAATATTCGTTTTCATATAAAGAATATTCTGGTGCGGCGGGCGGGCAATCATGGCGGCACGGTAATGTGTCAAAGTTTCACAAATTTGGGGGTTAATCTGACATATATATTTATATATTTATATTTATATTTATGTTTTTATTTTTTTAATATTTATATTTATAACTATAATTATATTTTTATATAAATACCGCATCAAACTAAATAAAAATTACAATAAAAACATAACTCAATCATGAAGACTCGTTTCCACCAGCCAGTGCCTCGTCGTTAATGAATGCATTGTTACGGTGTCGTGAACGTTTCTCCAAAATCTGTCTGTCGTAAACTTCGAACTCTTCAACCATTTTCTTTGCCATCTGATTAGCGTAGTCTGGTAGAACAATACTGAAAACATATTAAAGTTTAAAACCAAAGAAATGATAAAACAAATCTCACTCATCATCTGATGACTCGTATGATCTCTCTTCTGCTGACTCATCTGATGACTCGTCGTTGTGCTCCACGGACTTCTCCGTAACAACATCCTCGTCGTTTCGAGAAGGCGGATCCTGGTCTCCATCGTTGTCGCTAGCCAAAGGCAAATCCTGTGCTTCTGTTTCCATGGCCCTCTTCCACTCATCAAAAGGAGTAATCATGGAAACAACTTGATCATCCCCACCACCTTCAGCTGCTGTAACACTTGGAATGACCTTCCTGAAGACATCTCTGGCTGCTAAAACCAGATCCTTGTTGATGTCGATTCCATAACCATGTCTCCCTGTGTGAAAAGCTGCAAGAATACTAGCACCGGTTCCCACTGTTAGATCCACAGTTCCACCAGGCTTTGTGAGCTTCTCCACTAGCATCGCAAACAACTTGGGAGATTTCGGGCCAATTGAAATCCTGAAAGTTACAATATTAGAACATGAGAAATAACAAACAACATTATACCATGGGAGCTGGAAATCTTCTGGCTCATCAAAAAGAAGAGTGTAGCGAGTGTCCAAGATCTCCTTGTTCTTGGCAACCTTAGAGTAGGGGGAACCAAAAATACACATGGCAATGATGCTTTCCTGAAAAAAAAACATTAAAAAATGACATTCTCAAAAAGAAGAATTACCTTTCTAGAGAAACGGTATCCCATGACTTGTCGTGTGCACATAACTCATCTGCAGAAACTTTAGCTTGCAAGTTTCTGCAGTGTTCTTCAAAGCTGAACATCATCCGGTAGCACAAACACTACCACATGGCCAGCTCTGTCTAATATCCCGAAAGCAAGGTTCACCAAGTTCTTCAGCAAAGCATCCGAGAACTTCGTGTATTGATCCACCATCCCGCCTGCCTCAGCAACGCATCCGGTAGGCGGGTCGATGACAACGAGATCAACAGCTCCCTGGATGCATTTTGGTGGAGGCTTCGCACCAAACACATGAATAGTCCAACTTGACTTGTGACTCACGATCCAATCCTCAAGCTCCTTCAATCCTGACGGAAAAGGCCTTCCGGCTTTGAAGTACTGGACTGCAAGGTTCTCTGAATCTGCATGAATGATTTCCCAGCTTCCATTTCCCTTCTCAGGCATCACCATCCTCAACATATCATCTTCTTCCAATCCAGCCGAGATGAAGGATGGGGCTGAAGAAGAAGCTGTCCCTTGCTGACCTTGCTCGCCGATCTAGCATACCTGATATCCATCTTCACATGGAGCTTCCTTGCAGCACTGTCGTTCTTCCATAATAGCTCTCGCCGATCATCCTTGTGTATCTTATAGCTGGCCATCTCCCATTCGGGACAGTCACCAGGAAGGAAATCCAGCCAGAAAGGACAGTGTTCCACTTCGTAATCACTGATATCACGTAACAACCGGCTCCACATGCTAGAATCCTTGGTAACATCCATCCACTCTTTGAAATCTTCAGGGAGTGCATCGTTTTTCCATTTTAAAAACCTGTAAAAATAGATAAAAATCTGTAAAGAAACAAAAAAAAAGACTTGCCTGAATGCCATTCTTTTTGCAGATTTTTCCAGCTCAAATAGTCGAGAAGGTGGAATTGTCGCACCGAACTCCTTGTTCTCGAGCATGTTCTGGTACATATCCAACTTAATTTCATTGTGCATCTTCGTATACCATGCCATGAACTCCTCTACATGCTCGACCAAAAGCTCTTTAGCTGCCTCCGCGACCTGGCACGATAAAACGAATAAAAATGAAAAATATAAATATTAAATTACCTGGAACCAGTAAGTAAAGATGTGCAAAAACTTGATGAAGTCCTTGTCAGGCCAGCCGGTGACACCTTCCTTCTTGTCTTTCTCCGTCATGTTCACCAGCTTCTCAAGAACGCCACGTTCTTGAATGTGCACAAGCTTCCAAGGATATCAACCTTGACGTTGGAAGGAAGCTGGGACTTCGCGAGCATTTGAAGCTTCTCCAGAGTTATTTGCTTCGTTGATGGTTTGATAGTGATATCTGTGATCGCCTTGAACCAATCTTCGCCGACCGCCGGATCAGCAATGGTGAGGAATTTGTTCATCCGAACTGTGAATGTCTTGTAAACGCTGGAGAGGATCTGAGATTCTGTCTGGTTTGGTTTTCTTTCGCAAGTTTTGTAGCGATTTGTCGCTTCAGTTGATTCTGCAAAAGAAACCGAAAATCAAAAAAATCAAAAGAAGAAGAAAAGATTACCTCCCAAAAAATCTTCACCAATGTCGTCTTTGGATACTCGTACCAAACGTCTTCTTTTCTGTTCGATCTCCACACTTCCACAGCTTTTCTATCTTCCTCCGGCATCCCGCGAAGAACATGATCGGTAGAAAGATCTGCAGACTTCACACAACAATTCCGTAAGAACTGCAAGGTGTGAATGATTGTTGTAGGAACCACACGAGCAGTTGCTCTGCAAAACAAAACAACATTTATTTAGTATTTAAATAATGAAACAAACAAGTCACTTACTCATTCAACCGATTGCAAGCAGCGATTAGTCTCTTCTCCTCTTGCACTGTGGATGCTATGAGTGTTGCACGTACACGCAAAGTCCATTTCAAACCTGGCTCTTCAGCAAGCAAAGTGTTCAAAGCAACCCGACGATGATTCCCATCCCACACCAGAAACTTTGCATCTTTCAGAAATCGATACCACGCAGAAAATGCTGGCTTATGCAAATCCGCTTCAAACTCTCTATCGACCTGTGCTTCTGACTCATTCCAACTTCGGCGTTCGTCTGCACTCAGCTGTGGTCCGAAAGATAAGGTGAACACTGACGTCTCCTGGTAAAATCCTTCAGCTCTAATCCATCCAACAAGGTCTTTCACGCCGTCCTTAGTGACATTCCTCAAACGTTGGTGTGGGAGCAACCTGTGAACCGGGATACGCGGAGGCTCACCAAGCTCAACTGGAACGTAGTGGTCTCGTCCTTGTAGCGATGTGTCAATATCCTGTCATACCGAATAACAAGATCCCGAAGAAGCTTGGATGGAGCCTCAAGTGTCAGCCGCTCCGGAATTGCATATGATTCGGTAATGTTAACATACAAAACTTTCCTGTGTGCAGAAAACACTATTCACAGCGCAGGAAAAGCTTTGCAAGTTAAAGTGTAGGGATTTCGTCCAATAGAGAGCTCTATATATGTACTTATCTCGTCTCTAAGGTCAAGGATAGGATTTTGCTTTGGCCATTGCCATGTATAAGCATTCACAATACACCATAAATATGCACTTGCATTACTATATGAATACAAAGAGATAGCAAGTGTGGAGACTTACTTCTCTCCCAAAGATACTCTCTCTCTCATGCATTGCTCTCCATAGCCTTCATAGCCTTCATAGTCTCTCTCTCCTTGCCTTCCTTGCCCTAACAAATCCTGTCCTCCTCCAACCGTCATAACTGTCTGCTTCCTGCAACCGTAGGATCCTTCCTACCATGTAGGATTTTTCCTACTGCCGTAGGATTTTTTCCTACTACTGTAGGATTTTTCTTGTACACAGGATATTTCCTACAACTACTTTCCTACAAGTTATTCCTCCACCGTAGGAAAGTCCTATGTATGCAGTTCCTACATGCTATATTTTGGCCTCTAACAGGTAACATCCTCAGGAGCATCCACTTTCCTCTTCTTATTGAACATTTTATTACCAAGATCAATGTGCGGTACTTCCTCTACATTACCGTGTTCTGCAGAGCTTCATGCGATCTCCCTATTTCTAGGCATTCATTCACTCACCACAACATGTTCATCAATGACTTGCGAACTATCCACAAGTTCATTGTTCGTTGGCATTATCTCTTCGCGCTGCAGTTGTTGCTTGGCGCCTCGGCCTCCTTTCTTGCCACGAGGTTTTGGAGCCATATCTGCAAGAGCTTCTTGGACGATATGTTCCTGAAGTGTCAAAGTCTTGTATTTATCTCGCAGTCTCTTACTTTGCCTTTGCCTCATTCTGCAATTACAACAACTGATAAGAATGTGTATGTGAGTTGTTTTAATTTATGGACACACATTTACTGTATATGTATACCTATCAATATATATAGACACACGCACACACACACATATTTATACATGTGTAATGTTGTTTGTGTGTGTGCTCACTATATAATGTTCCTTGTGTATGTGTGTAATGTTGCTTATGTGTGTGTGTGTGCAATGTTGTTTTGTTTTATGATGTGTCTGTGTGAGAGAATATGGGTATATTCATATCTCTTCACATGTATATACAGATGAAAAAGCATCATCTCATATATACAAGTCTTAGATTCATATACTTATACATACATACATATATATATAAGTCTTTTTAAGTATGTATTTAAATATATATATTTATATATACACACATGTATACAAGTCTAATGTTGTATAATCATAATGTGGTACGTGTGTAAAATGTTATTTATGTGTGTGCACAAACAAACAAAAAAAAAACAAACACACACACACACACACACGGATTTTCCTGCCGAATTGGACAAGAAATCCTACCGCCAGGATGGTGCGGCCGCTGCACCATTTCGACAGCAGGATTTCCTGCCCAATTCGGCAGGAAAATCCTGCCGCCCAAATGGTGCGGCTGCCGCACCATCCAAGCGGCAAGAATTCCTGCCAATTCTGCAGGAAAATCCTGCCGCCCAGATGGTGCGGCCGCACCATCCAGGCGGCAGAAATTTCTACCCAATTTGGCAGGGAATGTGTGTGTGTGTGTGAGTGTGTTTGCCGAAATCGCAATAACTCATGCCGTCGGAGGTGTGTGTGTGTGTGCACGCGCGCGTGCGTTTGAATAGAGAGAAATCCTACTGAATTCGCACATACATGCACAGAAATTGCTATACACATATATAAGATTTTACTTGTAACCATGTCGCCGTGACGCTCACACTAGCCTCATGTCGCCGCAAATGGAGAACAAGAGCGACCGCAAAAAAAGAACAAAAGTGCCCTCTCTCAACAATGGAAAATGGAGAAGAAGAATGGCGGCCCTAAACCTTTACCCTAAAATCTAACACTTAACCCTTTGACCCTTAACTATAAAACTGTGTTTAATCAAATCATACAACAGTATATACAATACTTGCGATAAATAATGTACTATATAAAAGGATACAAATACAAACACATATTTAAGTAAAAATTTGTATGTTAAAAACATATTATTATATAATTAAATAAATATTCGTGTAAAAATATGTATTTATAATGTCTATATTAGATAAAATACTGGATCAAATAACTTTATAATTATAAAAATAAATTAACAAAATATAAACAAGTCATAAATAAATATGTCAGGTGAATGTAAATTAAACACACATTTATTTAAAAGACAATAAAGATTGCTCTATCTCTACATGAAGTGCTATACTATATTAGCATCTAAGATCTATACATTTCCTTGAATTAAATATTCGCCCACGTTGAGTCATGATTATGAATTTTTGAAATGGTAATATCCGATATTTACCAAAAGATGATTAAGTAATGCCGTTGTTTTTCTGTCACGTTTGTGGTAACTGCTTGCAAAATGGCCAGAATTATTTACGGCAATTTGGATCATGATGTTCCTGTGATAGATGGTGTTGGAATCATTCTTATTAATCAGATCAGAACATTCTTTGGCATTTTTGATTGGCAAAGTGTTCGTCTTTTTAAACTTCTTCATGGGCAATCTGCTTTAGAGATCGAAATAAACGAGGACCAAGATGCTGGAGGAAGGATAATCCAGGATATGTTTTGTTACTGGATGAAGGACCATTGTTTAAGCTTGTCGTTGCTTCTGACTCTGAATACTCAACGTTGAAGGATCTTTTCACTTCTAATACCTGCAAAAAGGGAAGAATTCTTATCGAGGGTTCCATGATCATTCATACAAATGAATTGCTTATTGCGTATGATGGGGATGTCATTTTTGAGCTCCCTCCTTCCGAATACAAATACAAAGGAATGAATTGGAAAGAGGATGGACATACCTGGACAGCAGGAACGACCAGCAACTAGAATTTTCAAGCGAGGGTGTCTAGGAGCAAATGTGTTGGGAGCCTTTGCTGTATCAACCCAGACTGCCCTGCTTCTAAGGCAGGATTTCTGAACTGCACTAAATGGAAAGGATGTATTGTTTCCCCACCTTCAATCGACAAACTGGCAAAAGGATTGACATATTTTTTCTGTAAAGAAAATCCATTGTGCCTTGAAGTTTGTCATGCTGTGGCGTTCTGCGTTTTCCCAGACGACATAACCAAGACTAGATTGTTTATCCACCAGGGAAAACATTCACATCCAGTGGGTGATGGTGTTTCAGCATCGAACAAAGAAGAAATGCATATGGCGGTCCAGAATGCAACAGAAAGAACTCCCAGAGATAGTCCAAGAGTCATCGAAATGGCAGCATGTAAAGATGCTATCTTTGGTTTTCTATTAGATAATTCTGAGCCTGGAAGTTGGGATAAGCTCATGGATCATTTGCAGCCATTATCAAACAATCGAAGGTACAATTAGAGTTTTACTTTGTGCTGAGCATTCTTTGATAATACCTTTGATGCAGAGTTCGTCAATGGGTAGCGTCCGCAAAGAGAACTGCTGCTGAAATGCCAGAGAATATTGATGGATTATTGGAGCTGAAACGAAGGTTGTCTATCCCATTCATCCACGTGATTCACTATCCTGGGATGAATTTCCGTGGTTCAGACAATTAGACATTAGTTTTTTAAGATGACGGTTTCAGGGCCAGGTTTTGGAATCAATTATATAAGGATGTGCCAACCTCCTCTTGGCCCTTTGCAGAAGAGTTAGGTTCTACTTGATCACACACACCGTGTTGTTGATAAGTGGATCACTCTGGCATTGCATGTTTACGACCCAAAGTAAGATGTTATCTTTTTTGTTTTGCTTAACTCTTTGATTATTTTATAGTGTGCGTCGATTATCCACCATTGCTTATGGTGACATGAAGAGACAAATGGCTGGAGCTGTGGAGAAGTTTTTTCGTGCTATGTTGGATGTCTGTTCCAAGAAGGGAATCTACAATGTGCAGTTCGCTGGGTTTATATCCGATGAAGCAGGAGTGATCTGGCAAGTAATCAGGAATGTGTTCTTTAATGGCCAAAAAATTCCTAGACGTGAACGGAGCTATATCTTTCATTATGAACAAGCCATACAACGTGTGACAAGGAAGTGGGTCCCTCTTGAACATCAACAACAACATCTTCAACTTTTGAGATCATGGCCAACAGCCACATCAACAATTGATCGTGAAGAAATTGAAAATAATCTTTTCCGCTTTTGGAATGAAAATGTGAAGGATGTTGGAGTTATGCAGACGTGGTTTTCATGGTGGGAAAGACAGAAGAATCATATTTCAAATGTTGTTCTTGAAAGCATGCCGGAGAATGCTGCAAGGGTTGTGCCCATGACAAACCAATCGGAGTCTGTTCACGGAAGATGAAGGAGGGCTAGCGATTCAAAATACATTTCATTGTACCAAGCTACAATCCACGACTTGACTGAATCAGTGCAACAATGTGCTTTTGTGAAGGCTTTTAAAGATGGAAGGTATAGTGGTTCCGAGCCGACTTCAGAGGAGCTCTCAGCAAGGTTCTGTTAAGCCACGATCCAGGAACCAGGAAGAGAACAGGATTCCAAGGACAGGAAGGCTTAACTCAGGAAGGACCGGGGGCAGGACAAGAACTAGGAATAGGAATAGGACGGACCTAGGAGCAAGACAGGATCAGGATAGGATCCGGGAGCAAGACAAAAAAGCGCAGGACAAGATCCATGAATAAGACAGAAGCAGGACAGGATCCAGGAGCAGGACAGGAAACAGGAGCGAGCCAGGAACAGGATAGGAAACAGGAGCGAGCCAGGAACAGGATAGGAAACAAGACAAGACGAGATTGATCGTAGTAAGACTGGTGTTGATAGTAACTAATTGTACAACAATTAGGTCGGAGCTTTTATGCTCACAACTCCAAGAGCTAATCTAGGCATGAGTGCTAAAAGTGGTTGCATGCATGCAAAAGTGATTGCATGCATGCAGAGGCTAAGATGAGTCCACATGTCCCTTATCCTCTAGGCATATCCTGTGGCATATCCTGTAGGAATATCCTGCAACCGAATCCTGTGTCCGGAATCCTGGTAGGAATATCCTGTAGGAAAATCCTGCAACCCATATCCTGTATCCGGAATCCTATAGGAAAGTCCTGCAACCCATGTCCTATATTCGGAATCCTGTATTCTATATCGGGTCGTGACAGGTTCGAGAGAAGAATGTCAAATGCTAACTCAACAACACCTATAGCAAAGGTTATCATCGACTTAGTTGAAGATGTTGCTCCATCAAGCATGTAGGATACTACTTTTGTGGCCGTCACGAATGTTGAACATTGCATTGTGCAAAGAAATATGGGGCAGAGGCTGAACGATCCCACCGACCGGACATCTTCTATAGTGAACAGGTTATTCCAACACAGTGTAGACGGAAGCGACGGTTGGATTTTCCTGTTGCAGAAGAACATGAAGAATATGTTCTGGTTGAAGAACAAGATGTTACACCTGGACAATGGGCGATTAGAAGATGTGGTGAAAGAAGTTCTGTGAAATGTCTGGCAGGCTTTCCCTCTTCAGGAGGTCAGTGGAGTGCTTGTGACAAAAAGATCAGTCCTAGTGGTAATCGAGTGGCTGCTCCTTGTTTTTTTGGAAGGATCAGATACAATGACAAAGAAACTGGTGAAGAATGCTTTCGCTCACAAATGATGTATTTTTGTCTAACAAACATGCTTTGTAGCAGATATCCAAGACCAACTATTGTTTCTCTGCCAGCTTCTACCTCGGTTTGGAAAGTTCAAGTGGGCACGAAGCTGATAGCAATGGAGATCAATGATCTGGCAAGATCAGGTTTTATGCTAGCTGGGCTTCCTTCAGCTCATGCAGGAGTGCCAGGTTTTTCAAAACCTCATGTTCCTTCAGTTCCTGTTGGAGTCACTGGATTTTCAACACCCCTGCACAATTTCGTGGACCTCCTGTTCCTGCAAGTGGTCGTGCAACAAGAACACCTTTAGGGATGTCTAAGAAACAATAGGTAAGTTTTGAAGCATGTTTGACGTTGGGAGCATATGTCACAGAAGTTGACGTGGTTGATCCTCCAACATGCATTCGCTTCAGAGTATGTGACAACGACCATACATTTGCTTGGGTTGTCATTTGCAGTGCACCATCTTGTTCATGCTCGGAGTTCTGCAATGGTTGTCAGTGGGTGCCCTACAAAACATATGTATTTTGTTTACAAGTGTGTACTGGGAGCTGATCCTTGAGTTGTCAAGCATTTGCAACGTCGTACACTTGCACCCCGTGAAGTAAGTTCTTTATTGATGCTACCAAGGAACCTCCATCCTCCACCATCTATTTAGTGTTTTGGTTTGTTTTCAAACAGCTTCGGTTTTATATTTGTTATTTCAAACTTATAATTTTCAATATAAATTTTAATGATAATTTTATGCTTAGCATATTTTTAAGTAATTTAACGTATATTTCCTTTAAATACAACAAAAATATACTACCATATTTTGTATGCGGCCGCCGCACTAGAATATTCTTTAAAATTTTGGAAGGTCCAATTGTGTGTACACTTGGCAGTCCGAAAAATTTCCGTATAGAATATTCGAGGATATCTAAACAGAAATCGTACGGAACAACGGAATATTCAAGAATATTCGCAAATCTTGGTCTAGAATTTCGCCGTGCCCGAAGAATACACGCACAAGCTATAGACATTGGTCAGCACACAGATCTTTATTTAGCAAGTGCACTTGTCAACATGTATGCAAAATGCGACTGGTTTAGGGTTTTCGTTCGTGTGTGTCTGTGTACGTCGATCACATATGTACGTATGCCTGAATAGAGATCATAATACTGGTGTGCGTGTGTGTCTCGATTTATTAAGTATGCATGTATATATCCGTGTCTGTTTATGCCAATGTATGGGCATAAATAAATGATCTAATGGGTATCTGAACTAGTGTGGTATATGTATGTGTTCACGCCGTAGATATACATATGTTTATATGCTTTTAAATATATATATTACAACGATGTTGTGCACATGTAGTATACAGGCTATATACTTACAAGAAAGCTCGATATACATGTATTTACAAACAAATAACTGTCTACACAGATATAGATGTGAAAGCATACGAATCACTGTGAAATGATAACATTGATATGCACATGTGTGTGTGTGTGAAAGAGAGAGAAGAGAGAGAGAGATTTAATTAGATAACTGTACAAATTTTGACATATTTATAATATTTATATTGTCGCATGTCACATGTTGATATTGGAAACACACCACATACATATATTATGTGTACATGTTCTGATGTAAAGGATGTGTCGTAGTGGTGAATACACACGCACACACATATTTACATATCTATGTATTACGTAGGTATTCGATCATATGGAGCAAAGAGACGTGGTGGCATGGAATACGCTTATTCTGGGATACGTGGAAAACGCACAACCACAAGAGGCCTTACAAATATACTCCCGGATGCTGTCACAGAACTGCCAGCTGACTGTACGGAAGTCCGTTGCCGCACTGGAGGCGTGTACTGCCCTGGCCGAGAAGGAGGCGGCCTCTCTCGAGTACGGAATGGATATTCACTCGAAGCTGGCCAGCGCACCTGTCAACTTGTATGCCAATTGCGGTAACCTACTTGATGCTCAGAAGGTACAGACACATATACATACATAAATACATATACACACACACCACTAATATATATGTGTGTGTGTGGTGTATATATATATATATATATTATAACATCTCTACTTAAATATTTATGTAAACTGGTATAATTTAAAACTTTGAATAGTGAGGTGCTTGTTTTAGAAGGATTTATTTATTCTCACTACTTTATATTAAAGGTATTGACCGTTCAGCTTGTAATGTCAAAGTTATGATGTATATATGTGTACATAAACCTATTATGAATAAATTAGAAATTTATACCTTATTAATTAAAAATAAGTTATTAATAATGAATAATTATAATGTAAAAATTTAAGAGAGTGAACGTATAATATGTAACATCCACAAATAAATCAAAATTAAATGCAATTAAATTAATTTATCATAATTAATTTTTCTTTTAATTAACAGTAGTAATAAAGTATGGGAAACCAACATATTTAAGAACTAAATTATGTATAATGTGACATAATTAACGTAATCACGAGGCTTATTGATAATTAAAATTTGTATGCTTAAGGATTCGTTGTGTTGTGAGATGTAGTATCACTTTCCACGAAATACTTATTTTATGAACTTATTCATAGTATATTCAAGGAAAATTCGTCGTCATAAAAAACCACGATCTTTAAATATGTGTGTGCGTGTGTGCATATAAAGAGAGAGAGACACACACACACTTAAACAGTACACACTCACAAACACATTTAACATATATATACGTCTGTGTATTTTCTTCTCCAATATATGTACTGTATGTATACCATAAGAGTATTTATAATATTTATCATTTGTGATTTTACAAAAGGGGAATATTTCAATTAGGCTCTATATTTTAAAATAGTAATAGAGGTTATATCATAAAACTAAAAAATGTTTCATCCTTAAACATGTATGTACATAATGTATTAGTTTAAGTATATAATCTACGGGTGCTCAGTGAAGATGAAATTTAATAATGAGTAATGATAATGCTATTAAACCTATTTATGTGTTTATTGATTTTCATGTGTTCTATACAAATTTTGAACATTCTCATTGTTAGTGTGATTAACATTTGAAAATGATATGTATAAACCATATAATTAATATATATATAATTGTTCAGTTACTGCGTGATCAACTTGAACGACGTTGAATAGAAAGTGCAGCAGATTAATCATTTGGTAAAGCTTAGTTTAATTAAATAAAGCAGTTCAATAATTAAACTAGTTCTATAGCCAATAACATATTCATAGTCAGGAGTATATTCTCCGTATGCTTATGATGCGCGTAGAAAGCATATGTATGTAAATATCCTAGTTTATACATTAAGAATTATACTTTGTTATTTAATTTAATATGAGTACTTTTGATTTATTAATTATGATATTGTTACTAAGTTTTTCATTTAAAAAATAATTAAATGAAACAAATTATTTTTAAAACTTCACAAAGTTGCTACTTTTTTATCCCGTGTAAACCTGTTTATTAATTTTCTCTTCTTCTTTCTAATTTTCTTTTTGTTTTTTTTAAACTCTTTATAAATTTCTCTCGATTCTAAATAAGTAATAAATTAATGGTGTGTTTTTGTTTTTTCATCATGTAATGTGCACATATATTTCTCTGTTTTATGTGTGTTTGTTTTGTTTAACTATATATGTTTGGAGTTCAGATTACTATTTCTATTGATTTAATTTGTTTTTAAGTATTTGAGATGTGAAATGGAATTAACAATCGTTACCATGAAATTTTATTTCATTACAACATATAAATAAGTAGGTCATAATTTTCGTAATTATACAAATTTAATCATATCTAATTTATATTGAGATGTAGTGTTTAAAATATTCGATTGGTATAAGAATTTATTATATTCGAGGGTTATTTTTCCATATATATATATAATGCATATATTTAATAATTCTCGTTTTCTCCCGTCATATCCAACCATGCTTTGACATAGACTGTCTTTGACCGGCGTTTTTTTCGACGGGAGAATGAAATTATTTGTTGGATCTTTTCTAGTGCAGCAGATTAATCATTTCATAAACATAGATTTTATTAAACAAATGATTTAATAATCTAAAATAATAATTTTTTATAGTTATTTATAATACCTATTTATAGTTATCAGAAGGGTTCTTTCTTTAACATATTTTCATAAATAATCAACTATCTTTTTGTTTAAGAAGCTTGAGTAACTAAATGCATTTTCTCATCTACACTTAACTAAAATTCTCTAATGGTTTTCCAATTTTACTTAAATATTTATGTAAACTGGTAATTCATATAGATCTTAAACTCTAAAACTTTAAAATAATTATTTACATGTAATAATACGGTATGTTTATCTTGATGTTATACAGATTACCACAAGAACCTCATCTGCAAGCAGGTGCTTATTTATAAGGATTTTTTTATTCTCACTAGTTCTTCTAAGGATTTAATATAGAAAGGGATATGGTGAGTCCCCTTGTAAACTATAAAGGCAATTGACCATCTAACTATGTTCAGCTTGTTGTCAATATGTGTACATAAACCTATTATGAATATATTAGAAATTTATACATTATTAAATTTAATATGAGTGCTTTTGATTTATTAATAATATTGTTACTAACTTTTCCAGCGGACGGCCTTCTTGTTTGTTAATTCTTTTCCTCCTCTTTTAAGAAAAAACTTAAAATTCTTGATCTTGTACAAATTTCTAAACATTGTTATTCTACAGCAATTTTAAAAAAAAGTTGAGTTTCAAAAATATGATATAAAACTGGAAATTTAATAAATAACCTTAAACAAATGAATTAATAATCTAAAATAAACATACTAACTATAGCTTTAAGTTTGATAACTTATTTATAGTTACCAGAAGGGTTTTAATTAAACTTGAACCACTGTTTCTCTAACATATTTTCATAGTAATTGAATTTTTGTTTAAGAAGTTTAAGTAACTAAATGCATTCTCTCATCTGCACTTAATTAAATTCTCTGCTGGTTCCAACTTACAGTTAAACATTGGTGTAAGCATGGTTACACGTGAATTGAGGAATTTCACTGCACCACCAAGAATAATTCGTGATTCTTTATTCTAGATTTAGTACAATTTAATATATATTTTCCATATTATTTATAGTTAAAAACATATCAATTTAAATCTAAATCTTAATTTTATTTTTAATCAATGTATTGTGATTTTATATGAATTTTATGATTGAGATTTGAACATGTATTATCCACTCTAAATCTTACAAACAGAATTTTAAATTCCACAATTTAGTCAGCCCCAACAGGAGTATATTCTTCAGCACCATCATCAAATGTGTGTGTGTGTGTGTATATATATATATATATATATATAGAGAGGAGAGAGAGAGAGGAGAGAGAGAGAGAGAGAGAGACTTAAACAGTACACACTCACAAACACATTTTACACACACACACATATATATATATATATATATATAATATATATATATATATATATATATATACGTCTGTGTATTTTTCTTCTCCAATATGTTATTTCTTTTGTACTGTATGTATACCATAAGAGTTCACATGGGGATAGGAAAGTTGTAAGTATAAATTTCCAATTATTTAAAATACTTTATATATTACTAATGAGATTTGTGATTTATAATAAGGAGATATAGGTTTTACAAAGAGATAAATTAAATTACATTAACAGCACATGCAATTTATAAATTGAAAATAAGAATTTATAATATTTATTATTTGTGATTTTAAAAAGGAGAATATTTAAATTAAACTTTATATTCTAAAATAGCAATAGAGGTTATATCATAAAACTAAAAAATGTTCCATCCTTAAGCATGTATGTACATAATGTATTAGTAAGTAATATACTAAAACACATCAGTATATTTAATATTTAATATCTATGAGTGCTCAGTGAAGATGAATTTAATAATGAGTAATGATAATGCTATTAAACCTATTTATGTGTTTATGTGTTCTATACAAATTTTGAACATTCTCATCGTTAGTGTGATCAACATTTATATAAACCCATATAAAATATATATATATATATATATATATATTTTGTTCAGTACTGTAATGATTAGGCACTGATACGGACTGTGTTTGACTATGTGATCAACTTTGAACGACGTTGAATAGAACGGCTCATCGGTTGTGAGGATCACGTGTATGTTGGGTCTGTTTTTAAGTGCAGCAAATTAACCATTTGATAAAGCTTAGTTTAATTAAATAAAGCAGTTCAATAATTAAATTAGTTAGTTTAAGAATACATTAAAACATTATACATTATTCAATTTAATATGAGTACTTTTAATTTATTAATAATGATAATGTTACTAAGTTTTTCATTAAAGAATAATTAAATGAAACAAAAAAACTTCACAAAGTTGCCAATTTTTATTCGCTTAAGTTACAGGCAACCTGTTTATTAATTTCTCTTCTTCTTTCTAATTTTCTTTTTTTATTAAATGACTTTATAAATTTCTTGATTCTAAATAAGTAATAAATTAATAGTGTGCTTTTGTTTTTTTTTTATTCTGTTTTGTGTGTGTTTATTTTGTTTAACTATATATGCTTGGAGTTCAGGTAAGTATTTCTATTGATTTAATTAGTATTTGAGATGTTAAATGGAATTAGCAATGATTACCATGAATTATTTATTTCATTACAGCATATAAATAAGTAGGTCATAATTCTCGTAATTATACAAATTTAATCAATTTATTTTATATTGAGATGTAGTGTTTAAAATATTCGATTGGTTTAAACATTTATCATATTCAAGGGTTATTTTTCCATATATACACACACACATATATATAATGCATACGTTTTCTCCTCGTACTGTACTCATTTAGGCGCCGCCCCATATCCAAGCATGCGTTGACATAGACTGTCTTTGACCGACATTTTCCTTAGCTCATCGGTTACGAGGATCACGGGAGAATGAAACTATTTGTTGGATCTTTTCTAGTAATCATTTCATAAAACATAGATTTTATTAAACAAATGATTTAATAATCTAAAATAAATAAATCCTTATAATAACTATAGCCCTTGTAAAAACACCTTATTTGTAGTTATCAGAAGGGTTTTTTCTTTAACATATTTTCATAAATAATTAACTAACCTCTTTATATGTTCTTGGTATTGACCATTTAACTAAAGTGCTTATGATGTATATGTGTACATAAACCTATTAGGGATATATTAGAAATTTAATTAAATTTAATATGAGTGATTTTCATTTTTTAATATAATATTGTTCCTGGACCGCCTTGTTGTTTGTTTGTTAATTCTTCTCCTCCTTTTAAATTTTAGACAAAAAACTTAAATTCCTGATTCTATACAAAATCTGACCATTCAACAATTTTATAAAGCAGAGTTTCATAAGACAATAGATTTTATTAAACAAATAAGGGTTTTACAAAGAGGTTTTAATTAGCATATTTTCATAGATAATTGAATTTTTGTTTAAGAACAAATGCATTTTCTCATCTGCACTTAATTAAATTCTCTGCTGGTTCCAACTTACAATGTAAGCTGGTAGTGCAAGCGCTTGTTTTATATACGGTAGTGTTGTAACACATGTGCAGAACGTGTGTGTGTGTGTGAAGCCGTGGTATGTGTGTGTGAAGCACCTCGCTTGCACTAATTATATATAATGTAAAAGTAAAAGAGAGTGAAAGTATAATATGTAACATCAAATTAAAACTAAATTAATTTGTATAATGTAGACATAATTAGAGTAATCACGAGATAATTAAACTTCAGTTTGTATGCTTAAGGATTCCTATAGTATATCTTATATACGCATTTTATAGATAAGATTCTCTGTGTCATCTTCAAGTGTTCATCTATTTACGAAAAATTATATTATATTAATTTAATTTAATATATTTTAACTAAATATGAGAATCATTGAACAGTTTGACAAACAAAGATTTTCATCAAAGCAAACTCCAAGGTCTTATTTTGACTTCTTCCTGGTGAGCACACAAGAAGTGTGAATATATTGCATATAAGACTAGATTAAAACAGTAAAATTAAATAAAAACGAAAAATTAAAAATATAATAAATAAAAAAACACATAAGTAAATTAAACAGATCTTGGTTTGCTCATAGATATTCTTTTCAGGTACTACATTATTCTCTTTGCTCTGCATGGTTATGCGTGCAACACCTTTATACGATGAAAGAATAATTCGTGATTCTTGATTCTAGATTGGTACAATTTAATATATTTATTTTCATATTAATTATAGTTAAAACCATTTAAATTTAAATTTAAATCTTAACTTTATTTTAATCAATGTATTGTGATTTTACAATGAAATTTATGACTGAAATTTGAGCATGTATTAACTCAAATCTTATAAACAGAATCTTAAATTCGACAGTATATTCTTCAGCACCATCATATAATGTGTGTGTGCTCTCTCTCTCTCTCTCTCTCTCTCTCTAGATCGAGAGAGAGAGAGAGAGAGACATATGTACATAATCATAATGTATTAGTTTAAGTATATAATAAAACACAGCAGTATATTTAGCATTCAATATCTATGAGTGCTCAGTGAAGATGAAAGTTAATAATGAGTAATGGTAATGCTATTAGACCTATCTGTGTTTATTGATTTCATGTGTTCTATACAGTGATATATGCCGTAGTAAAAAAATGCTGCGGATTAGTAATTAAATTAGATTAATAATTAATAAACTAGTAATTAAATTAATAATTAATATATACATAGCATTTTTGATTACGGATTTAATCACTGGTTCTATACAAATTTTGAACATTCTCATTGTTAGTGTGATCAACATACGTATAAACCATACTATATACATACATATATATATATAATTGTTCAGTACTGTAATCATTACTGCGTGATCAACTTGAACGACGTTGAATAGAACGGCTCATCGGTTGTGAGGATCACGTGTATTTTCAAGTGCAGCAGATTAATCATTTGATAAAGCTTAGTTTAATTAAATAAAGAAGTTCAATAATTGAATAACATATTCACCACCACCATCGTCAGGAGTATATTCTCCGTATGCTTATTTACGTGTAGAAAGCTTAAGTATATATGTACGTATGTGTGTACAGAAGCATAATATTCTAGTTTAAAAAAATTATACATTATTAAATTTAATATGAGCAATTAATAATGTTAATGCTACTAACTTTTTCATTAAAGAATAATTAAATGAAACAGAATTACTCCGAAAACTTCACAAAGCTACAAAATTTAAATTCGTGTGAGCTATCGTCAAACTCCTGTTTATTAGTTTTCTCCTCTTCTCTCTTTGTTAATATATTTGTTTTTAAGTATTTGAGTATAAATTAGAGAGTTAGCAGTGATACCATAAAATATTTAATTCATTACAGCATATATAAACTCGTAATTATACAAATTTATTTATGTAATCATATTTTATCATATTTATTATTTTTCAAATATATAATGTATATATCGTCTTCTCCTCGTACTGTACTCATTTGGACGCCGCCCCGTATCCAAGCATGCGTTGACAAAGACTGTCTTTGACTGACGTTATTCTTAACTCATCGGTTATGAGGATCACGGGAGAATGAAACTATTTGTTGGATCTTTTCTAGTGCAGTAGATTAATCATTCATAAAACATAGATTTTATTAAACAAACAATTTAATAATCTAAAATAAATCAATTTTTAATAGAGCTTAATTAACGACGGCTGCTCACCTCGGTAATACGTATCAGGAATATACTCCTTGTTGGTTAATGACTTGCTTAGCAACAAATCATGCTGATTTTGCACTGGAGTGGTGTAACCATGTGGAAGAAATGAGTTGCAAGATGTTCGGGACTTTATAAGCTAATAGTGTCGTCCAGCCGCAGATGAAAAGAATCGAACCCACCAGCTTTGCAATGCCGCTATCTATCTCAACTTCTCCATCCTGTATGTATGTGTGTATGCATATGTGTGTGTCTGTAAGTGTGCAAAAATTTGTATATTATATCAAATATCTCTCTCTCACACACACACGCGCGCGCGCCACGTACACAACCTGAAAAGGGCGAGTCAGTATGAAGGTAAAAACTGGGATGACGGCTGAAGCGAAAATAGGGGTTGTATATCTCAGTCCCTTCAGGTAACATAGTTCACTCACAGACACACTAATAAATTTTCAACTTACATTAACTTGTGTGTTGTATTTGTGTCTCATATAATGCTGTATACCCAAAGACCCCAAGCAGAAAGGTGGAAATCAACGCTGGAAAGGTGAGAACAGGTCCTTTCTTTCTGCATACATCAAAATATATCCACAACACACATAGAGAGAGAGTTACTGACTTTTCTGTAAAGCTTGCAAGTAGTCACACAACACAGCTAACCCAACCTGCACGATGGGACGTGTGTGTGCACACAAGGTGATGTATTAAACCAAGAGTGCAAATAAAATACATTTAATATTGCTAAAAGAGACAAGTATATTCTGTTTACATCTTATCGACCTGGAAGAATACACGCACAAGCTATAGACATTGGTCAGCACACAGATCTTTATTTAGCAAGTGCACTTGTCAACATCTGTGTACGTCGATCACATATGTACGTATGCCTGAATAGAGATCATAATACTGGTGTGCGTGTGTGTCTCGATTTATTAAGTATGCATGTAAGTATATCCGTGTCTGTTTATGCCAATGTATGGGCATAAATAAATGATCTAATGCGTATCTGAACTAGTGTGTTCACGCCGTAGATATACATATGTTTATATGCTTTATATATATATATATATATATATATATACTACAACGATGTTGTGCACATGTAGTATACACGCTATATACTTACAAAAAAGCTCGATATACATGTATATACAAACAAATAACTGTCTACACAGATATATATGTGAAAGCATACGAATCACTGTGAAATGATAATATTGATATGCGTGTGTGTGTGTGTGTGTGTGAAAGAGAGAGAGAGATTTAATTATATAACTGTACAAATTTTGACATATTTATAATATTTATATTGTCGCATGTCACATGTTGATATATTGGAAACACCACATATATATACCTTATGTGTACATGTTCTGATGTAAAGGATGTGTCGTATAGTTGTGGATATACACGCACACACACCTAAGACACATGTATATTTACATATCTATGTATTACGTAGGTATTCGATCATATGGAGCAAAGAGACGTGGTGGCATGGAATACGCTTATTCTGGATACGTGGAAAACGCACAACCACAGGAGGCCTTAAAAATGTACTCCCGGGTGCTGTCACAGAACTGCCAGCTGACTGTACGGAAGTCCGTTGCTGCACTGGAGGCGTGTACTGCCCTGGCCAAGAAGGAGGCCGGTAAGCTGGCCTCTCTCGAGTACGGAATGGATATTCACTCGAAGCTGGCCAGCGCACCTGTCAATTTGTATGCCAAATGCGGTAACCTACTTGATGCTCAGAAGGTACAGACACATATACATACATAAATACATATACACACACACCACTAATATATATGTGTATGTGTGTGTATATATATAAATGTATAATATCTCTACTTAAACATTTATGTAAACTGGTATAATTTAAAAATTTAAATAGTGAGGTGCTTGTTTTATAAGGATTTATTTATTCTCACTACTTTATATTAAAGGTATTGACCGTTCAGCTTGTATGTGAACATAAACCTATTATGAATAAATTCCTTATTAATTAAAAAGGAGTGCTTTTGATTTATTAATAATGAATAATGTATTAAATAAAATTAAGAATGAAATAGTAAACAACATCCACAAATAAATCAAAACTAAATGCAATTAAATTAATTATCATAATTAATTTTTCTTTTAATTAATAAAGTATGGGAAACCAACATATTTAAGAACTAAACTATGTATAATGTGAATAATTAACGTAATCACAAGGCTTATTGATAATTAAAATTTGTATGCTTAAGGATTGTTGTGTTGTGAGATGTAGTATCACTTTCCACAAAATACTTATTTTATGAACTTATTCATAGTATATTCAAGGAAAATTCGTCGTCATAAAAAACCACGATCTTTAAATATGTGTGTGCGTGTGTGTGTGTGCGTGTGTGCATATAAAGAGAGAGAGACACACACACACTTAAACAGTACACACTCACAAACACATTTAACATATATATACGTCTGTGTTTTTTCTTCTCCAATATATGTACTGTATGTATACCATAAGAGTATTTATAATATTTATCATTTGTGATTTTACAAAAGGGGAATATTTCAATTAGATTCTATATTCTAAAATAGTAATAGAGGTTATATCATAAAACTAAAAAATGTTTCATCCTTAAACATGTATGTACATAATGTATTAGTTTAAGTATATATCTACGGGTGCTCAGTGAAGATGAAATTTAATAATGAGTAATGATAATTAATTATAATGCTATTAAACCTATTTATGTGTTTATTGATTTTCATGTGTTCTATACAAATTTTGAACATTCTCATTATTAGTGTGATTAACATTTGAAAATGATATGTATAAACCATAATATATATATAATATATATAGTTCAGTTACTGCGTGATCAACTTGAACGACGTTGAATAGAAAGTGCAGCAGATTAATCATTTGGTAAAGCTTAGTTTAATTAAATAAAGCAGTTCAATAATTAAACTAGTTCTAGAACCAATAACATATTCACCACCACCATAGTCAGGAGTATATTCTCCGTATGCTTATGATGCGCGTCGAAAGCATATGTATGTAAATATCCTAGTTTATACATTAAGAATTATACTTTATTATTTAATTTATATGAGTATTTTTGATTTATTAATAATATATTGTTACTAATTTTCAATTTAAAGAATAATTAAAATGAAACAAAATTATTTTTAAAACTTCACAAAGTTGCTACTTTTTTATCCCGTGTAAACCTGTTTTAATTTTCTCTTCTTCTTTCTAATTTTTTTTTTGTTTTTTTTAAACTCTTTATAAATTTCTCAATTCTAAATAAGTAATAAATTAATGGTGTGTTTTTGTTTTTTCATCATGTAATGCTGTTTAATATGTGTGTTTATTTTGTTTAACTATATATGTTTGGAGTTCAGATAAGTATTTATATTGATTTAATTTGTTTTTAAGTATTTGAGATGTGAAATGGAATTAACAATGATTACCATAAATTACAACATATAAATAAGTAGGTCATAATTTTCGTAATTATACAAATTTAATCATATCTAATTTATATTGAGATGTAGTGTTTAAAATATTCGATTGGTATAAGAATTTATTATATTCGAGGGTTATTTTCCATATATATATATATATAATGCATATATTTAATAATTCTCGTTTTCTCCCGTACTGTACTCATTTAGGCGCCGCCCCATATCCACGTTGACATAGATTGTCTTTGACCGGCGATTTTTTTAGACGGAGAATGAAATTATTTTTTGGATCTTTTCTAGTGCAGCAGATTAATCATTTCATAAACATAGATTTTATTAAACAAATGATTTAATAATCTAAAATAATAATTTTTATAATAACTATATATAGCTCTTGTAGATAATACATATTTATAGTTATCAGAAGGGTTTTTTCTTTAACATATTTTCATAAATAATCAACTATCTTTTTGTTTAAGAAGCTTGAGTAACTAAATGCATTTTCTCATCTACACTTAACTAAAATTCTCTAAATATTTATGTAAACTGGTATTTCGTATAGATCTTAACTCTAAAACTTTAAAATAATTATTTACATGTAATAATACGGTATGTTTCATTTTGATGTTATACAAGAACCTCATCTGCAAGCAGGTGCTTATTTATAAGGATTTATTTATTCTCACTAAGGATTTAATATAGAAAGGGATATGTGAGTCCCCTTTATGTGTTCTTGTAAACTATAAAGGCATTGACCATCTAACTATGTTCAACTTGTAATGTCAATATGTGTACATAAACCTATTATGAATATATTAGAAATTTATACATTATTAGATTTACTTTTGATTTATTAATAGTATTGTTATTAATTTTTTCCAGCGGACCGCCTTATTGTTTTAATTCTTTTCCTCCTCTTTTAAGAAAAAACTTAAAATTCTTGATCTTGTACAAATTTCTGAACATTCTTATTCTACAACAATTTAAAAAAAAGTAGAGTTTCAAAAATATATGATATATAAATTGGAATCTAATAAGTAACCTTAAACAAATGAATTAATAATCTAAAATAAACATACTAACTAAGCTTTAAGTTTTAAAACTTATTTATAGTTACCAATTAAACTTGAACCACTGTTTCTCTAACATATTTTCATAGTAATTGAATTTTGTTTAAGAAGTTTAAGTAACTAAATGCATTTTCTCATCTGCACTTAATTAAATTCTCTGCTGGTTCCAACTTACAGTTAAACATTGATGTAAGCTGGTAGTGCAAGCGCTTGTTTTATATATACGGTAGTGTTGTAACACATGATTAAAGAAGTAGGTGGCAGAACGTGTGTGTTTGTGTGTGAGAAGCCGTGGTATGTGTGTGTGAAGCACCTCGTTTGCACCCGTGTAAGGTTAAAAGTTTTATTATATATCATGTAAAGTTTAAGACAGTGAAAGTATAATATGTAGCATCCACAAATAAATCAAAACTAAATGCAATTAAATTAACTTATCATAATTGAATTTTTTTAATTAACAGTTGTAATAAAATATGGGAAACCAAACTATGTATAATGTAGACATAATTAACGTAATCACGAGGCTTATTGATGTTTAGTCAGCACCAACAGGAGTATATTCTTCAGCCCATATGTATATATATATAGAGAGAGAGAGACTTAAAAAAGTACACACTCACAAACACATTTTACATATATATATACGTCTGTGTATTTTCTTCTCCAATATATGTTATTTCTTTTGTATACAGTATACCATAAGAGTTCACATGGGGATAGGAAAGTTGTAAGTATAAAACTAAAAACTTTTCCAAATATTTAAAATACTTTATATATTACTAATGAGATTTGTGATTTATAATAAGGAGATATGGGTTTTACAAAGAGATATATTAAATTACATTAACAGCACATGCAATTTATAAATTGAAAATAAGAATTTATAATATTTATTATTTATGATTTTCAAAAGGAGAATATTTAAATTTAACTTTATTATTCTAAAATAGCAATAGAGGTATATCATAAAACTAAAAATGTTCCATCCTTAAGCATGTATGTACATAATGTATTAGTTTAAGTAGATATTAAAACACATCAGTATATTTAACATTTAATATCTATGAGTGCTCAGTGAAGATGAAATTTAATAATGAGTAATGATAATGCTATTAAACCTATTTATGTGTTTATTGATTTTCATGTGTTCTATACAAATTTTGAACATTCTCATCGTTAGTGTGTATAAACCCATAATATAATATATATATATATATATATATATTATTGTTCAGTACTGTAATGATTAGGCACTGATACGGACTGTGTTTGACTATGTGATCAACTTTGAACGACGTTGAATAGAACGGCTCATCGGTGTGATGATCACGTGTATGTTGGGTCTGTTTTTAAGTGCAGCAAATTAACCATTTGATAAAGCTTAGTTTAATTAAATAAAGCAGTTCAATAATTAAACTAGTTCTAGCATATCGTCAGGTATATTTCTCCATATGCTTATGATATGTGTAGAAAGCTTAGGGGCACGGCGAAATTCGAGCGCAGGTCAACGAGCTTGACCAAGATTTGCGAATATTCTTGAATATTCTTTTTTCCGTACGATTTCCGTCTAGATATCCTCGAATATTCTGTACGGAAATTTTTCGTACTGTGTACACACAATTGGACCTTCCAAAATTTTCAAGAATATTCTAGAATATTCTAGTGCGGGGCCGCATACAAAATATGGTAGTATTTTTTTGTATTTAAAGGAAATATATGTTAAATTACTTAAAAATATGCTAAGCATAAAATTACCATTAAAATTTATATTAAAAATTATAACAAATATAAAACCGAAGCTGTTTGAAAAAAACCAAACACACTAAATAGATGGTGGAGGATGGAGGTTCCTTGGTAGCATCAATAAAGAACTTAGTTCACGGGGTGCAAGTGTACGACGTTGCAAATGCTTGACAACTCGAGGATCAGCTCCCAGTACACGCTTGTAAACAAAATACATATGTTTGCAAGGCACCCACTGACGACCATTGCAGAACTCCGAGCATGAACAAGATGGTGCGCTGCAAATGACAACCCAAGCAGATGTATGGTCGTTGTCACATACTCTGAAGCGAATGCATGTTGGAGGATCAACCACGTCAACTTCTGCGACATATGCTCCCAACGTCAAACATGCTTCAAAACTTACCTGTTGTTTCTTAGACATCCCTAAAGGTGTTCTTGTTGCACGACCACTTGCAGGAACAGGAGGTCCACGAAATTGTGCAGGGGGTGTTGAAAATCCAGTGACTCCAACAGGAACTGAAGGAACATGAGGTGTTGAAAAACCTGGCACTCCTGCATGAGCTGAAGGAAGCCCAGCTAGCATAAAACCTGATCTTGCCAGATCATTGATCTCCACTGCTATCAGCTTCGTGCCCACTTGAACTTTCCAAACCGAGGTAGAAGCTGGCGGAGAAACAATAGTTGGTCTTGGATGTCTGCTGCAAAGCATGTTTGTTGGACAAAAATACATCATTTGTGAGCGAAAGCATTCTTCACCAGTTTCTTTGTCATTGTATTGATCCTTCCAAAAAAACAAGGAGCAGCCACTCGATTACCACTAGGACTGATCTTTTTGTCACAAGCACTCCACTGACCTCCTGAAGAGGGAAAGCCTGCCAGACATTTCACAGAACTTCTTTCACCACATCTTCTAATCGCCCATTGTCCAGGTGTAACATCTTGTTCTTCAACCAGAACATATTCTTCATGTTCTTCTGCAAGTTGAAAATCCAATCGTCGCTTCCGTCTACACTGTGTTGGAATAACCTGTTCACTATAGAAGATGTCCGGTCGGTGGGATCGTTCAGCCTCTGACCCCATATTTCTTTGCACAGTGCGATGTTCAACATTCGTGGCAGCCACAAAAGCAGTATCCTGCATGCTTGATGGAGCAACATCTTCAACTAAGTCGATGATAACCTTTGCTGTAGGTGTTGTTGAGTTAGCATTTGACATTCTTCTCTCGAACCTTGCTGAGAGCTCCTCTGAAGTCGGCCCGGAACCACTATACCTTCCATCTCTAAAAGCCTTCACAAGAGCACATTGTCGCACTGATTCAGTCAGGTCGTGGATTGTAGCTTGGTACAATGAAATGTATTTTGAATCTCTAGCCCTCCTCCATCTTCCGTGAACAGACTCCGACTGGTTTGTCATGGGCACAACCCTTGCAGCATTCTCCGGCATGCTTTCAAGAACAACATTTGAAATATGATTCTTCTGTCTTTCCCACCATGAAAACCACGTCTGCATAACTCCAACATCCTTCACATTTTCATTCCAAAAGCGGAAAAGATTATTTTCAATTTCTTCACGATCAGTTGTTGATGTGGCTGTTGGCCATGATCTCAAAAGTTGAAGATGTTGTTGTTGATGTTCAAGAGGGACCCACTTCCTTGTCACACGTTGTATGGCTTGTTCATAGTGAAAGATACAGCTCCGTTCACGTCCAGGAATTTCTTGGCCATTAAAGAACACATTCCTATTGCTTGCCAGATCGCTCCTGCTTCATCGGACATAAACCCAGCGAACTGCACATTGTAGATTCCCTTCTCGGAACAGACATCCAACATAGCACGAAAAAACTTCTCCACAGCTCCAGCCGTTTGTCTCTTCATGTCACCATAAGCAATGGTGGATAATCGGCGCACACTATAAAATAATCAAAGAGTTAAGCAAACAACAAAAAGATAACATCTTACTTTGGGTCGTAAACATGCAATGCCAGAGTGATCCACTTATCAACAACACGGTGTGTGTGATCAAGTAGAACCCAACTCTTCTGCAAAGGGCCAAGAGGAGGTTGGCACATCCTTACATAATCGATTCCAGAACCTGGCCCTGAAACCGTCATCTTAAAAACTAATGCCTGGTCGTCTGAACCACGGAAATTCATCCCAGGATAGTGAATCACGTGGATGAATGGGATAGACAACCTTCGTTTCAGCTCCAATAATCCATCAATATTCTCTGGCATTTCAGCAGCAGTTCTCTTTGCGGACGCTACCCATTGACGAACTCTGCATCAAAGGTATTATCAAAGAATGCTCAGCACAAAGTAAAACTCTAATTGTACCTTCGATTGTTTGATAATGGCTGCAAATGATCCATGAGCTTATCCCAACTTCCAGGCTCAGAATTATCTAATAGGAAACCAAAGATAGCATCTTTACATGCTGCCATTTCGATGACTCTTGGACTAGCTCTGGGAGTTCTTTCTGTTGCATTCTGGACCGCCATATGCATTTCTTCTTTGTTCGATGCAGAAACACCATCACCCACTGGATGTGAATGTTTTCCCTGGTGGATAAACAATCTAGTCTTGGTTATGTCGTCTGGGAAAACGCAAAACGCCACAGCATGACAAACTTCAAGGCACAATGGATTTTCTTTACAGAAAAAACATGTCAATCCTTTTGCCAGTTTGTCGATTGAAGGTGGGGAAACAATACATCCTTTCCATTTAGTGCAGTTCGGAAATCCTGCCTTAGAAGCAGGGCAGTCCGGGTTGATACAGCAAAGGCTCCCAACACATTTGCTCCTGGACACCCTCGCTTGAAAATTCCAGTTGCTGGTCGTTCCTGCTGTCCAGGTATGTCCATCCTCTTTCCGATTCATTCCTTTGTATTTGTATTCGGAAGGAGGGAGCTCAAAAATGACATCCCCATCATACGCAACAGGCAATTCATTTGTATGAATGATCGTGGAACCCTCGATAAGAATTCTTCCCTTTTTGCAGGTATTAGAAGTGAAAAGGTCCTTCAACGTTGAGTATTCAGAGTCAGAAGCAACGACAAGCTTAAACAATGGTCCTTCATCCGGTAACAAAACATATCCTGGATTATCCTTCCCTCCATCTTGGTCCTCGTTTATTTCGATCTCTAAAGCAGATTGCCCATGAAGAAGTTTAAAAAGACGAACACTTTGCCAATCAAAAATGCCAAAGAACGTTCTAATCTGATTAGTAAGAATGATTCCAACACCATCTATCACAGGAACATCGTGATCCAAATTGCCGTAAACAATCCTGGCCATTTTGCAAGCAGTTACCACAAACGTGACAGAAAAACAACAGCATTACTTAATCATCTTTTGGTAAATATCGGATATTACCATTTCAAAAATTCACAATCATGACTCAACGTGGGCGAATATTTAATTCAAGGAAACGTATAGATCTTAGATGCTAATATAGTATAGCACTTCACGTAGAGATAGAGCAATCTTTATTGTCTTTTAAATAAATGTGTGTCTAATCTACATTCATCTGACATATTTATTTATGACTTGTTTATATTCTGTTAATTTATTTATTATAATTATATAGTTATTTGATCCAGTATTTTATCTAATGTAGACATTATAAATACATATTTTTACACGAATATTTATTTAATTATATAATAATATGTTTTTTTAACATACAAATTTTTACTTAAATATGTGTTTGTATTTGTATCCTTTTATATATACGTTATTTATCGCAAGTATTGTATATACTGTTGTATGGTTTGATTAAACACAGTTTTATAGTTAAGGGTCAAAGGGTTAAGTGTTAGATTTTAGGGTAAAGGTTTAGGGCTGCCCATTCTTCTTCTCCATTCTCCATTGTTGAGAGAGGGCACTTTTGTTCTTTTTTTTGTCTTTTCTCCATTTGCGGCGACAAGAGGCTAGTGTGAGCGTCACGGCGACATGGCTACAGGTAAAATCTTATATATGTGTATAGTAATTTCTGTGCATGTATGTGCAAATTCAGTAGGATTTCTCTATTCACAAACGCACGCGCGTGTGCACACACACACACCTCCGACGCATGAGTTATTGCCGATTTCGGCAAACACACTCACACACACACACATTTCCTGCCAATTGGGCAGAATTTCTGCCGCCTGGATGGTGCGGCGGCCGCACCATCTGGCGGCAGGATTTCCTGCCCAATTGGGCAGGAAAATCCGTGTGTGTGTGTGTGTGTGTTGTTTTTGTTTGTTTGTTGCGCACACACATAAATAACATTTTACACACGTACCACATTATGATTATACAACATTAGACTTGTATACATGTGTGTGTATATATAAATATATATATTTAAATACATACTTAAAAAGACTTATATATATATATATATATATATATATATATATAAGTATATGAATTAAGACTTGTATATATGAGATGATGCTTTTTCGTCTGTATATACATGTGAAGAGATATGAATATACCCATATTCTCTCACACAGACACATCACAAAACACAAACAACATTGCACACACACACACATAAGCAACATTACACACATACACAAGGAACATTATATAGTGAGCACACACACAAACAACATTACACATGTATAAATATGTGTGTGTGCGTGTGTGTCTATATATATTGATAGGTATACATATATAGTAAATGTGTGTCCATAAATTAAAACAACTCACACACACACTCTTATCAGTTGTTGTAATTGCAGAATGAGGCAAAGGCAGAGTAAGAGACTGCGAGATAAATACAAGACTTTGACACTTCAGGAACATATCGTCCAAGAAGCTCTTGCAGATATGGCTCCAAAACCTCGTGGCAAGAAAGGAGGCCGAGGCGCCAAGCAACAACTGCAACACGAAGAGATGATGCCGACGAACAATGAACCTGTGGATAGTTCGCAAGTCATTGATGAACATGCTGTGGTGAGTGAATGGATGCCTAGAAATAGGGAGATCGCAGGAAGCTCTGCAGAACACGGTAATGCAGAGGAAGTACCGGACATTGATCTTGGTAGTAAAATGTTCAATAAGAAGAGGAAACTGGATGCTCCTGAGGATGTTGCCGAATCATATGCAATTCCGGAGCGGCTGACACTTGAGGCTCCATCCAAGCTTCTTCGGGATCTTGTTATTCGGTATGACACGGATATTGACACATCGCTACAAGGACGAGACCACTACGTTCCAGTTGAGCTTGGTGAGCCTCCGCGTATCCCGGTTCACAGGTTGCTCCCACACCAACGTTTGAGGAATGTCACTAAGGACGGCGTGAAAGACCTTGTTGGATGGATTAGAGCTGAAGGATTTTACCAGGAGACGTCAGTGTTCACCTTATCTTTCGGACCACAGCTGAGTGCAGACGAACGCCGAAGCTGGAATGAGTCAGAAGCACAGGTCGATAGAGAGTTTGAAGCGGATTTGCATAAGCCAGCATTTTCTGCGTGGTATCGATTTCTGAAAGATGCAAAGTTTCTGGTGTGGGATGGGAATCATCGTCGGGTTGCTTTGAACACTTTGCTTGCTGAAGAGCCAGGTTTGAAATGGACTTTGCGTGTACGTGCAACACTCATAGCATCCACAGTGCAAGAGGAGAAGAGACTAATCGCTGCTTGCAATCGGTTGAATGAGTAAGTGACTTGTTTGTTTCATTATTTAAATACTAAATAAATGTTGTTTTGTTTTGCAGAGCAACTGCTCGTGTGGTTCCTACAACAATCATTCACACCTTGCAGTTCTTGCGGAATTGTTGTGTGAAGTCTGCAGATCTTTCTACCGATCATGTTCTTCGCGGGATGCCGGAGGAAGATAGAAAAGCTGTGGAAGTGTGGAGATCGAACAGAAAAGAAGACGTTTGGTACGAGTATCCAAAGACGACATTGGTGAAGATTTTTTGGGAGGTAATCTTTTCTTCTTCTTTTGATTGTTTTTTGATTTTCGGTTTCTTTTGCAGAATCAACTGAAGCGACAAATCGCTACAAAACTTGCGAACAGAAAACCAAACCAGACAGAATCTCAGATCCTCTCCAGCGTTTACAAGACATTCACAGTTCGGATGAACAAATTCCTCACCATTGCTGATCCGGCGGTCGGCGAAGATTGGTTCAAGGCGATCACAGATATCACTATCAAACCATCAACGAAGCAAATAACTCTGGAGAAGCTTCAAATGCTCGCGAAGTCCCAGCTTCCTTCCAACGTCAAGGTTGATATCCTTGGGAAGCTTGTGCACATTCAAGAACGTGGCGTTCTTGAGAAGCTGGTGAACATGACGGAGAAAGACAAGAAGGAAGGTGTCACCGGCTGGCCTGACAAGGACTTCATCAAGTTTTTGCACATCTTTACTTACTGGTTCCAGGTAATTTAATATTTATATTTTTCATTTTTATTCGTTTTATCGTGCCAGGTCGCGAGGCAGCTAAAGAGCTTTTGGTCGAGCATGTAGAGGAGTTCATGGCATGGTATACGAAGATGCACAATGAAATTAAGTTGGATATGTACCAGAACATGCTCGAGAACAAGGAGTTCGGTGCGACAATTCCACCTTCTCGACTATTTGAGCTGGAAAAATCTGCAAAAAGAATGGCATTCAGGCAAGTCTTTTTTTTTGTTTCTTTACAGATTTTTATCTATTTTTACAGGTTTTTAAAATGGAAAAACGATGCACTCCCTGAAGATTTCAAAGAGTGGATGGATGTTACCAAGGATTCTAGCATGTGGAGCCGGTTGTTACGTGATATCAGTGATTACGAAGTGGAACACTGTCCTTTCTGGCTGGATTTCCTTCCTGGTGACTGTCCCGAATGGGAGATGGCCAGCTATAAGATACACAAGGATCGGCGAGAGCTATTATGGAAGAACGACAGTGCTGCAAGGAAGCTCCATGTGAAGATGGATATCAGGTATGCTAGATCGGCGAGCAAGGTCAGCAAGGGACAGCTTCTTCTTCAGCCCCATCCTTCATCTCGGCTGGATTGGAAGAAGATGATATGTTGAGGATGGTGATGCCTGAGAAGGGAAATGGAAGCTGGGAAATCATTCATGCAGATTCAGAGAACCTTGCAGTCCAGTACTTCAAAGCCGAAGGCCTTTTCCGTCAGGATTGAAGGAGCTTGAGGATTGGATCGTGAGTCACAAGTCAAGTTGGACTATTCATGTGTTTGGTGCGAAGCCTCCACCAAAATGCATCCAGGGAGCTGTTGATCTCGTTGTCATCGACCCGCCTACCGGATGCGTTGCTGAGGCAGGCGGGATGGTGGGATCAATACACGAAGTTCTCGGATTCTTTGCTGAGAACTTGGGAACCTTGCTTTCGGGATATTAGATAGAGCTGGCCATGTGGTAGTGTTTTGCTACCGGATGATGTTCCAGCTTTGAAGAACACTGCAGAAACTTGCAAGCTAAAGTTTCTACAGATGAGTTATGTGCACACAACAAGGTCATGGGATACCGTTCTCTAGAAAGGTAATTCTTCTTTTTGAGAATGTCATTTTTTAATGTTTGTTTTTTTCAGGAAAGCATCATTGCCATGTGTATTTTTGGTTCCCCCTACTCTAGGGTTGTCAAGAACAAGGAGATCTTGGACACTCGCTACACTCTTCTTTTTGATGAGCCAGAAGATTTCCAGCTCCCATGGTATAATGTTGTTGTTATTCTCATGTAACTTTTAGGATTTCAATTGGCCCGAAATCTCCCAAGTTGTTTGTGATGCTAGTGGAGAAGCTCACAAAGCCTAGTGGAACTGTCGTGGATCTAACAGTGGGAATCGGTGCTAGTATTCTTGCAACTTTTCACACAGGGAGACATGGTTATGGAATCGACATCAACAAGGATCTGGTTTTAGCAGCCAGAGATGTCTTCAGGAAGGTCATTCCAAGTGTTACAGCAGCTGAAGGTGGTGGGATGATCAAGTCGTTTCTATGATTACTCCTTTTGATGAGTGGAAGAGAACCATGGAAACAGAAGCACAGGATTTGCCTTTGGCTAGCGACAACGATGGAGACCAAGATCCGCCTTCTCGAAACGACGAGGATGTTGTTACGGAGAAGTCTGTGGGCACAACGACGAGTCATCAGATGAGTCAGCAGAAGAGAGATCATACGAGTCATCAAATGATGAGTGAGATTTTTTATCATTTCTTTTGGTTTTTAAACTTTAATATGTTTTTAGTATTGTTCTACCAGACTACGCTAATCAGATGGCAAAGAAAATGGTTGAAGAGTTCGAAGTTTACTACAGACAGATTTTGGAGAAACGTTCACGACACCGTAACAATGCATCATTAACGACGAGTCACTGGCTAGTGGAAACGATCTTCATGATTGAGTTATGTTTTTATTGTAATTTTTATTTAGTTTGATGCGGTATTTATATAAAAATATAATTATAGTTATAAATATAAATATTAAAAAAATAAAAACATAAATATAAATAAAATATATAAATATATATGTCAGATTAACCCCCAAATTTGTGAAACTTTGACACCATTACCGTGCCGCCATGATTGCCCACCCGCCGCACCAGAATATTCTTTATACGAAAACGAATATTCTTACGGAATGGAATATTCTGATACGATGGAAATCCGTACGCTCGGCAAACTGCGCTCGAGGAAATGTCAAACCCAAAGCTTTAAGTATATGTACATATGTGTAATATCCTAGTTTAAGAATACATTAAAACATTATACATTATTCAATTTAATATGAGTACTTTTAATTTATTAATAATGATAATGTTACCAAGTTTTTCATTAAAGAATAATTAAATGAAACAAAATTATTTTTAAAACTTCACAAAGTTGCCAATTTTGAGTCGCGTCCGCTCTAGACAACCAGTTTATTGATTTTCTCTCCTCTTTCTGATTTTCTTTTTTTTGTTAAGAGACTTTATAAATTTCTTGATTCTCAATAAGTAATAAATTAATAGTGTGCTTTTGTTTTTTTTGGTTACGTAATGTGCACATATATTTCTCTGTTTTGTGTGTGTTTATTTTGTTTAACTATATATGCTTAAAGTTCAGGTAAGTATTTCTATTGATTTAATTTGTTTTTAAGTATTAAATGGAATTAGCAATGATTACCATGAATTATTTATTTCATTACAGCATATAAATAAGTAGGTCATAATTCTCGTAATTATACAAATTTAATCATATTTATTTGATATTGAGATGTAGTGTTTAAAATATTCGATTGGTTTAAAAATTTATCATATTCGAGGGTTATTTTTCCATATATATACATACATACACACACACATATATATAATGCATACGTTTTCTCCTCGTACTGTACTCATTTAGGCGCCGCCCCATATCCAAGCATGCGTTGACATAGACTGTCTTTAACCGACGTTTTTCTTAGCTCATCGGTTATGAGGATCACGGGATAATGAAATTACTTGTTGGATCTTTTCTAGTAATCATTTCATAAAACATAGATTTTATTAAACAAATGATTTAATAATCTAAAATAATAAATCCTTATAATAACTATAGCTCTTGTAAAAACACCTTATTTGTAGTTATCAGAAAGAGTTTTTTCTTTAACATATTTTCATAAATAATTAACCTGGTATTGACCATTTAACTAAAGTGTATGTGTACATAAACCTATTAGGGATATATTAGAAATTTAATTAAATTTAATATGAGTGCTTTTCATTTTTTTAATAATGAATAAAATAATGATTGTTCCTGGACGCCTTGTTTTTGTTGTTAATTCTTCTCCTCCTTTTAATTTTAGACAAAAAACTTAAATTCCTGATTTTATACAAAATCTGACCATTCAAGAATTTTAAAAAGCAGAGTTCATAAGACATAGATTTTTTTATTAAACAAATGAATTAATAAATAAAATTTCATACTAATATAGCTTTAAGTACCAGAAGGTTTTAATTACTGCTGGTTCCAACTTACAATGTAATGGTAGTGCAAGCGCTTGTTTATATACGGTAGTTTGTAACACATGATAAAGAAAAGTGAAAGTATAATATTGTAACATCAAATTAAAACTAAATAATTTGTATAATTAGACATAATTAGCGAATCACGAGATAATTAAACTCCAGTTTGTATGCTTAAGGATTCCTATAGTATATCTTATATACGCATTTTATAGATAAGATCTCTGTTGTCATCTTCAAGTGTTCATCTATTTACGAAAAATTATATTATATTTTTAATTTAATATATTTTAACTAAATATGAGAATCATAACAGTTTGACAAACAAAGATTTTCATCAAAGCAAACTCAAGGTCTTATTTGACTTCTTCCTGGTGAGCACACAAGAATGTGAATATTGTGCATATAAGACTAGATTAAAACAGTAAAATTAAATAAAAACGAAAAATTAAAAATATAAAATAAAAAAACATAAAAGTAAATTAAACAAATTTTGGTTTGCTCATAGATATCCTTTTCAGGTACTACATTATTCTCTTTGCTCTGCATGGTTATGCGTGAATTGAGGAATTTCACTGCAACACCTTTATACGATCAAAGAATAATTCGTACAATTTAATATTATTTTCATATTAATTATAGTTAAACCATTTAAATTAAATTTAAATCTTGTATTGTGATCTTATAATGAATTTTATTTGAAATGTATTATCCTACTCAAATCTTATAAACAGAATCTTAAATATTCAGCACTATATATATATACATATAACTGTTCAGTACTGCGTGATCAACTTGAACGACGTTGAATAGAACGGCTCATCGGTTGTGAGGATCACGTGTATGTTGGGTCTGTTTTCAAGTGCAGCAGATTAATCATTTGATAAAGCTTAGTTTAATTAAATAAAGCAGTTCAATAATTGAACTAGTTCTAGAACCAATAACATATTCACCAGTATATTTTCCGTATGCTTATGATACGTGTAGAAACCTAAGTATATATGTACATATGTGTGTACAGAAGCATAATATTCTAGTTTAAATTTAAAATGAGTACTTTTGATTTTTCATTAGAGAATAATTAAATGAAACAAACTTCACAAAGCTATAAATTTAAATTCGTGAGCTACTGTCAAACTAAGTAATATATTAATAGAGTGCTTTTGTTTTTTAATTTTGTAATGTGCATATATATTTTTTTTTTGTGGTTGTTTGTTGTTTAACTATATATACGAGAAACTATTTAATTTGTTTTAAAGTATTTGAGTATAAAATTAGAGATTCGAAATGGATTTCATTACAGCATATATAAATAGTAGGTCATCCGTAATTATACAAATTATTTATGTAATCGTATTTTATCATATTTATTATTTTTCAAATACATAATGTATATATCTCGTACTGTACTCATTGGACGCCGCCCCGTATCCAAGCATGCGTTGACAAAGACTGTTTTTGACTGACGTTTTTCTTAGCTCATCGGTTATGAGGATCACGGGAGAATGAAACTATTTGTTGGATCTTTTCTAGTGCAGTAGATTAATCATTCATAAAACATAGATTTTATTAAACATAGAGCTTAACTAACGACGGCTGCTCACCTGGACGACCTCTCAAGTAATACGTATCAGGCATATACTCCTTGTTGGTTAATGACTTGCTTAGCAACAAATCATGCTGATTTTGCACTGGAGTGGTGTAACCATGTGGAAGAAATGAGTTGCAAGATGTTCGGGACTTTATAAGCTAATAGTGTCGTCCAGCCGCAGATGAAAAGAATCGAACCACGAGCTTTGCAACGCCGCTATCTATCTCAACTTTCTCCATCCTGTATGTATGTGTGTATGTATATGTGTGTGTGTAAGTGCGCAAAAATTTGTATATTTAATCAAATCTCTCTCTCTCTCACACACACCAAGCGCCACGTACACAACCCGAAAAGGGCGAGTCAGTATGAAGGTAAAAATTGGGATGACATTTTACATGGCTGAAGCGAAAATAGGGGTTGTATATCTCAGTCCCTTCAGGTAACATAGTTCACTCACAGACACACTAATAAATTTTCAACTTACATTTTTTAACTTGTGTGTTGTATTTGTCTCATATAATGCTGTATACCCAAAGACCCAAGCAGAAAGGTGGAAATCAACGCTGGAAAGGTGAGAACAGGTCCTTTCTTTCTGCATACATCAAAATATATCCACACACACACACACATAGAGAGAGAGTTACTGACTTTTCTGTAAGGCTTGCAAGTCAGCTAACCCAACCTGCACGATGGGACGTGTGTGCACACAAGGTGCTGTATTAACCAAGAGTGCAAATAAAATACATTTAATATTGCTAAAAGAGACAAGTATATTCTGTTTACATCTTATCGACCTGGAAGAATACACGCACAAGCTATAGACATTGGTCAGCACACAGATCTTTATTTAGCAAGTGCACTTGTCAACATGTATGCAAAATGCGACTGGTTTAGGGTTTTCGTGGGTTCTCGTTCGTGTGTGTCTGTGTACGTCGATCACATATGTATGTATGCCTGAATAGAGATCATAATACTGGTGTGCGTGTGTGTCTCGATTTATTAAGTATGCATGTAAGTATATCCGTGTCTGTTTTGCCAATGTATGGGCATAAATAAATGATCTAATGCGTATCTGAACTAGTGTGGTATATGTATGTGTTCACGCCGTAGATATACATATGTTTATATGCTTTTAATATATATATATTACAACGATGTTGTGCACATGTAATACACGCTATATACTTACAAAAAAGCTCGATATACAGTATATACAAATAAATAACTGTCTACACAGAATAAGCATACGAATCACTGTGAAAAGATATAATTGATATGCATGTGTGTGTGTGTGGTGAAAGAGAGAGAGAGAGAGAGAGAGATTTAATTATATAACTGTACAAATTTTAACATATTTATAATATTTATATTGTCGCCTGTCACATGTTGATATTGGAAACACACCACATATATATATCTTATGTGTACATGTTCTGATGTAAAGGATGTGTCGTATAGCTGTGGATATACACGCACACACACACCTAAGACATACGACATGTATATTTACATATCTATGTATTACGTAGGTATTCGATCGTATGGAGCAAAGAGACGTGGTGGCATGGAATACGCTTATTCTGGGATACGTGGAAAACGCACAACCACAAGAGGCCTTACAAATATACTCCCGGATGCTGTCACATAACTGCCAGCTGACTGTACGGAAGTCGTTGCTGCACTGGAGGCGTGTACTGCCCTGGCCGAGAAGGAGGCCGGTAAGCTGGCCTCTCTCGAGTACGGAATGGATATTCACTCGAAGCTGGCCAGCGCACCTGTCAACTTGTATGCCAAATGCGGTAACCTACTTGATGCTCAGAAGGTACAGACACATATACATACATAAATAATATACACACACACCAATATATATGTGTATGTGTGTGTATATATAAATGTATAATATCTCTACTTAAGCATTTATGTAAACTGGTATAATTTAAAACTTTAAATAGTGAGGTGCTTGTTTTATAAGGATTTATTTATTCTCACTACTTTATATTAAAGGTATGACCGTTCAGCTTGTAATGTCAAAGTTCCGGCTGGCTTATGATGTATATATGTGTACATAAACCTATTATGAATAAATTAGAAATTTATACCTTATTAATTAAAAATAAGTGCTTTTGATTTATTAATAATGAAATAATTATAATGTAAAAATTTAAGAGATATAATATGTAACATCCACAAATAAATCAAAACTAAATGCAATTAAATTAATTTATCATAATTAATTTTTCTTTTAATTAACAGTAGTAATAAAGTATGGGAAACCAACATATTTAAGAACTAAACTATGTATAATGTAGACATAATTAACGTAATCACGAGGCTTATTGATAATTAAAATTTGTATGCTTAAGGATTCGTTGTGTTGTGAGATGTAGTATCACTTTCCACGAAATACTTATTTTATGAACTTATTCATAGTATATTCAAGGAAAATTCGTCGTCATAAAAACCACGATCTTTAAATATGTGTGCGTGTGTGTGCGTGCGTGTGTGCATATAAAGAGAGAGAGACACACACACACTTAAACAGTACACACTCACAAACACATTTAACATATATATACGTCTGTGTATTTTTCTTCTCCAATATATGTACTGTATGTATACCATAAGAGTATTTATAATATTTATCATTTGTGATTTTACAAAAGGGGAATATTTCAATTAGGCTCTATATTTTAAAATAGTAATAGAGGTTATATCATAAAACTAAAAAATGTTTCATCCTTAAACATGTATGTACATAATGTATAGTTTAAGTATATCTACGGGTGCTCAGTGAAGATGAAATTTAATAATGAGTAATGATAATGCTATTAAACCTATTTATGTGTTTATTGATTTTCATGTGTTCTATACAAATTTTGAACATTCTCATTGTTAGTGTGATTAACATTTGAAAATGATATGTATAAACCATATATATATATATATATATATATAATTGTTCAGTTACTGCGTGATCAACTTGAACGACGTTGAATAGAAAGTGCAGCAGATTAATCATTTGGTAAAGCTTAGTTTAATTAAATAAAGCAGTTCAATAATTAAACTAGTTCTAGAACCAATAACATATTCAACACCACCATAGTCAGGAGTATATTCTCCGTATGCTTATGATGCGCGTAGAAAGCATATGTATGTAAATATCCTAGTTATACATTAAGAATTATACTTTATTATTTAATTAATATGAGTATTTTTGATTTATTAATAATGATATTGTTAAATTTTTCATTTAAAGAATAATTAAATGAAAACAAAATTATTTTTAAAACTTCACAAAGTTGCCACTTTTTATCCCGTGTACACCTGTTTATTAATTTTCTCTTTTTCTTTCTAATTTTCTTTTTGTTTTTTTAAACTCTTTATAAATTTCTCGATTCTAAATAAGTAATAAATTAATGTGTGTTTTTGTTTTTTTTTTTTATCATGTAATGTGCACATATATTTATCTGTTTTGTGTGTGTTTGTTTTGTTTAACTATATACGTTTGGAGTTCAGATAAGTATTTATATTGATTTAGTTTGTTTTTAAGTATTTGAGATGTGAAATGGAATTAACAATGATTACATGAAATATTTATTTCATTACAACATATAAATAAGTAGGTCATAATTTGGGTTATTTTTCCATATATATAATGCATATATTTAATAATTCTCCTTATTGTACTCATTTAGGCGCCGCCCCATATCCAAGCATGCGTTGACATAGACTGTCTTTGACCGGCGTTTTGTTTTTTTAGACGGGAGAATGAAATTATTTTGTTGGATCTTTTCTAGTGCAGATTAATCATTTTGTAAGATCCACGTGTATGGCTACATGTGTACATACTATTATTAGCATAGTGAATTTTAATAACCGTCAGATTGAATTTAATCTGGACCACTCGCTCTTGTATATAAGTTAGAGTTTCTGAACTAATGGATATACACATTTTTATATTCTGAATTTTACATTGGTGGAAGTGAGGGGCACTTCTAATTATCTCTACGGAGTGCTTGGATTTGTGTCTTTTTATTAATTTTCTTTATTTTCTTAAGTTTAGCTTTTCCATTGTTTAAATCTATTCCTTTCTTGTAGATTCTGTCTTTTCTTCGTCCATGGATCCACAACAAGTAAATCCCTTGTATGTGGAGCAATTACTCATGCAGTTGTTGAATGCCATGCGTATGCAATTGAACAATCATTCTCAGTTGATGGCAGCATTCACGGTCCAGAGTACTCCTACTCATGTTGCAAACCCCTGTGTCTGGCCAGATTTCTTTCATGGAAATCCTGAAAATGATGTGTACCATTGGTTTGACCACTTTTGTGGTTGCCACAATCATTCATGGAATGATGCTCAGTGTTTGCGCGAGTTTCCTACTTGTCTTCAAGGGACGGCGTTGCAGTGGTACAATGGTTTGGACGTTGTGACTCGTGGAGATTGGAATTCTTTCAGAGATCTTCAAATGTGCATTTGGGCATGCAAACGACTATGATGATGCTTTTCAACAGTTGCATCGTATTTGTCAGGAACCATCTAAGTCAGTGATGCAGTTTGGTGTTCGTTTTTGAAGCCTTTTGCTACGTGCAGAACCTAATATGTCGGAACGCATCAAGTTAGGTATGTTGTGGCCAGCACTTCGTCAAGATTTGTGGGGCTTTGCATGCACTAGCTCCACCTAACATGTCGGAACGCATCAAGTTAGGTATGTTGTGGCCAGCACTTTGTTAAGATCTTGTGGGGCTTGTGCATGCACTAGCTCCACTGACTCTTGACGATGCTTTGAGTGGCACAACGATATGAGTCATCACCTTTCCCACTTGCGCCTTCACGTGCTCTCGTTCTATTTCATATTGGGGATGGACCTGCTCCGATGGAGGTTGAGGCTGTTGCTGCTCGTGTACCAACACAAGGTGGGGCCCGTGGATGAGGACATGGACGTGCAGTTCGTTGTTGGTGTGTGATGAGGTTGGACACACGTATCGGTGCTGTCAATGGTTTCCCGATTGGCGTCCCCATTTCCAGGATGGAGGCCATGGCGTCAACAACGTCCGGTTGGTGCTGCTGCAGTGGAAGGTTGTGATGCGGTGAATCTTCCGGGAAACGACGAATCGCACGAGTAGAGGAGGGTCCTCGTGCGAATAAATTAGTGACCCTCCATCTTTCTTTCGGGAGTATCATCAAGGGGTTCACTCGGCACCAAATCATCCTTTTCACTTTTCAAGCTCGTTAATCACACGCTGTCCTGTTTTCCTTTCAGTGTTGGTGGATACAGGTTCAAGTTTGTCCTCTTTTCTCAATCTGTTGCTACACGTTGCAGCTTCATTTGCGTCGTGCGGTAGAACCAGTCTTCATTCTGTACGGCAACGGACATACTCATGCTTGTTCGCGGATGAAGTGGACATTGTTGTTCGTGTGGATGATTGAGCTCGAGCTTCAATCTTTCGGGTGGTGCCGAGTCAAGCTTTTCACCTTATTCTTGGTATGGATTGGTTAACTCGCAATCATGCCAAGTGTGACTTTGAAAAGTCTCCCCTTGTTTGACTCTCCCTCGTCTTTCTTCCATTCCTCTTACTTCTATTCCACTTCGTCCATCTGCTTCCACCTCTGCTTCATCACTTTTGTCTCACCCTGTTTCCAACCATTTTTCCTTCATGCTCTTCCTTTTCTTCTCTGGATCCATCAGATGATCGTCGTGCTGTAGTTGTTAATCAACTCAAGAAGGAGTATGCTGATCTTTTCAACTTCGACTTGTCATCTGGGGCCAAATTGCGACACGCCACCCTATTCCAACTGGAGATAGGCCAATCAAGGTACCTGTTCGGCGTCGATCACCAAAGGAGCTCAAGATCTTACGAGCGAATGTCAAAGAGATGTTGGAGAAGGGTGTTATCCGAAGTCTCGAAGTCCTTGGGCGTGCGAACCTCACCTTGTGACGAAGCCTGATGGGAGCGTTCGATTCTGCATTGATATCGCCCATTAAATGAGGTAACCGTCTCAGATGTGTACCCACTTCCTCATACTGCAGACCTTTTGGATCGACTGGGGCGAGCCGTTGGTTCACCAAGTTAGATCTCGCATCTGGTATTGGCAAGTTCCGATGGCTGACATGGACATTCCCAAGACTGCTTTTCGAACACCATTTGGCCTGTACGAGTTCTTGATGCCTTTCGGTTTGAGCAATGCTCCAGCAACTTTCCAACGTATGATGGATGAGGTTCTTTGCGACATGCCGGAGGTGACTGCCGATTTCATCGATGATGTTTTGATCCATTCGGATGGAACGTGGGAGGATGTCGGTGATGTACGTAAGGTTTTGGATCGACTTGCGGGAAGTTGGTTTGAAGTTGAAGCCATCTAAGTGTGTGTTTGGATCAAAGGACACCACTTATCTGGGTTATCGCATTTCACGTGAAGGTTTGCAAGTCGATACAACTAGTTGCAGTTTTAAATTCCCTACGCCAAAGTGTGTGAATGATGTGCAATGCTTTCTTGGCAAGGTACAATATCTGGGTCGTTTTGTGGATCATCTTTCAGATCGTACTGCACCGTTGCGCGCGTTGTTGAAATCGTCAATGACTTCTTTTGTTTGGTTAAGGATTGCAAGCAGGCATTTGCAGATCTCAAAGAGTTGTTGACGACTCCTCCAGTTTTGGCGTACCCGGATTACACCGTCCTTTCATCTTGCGTGTAGATGCTTCTGACATCGGCCTCGGGGTATTGATGCAGGAGAGTAGTGTTCCTGGCCAAGACATCCCATTGCGTACATCAGCCGTACATTGCAGCCAAACAAAGGTGAATTACTCCACGACAGAAAAGGAGTGTCTAGCAGCAGTTTGGGGTTTTGAGAAGCTCCATGCCTACTTGCATGGTTCGCGGACGTTGTTGGAAGGTGATCATGCAGCAGTCACTTCGTTGTTGAAGCGGAAGAATTTGATTGGGCGTACTGCTCGGTGGGCCTTGAAACTTCAAATTTACGACTTTGAAGTTGTTCATCGCCCAGGAAGTTCCATGGCTGATGCTGATGCTCTTTCTCGGGCTCCTCTTCCACCTTCTCTCTCTTCTGTTGCCCCAGAGGAACCAGTTGTTCCAGCTTCAGTGGACTTTTTGGATGAAGATTCCGTACCATCAGCAGTTGCTGTGCTTGATTCAGTGTCCGCAGAATGCAGAGTTAGATTTGCCGTCTTTGGATGAGGTTCGGGAAGCTCAAAAGGTTGAGCCGTGGATTCGAAGGCTTCGTGATGGGTTTGAGAATCCTGCATCACTTGCTGATGACTTGCCTTTCAGGCATTTACATTCGCAGTATCGCCTTCAGGATGACCTTCTTTATTTTGTGGGGACTGATCCAGATGATCCTTTGCGGTTGGTGGTGCCTTCAATCTTCATTCCACGCTTCCTCCATGCTTACCATGACTCTCCTATTCTTGGCGGGCACATGGGACATCGTCGGGTGATGGAGAAGCTGCGCAGATCTTTCTATTGGCCGGAGTTGCGAGGAGATGTGATTCGGTATGTGCGTACTGTGTGTGGTGCCAAGCTCGCAATACTCCCCCATGTGCTTCGGAAGGACGGTTGGAGTCAATTGCAGTTTCTCGTCCGTTTGAATTGGTGGCATTTGATTTGATGGGACCTTTTCCGCGGTCAACTGCTGGTAACGAGTACGTTATTATTGCTTCTGATTACCTAACTCGTTGGGTAGAAGTTGGTGCTCTTGCTAGTGCGACTGCTTCTGCTGTTGGTCAGTTTCTCCTGAATCGGGTCGTGTTTCAGCATTCTTGTCCGGAGCGAATTCTCTCGGATAATGGTCCTGCATTTATGGCTGAGGCATTTCATGTTTTGACATCTCGACTAGGGATACGCCACACTTTCACAAGTGCTTATCATCCTCAGACAGATGGTTTAGTGGAACGGGTCAGAACCTTCAAGGGGATGATCGCGAAGTATGTGAACTTTCAACATTCAGATTGGGATGGTTATCTGCCGTCTCTCCGATATGCTTATGTCACTGGAGTTCAAAGTTCCATTGGTACTTCCCCATATAAGCTTTGTATGGTCATGACCCGGTGTTGCCAACGGAGTTGGGTTTGCCTTCTCGGTTACCGCGAGCTGCTGATGCTAGGTCATGGGATCGGTATCTGAGAGCATTCTTCCATTGGTTCGTGCGGAGTCAGCAGAACACTTGGGCCGCGTACAAGTAGGACAACAACAACGCTACAACTCGCATCATCGTCCTCCTGCGGAGTACAAGGTTGATGAACTGGTGTTGGTTCGTTTTCCCAAGCTTACGGTACGTGGTTTAGCTAAGAGTCTCCTTCCTCAGTGGAAAGGACCGTATCGAGTGCTACGGCAAGTAGGGCCACAGGTTTATGAGGTTCGGCACGACATTCAACCCGATCCTCCGGAGATTGTACATGTACAACGGTTGAAGCATTTTGTGCAACGGGAACAAGTTGTGCCGCCTACAGATCCACCAGTGCCTCCTCCTGATGTTCCTCCAGATCCGGGCCCGTCTACAAGAGAACCCTAACCAACTTACACCCTTTCCGAGAGGAGGGGATGATGTAAGATCCACGTGTACGGCTGCATGTGCACATACTATTATTAGCGTAGTGGATTTTGATAGCCGTCGGATTGGATTCAATCGGACCACTCGCTTGTATATAAGTTAGGTTTCTGAACTAATGGATATACACATTTTATATTCCGAGCTCTCACAATTTCATAACATAGATTTTATTAAACAAATGATTTAATAATCTAAAATAATAATTTTTTATAATAACTATAACTCTTTTAGATAATACCTATTTATAGTTATCAGAAGGGTTTTTGCTTTAACATATTTTCATAAATAATCAACTTAACTTTTTGTTTAAGAAGCTTGAGTAACTAAATGCATTTTCTCATCTACACTTAACGAAAATTCTCTAAAGGATTTTTACTTAAATATTTATGTAAACTGGTATTTCGTATAGATCTTAAACTCTAAAACTTTAAAATAATTATTTACATGTAATAATACGGTATGTTTCATCTTGATGTTATACAGATTACCACAAGAACCTCATCTGCAAGCAGGTGCTTATTTACAAGGATTTATTTATTCTCACTAGTTCTTTTAAGGATTTAATAAAGTGAGTCTCTCGTAAAATATAAAGGCATTGACCATCTAACTATGTTCAGCTTGTAATGTCAAAATTCCGGTTCGATTATGAGGTATATACGTGTACATAAACCTATTATAAATATATTAGAAATTTATACATTATTAAATTTAATATGAGTGCTTTTGATTTATTAATAATATTGTTACTAACTTTTCCAGCGGACCGCCTTATTGTTTGTTAATTCTTTCCTCCTCTTTTAAGAAAAAACTTAAAATTCTTGATCTTGTACAAATTTCTGAACATTCTTATTCTACAACAATTTTAACAAAAGCAGCAGAGTTTCAAAAAAAATATGATATATAAACTGGAAATTTAATAAATAACCTTAAACAAATGAATTAATAATCTAAAATAAACATACTAACTATAGCTTTAAGTTTTAAAACTTATTTATGCATATAAGACTAGATTAAAACAGTAAAATTAACTAGAAACAAAAATTTAGAAATATAATAAATAAATAAAAACACATAAGTAAACAAATCTTGGTTTGCTCATAGATATCCTTTTCAGGTACTACATTATTCTCTTTGCTCTGCTGCATGGTTACGCGTGAATTGAGGAATTTCACTGCACCACCAAGAATAATTCGTGATTCTTAATTCTAGATTTAGTACAATTTAATATATATTTCCATATTATTTATAGTTAAAAACATATAAATTTAAATCTTAATCTTAATTTTATTTTAATCAATGTATTGTGATTTTATGATGAATTTTATGATTGAGATTTGAACATGTATTATCCACTCTAAATCTTACAAACAGAATTTTAAATTCCACAATTTAGTCAGCACCAACAGGAGTATATTCTTCAGCACCATCATCAAATGTAGAGAGAGAGAGAGACTTAAACAGTACACACTCACAAACACATTTTACATATATATATATATACGTCTGTGTATTTTTCTTCTCCAATATATTATTTTTTTGTATACAGTATACCATAAGAGTTCACATGGGGATAGGAAAGTTGTAAGTATAAATTTTCCAATTATTTAAAATACTTATATATTACTAATGAGATTTGTGATTTATAATAAGGAGATATGGGTTTTACAAAGAGATAAATTAAATTACAGGAACAATTTATAAATTGAAAATAAGAATTTATAATCTTTATTACTTGTGATTTTCGAAAGGAGAATATTTAAATTAAACTTTATATTCTAAAATAGCAATAGAGGTTATATCATAAAACTAAAAAATGTTCCATCCTTAAGCATGTATTTACATAATGTATTAGTTTAAGTATATACTAAAACACATCAGTATATTTAATATTTAATATCTATGATTGCTCAGTGAAGATGAATTTAATAATGAGTAATGATAATGCTATTAAACCTATTTATGTGTTTATTGATTTTCATGTGTTCTATACAAATTTTGAACATTCTCATCTTTAGTGTGATCAACATTATATATAACCCATATATATATATATATATATATATATATATATAATATATATTATTGTTCAGTACTGTAATGATTAGGCACTGATACGGACTGTGTTTGACTATGTGATCAACTTTGAACGACGTTGAATAGAACGGCTCATCGGTTGTGAGGATCACGTGTATGTTGGGTCTGTTTTTAAGTGCAGCAAATTAACCATTTGATAAAGCTTAGTTTAATTAAATAAAGCAGTTCAATAATTAAACTAGTTCTAGCATATCGTCAGGAGTATATTCTCCATATGCTTATGATGTGTGTAGAAAGCTTTAAGTATATATGTACATATGTGTAATATCCTAGTTTAAGAATACATTAAAACATTATACATTATTCAATTTAATATGAGTACTTTTAATTTATTAATAATGATAATGTTACCAAGTTTTTCATTAAAGAATAATTAAATGAAACAAAATTATTTTTAAAACTTCACAAAGTTGCCAATTTTGATTCGCGTCAGCTCTAGACAACCAGTTTATTGATTTTCTCTTCCTCTTTCTGATTTTCTTTTCTTTTGTTAAAAGACTTTATAAATTTCTTGATTCTAAATAAGTAATAAATTAATAGTGTGCTTTTGTTTTTTTATTATGTAATCTGCACATATATTTCTCTGTTTTGTGTGTGTTTGTTTTGTTTAATATATTGCTTGGAGTTCAGGTAAGTATTTCTATTGATTTAATTTGTTTTTAAGTATTAAATGGAATTAGCAATGATTACCATGAATTATTTATTTCATTACAGCATAAAATAAGTAGGTCATAATTCTCGTAATTATACAAATTTAATCATATTTATTTTATATTGAGATGTAGTGTTTAAAATATTCGATTGGTTTAAAAATTATCATATTCGAAGGGTTATTTTTCCATATATACATACATACACACACACATATATATAATGCATACGTTTTCTCCTCGTACTGTACTCATTTAGGCGCCGCCCCATATCCAAGCATGCGTTGACATAGACTGTCTTTGACGACGCTTTCCTTAGCTCATCGGTTATGAGGATCACGGGAGAATGAAATTACTTGTTGGTTCTTTTCTAGTAATCATTTATAAAACATAGATTTTATTAAACAAATGATTTAATAATCTAAAATAAATAAATCCTTATAATAACTATAGCTTATTTGTAGTTATCAGAAGGGTGTTATTTTCATAAATAATTAACTAACCTCTTTATATGTTATTGTAAAACATAAAGGTATTGACCATTTAACTAAAGTGCTTATGATGTATATATGTACATAAACCTATTATGGATAAATTAGAAATTTAATTAAATTTAATATGAGTGCTTTTCATTTTTTAATAATGAATAATAATAATATTATTATTAATTAACTTTTCCAGCGGACCGCCTTGTTGTTTGCTAATTCTTCTCCTCCTTTTAAATTTTAAACTTAAATTCCTGATTCTATACAAAATCTGACCATTCAACAATTTTATAAAGCAGAGTTTCATAAGACATAGATTTTATTAAACAAATGAATTAATAAATAAAATCTATAGCTTTAAGTACCAGAAGGGTTTTAATTAAACTTGAACCACTGTTTTTCTAGCATATTTTCATAGATAATTGAATTTTTGTTTAAGAACAAATGCATTTTCTCATCTGCACTTAATTAAATTCTCTGCTGGTTCCAACTTACAATGTATGCAAGCGCTTGTTTTATATACGGTAGTGTTGTAACACATGATTAAAGAAGTAGGTGCAGAACGTGTGCGTGTGTGTGTGAAGCCGTGGTATGTGTGTGTGAAGCATCTCGCTTGCACTAATTATATATAATGTAAAAGTAAAAGAGAGTGACAGTATAATATGTAACATCAAATTAAAACTAAATTAATTTGTATAATGTAGACATAATTAGCGTAATCACGAGATAATTAAACTCCTATCACTTACTATTATGCATAGTATATCTTATATACGCATTTTATAGATAAGATTCTCTGTTGTCATCTTCAAGTGTTCATCTATTTACGAAATATATTATTTAATTTAATATATTTTAACTAAATATGGAATCATTGAACAGTTGACAAACAAAGATTTTCATCAAAGCAAACTCCAAGGTCTTATTTTGACTTCTTCCTCGTGAGCACACAAGAAGTGTGAATATATGTGCATATAAGACTAGATTAAAACAGTAAAAAATAAAAACGAAAAAATATTAAAAATAAAATAAAAATATATTAAAAATAAAAAAAATAAATAAATAAAAAACACATAAGTAAATTAAACAGATCTTGGTTTGCTCATAGATATTCTTTTCAGGTACTACATTATTCTCTTTGCTCTGCATGGTTATGCGTGAATTGAGGAATTTCACTGCAACACCTTTATACGATGAAAGAATAATTCGTGATTCTTCATTCTAGATTAGTACAATTTAATATATATATATTTTCATATTAATTATAGTTTAAAAACATTTAAATGTAAATGTAAATCTTAATTTTATTTTAATCAATGTATTGTGATTTTACAATGAAATTTATGATTGAAATTTGAACATGTATTAACTCAAATCTTATAAACAGAATCTTAAATTCGACAGTATATTCTTCAACACCATCATCAAATGTGTGTGCTCTCTCTCTCTCTCTCTCTCTCTCTCTCTCTCTAGATCGAGAGAAGAGAGAGAGACTTAAACAGTACACACTCATAAACACATTTACATATATATACGTGTATGTATGTTTCTTCTCCAAAATATGTTACCATAAGGATAGGATAATTATATATTACTAATGAGATTTGTGATTTATAATAAAGAGAAATATTAAATTACATTAACAGCGAATTAAATAAGTACAATTATAAAGCATGCAATTTATAAATTGAAAATAACAATTTAAAATATCTATTATTTGTGATTTTACATATTTACATTAATTTTTATATTTTAAAATAGCAATAGAGGTTATATCATAAAACTTCCATATTGTACATAATCATAATGTATTAGTTTAAGTATATAATAAAACACAGCAGTATATTTAACATTCAATATCTATGAGTGCTCAGTGAAGATGAAATTTAATAACGAGTAATGATAATATCTATGTGTTTATTGATTTTCATGTGTTCTATATCAATTTTGAACATTCTCATTGTTAGTGTGGTCAACATACGTATAAACCATACTATATACATATACATATACATATACATATACATACATACATATATATATATATATATATATATATATATATATATAATTGTTCAGTACTGTAATCATTACTGCGTGATCAACTTGAACGACGTTGAATAGAACGGCTCATCGGTTGTGAGGATCACGTGTATTTTCAAGTGCAGCAGATTAATCATTTGATAAAGCTTAGTTTAATTAAATAAAGAAGTTCAATAATTGAATAACATATTCTCCACCACCATCGTCAGGAGTATATTCTCCGTATGCTTATTTAAGTATGTACATATGTGTGTACAGAAGCATAATATTCTAGTTTAAAAAATATATTAAATTTAATATGAGTATTTTTGATTAATTAATAATGATAATGCTACTAACTTTTTCATTAAAGAATAATTAAATGAAACAGAATTATTCCGAAAACTTCACAAAGCTACAAAATTTAAATTCGTGTGAGCTATCGTGTCGAGCTCCTGTTTATTAGTTTTCTCCTCTTCTTTCTTTGTTTGTTTTTTAAGGACTTTATAAATATTTGTTTTTAAGTATTTGAGTATAAAATTAGAGATTTGAAATGGAGTTAGCAGTGATATCATAAAATATTTAATTCATTACAGCATATATAAACTCGTAATTATACAAATTTATTTATGTAATCATATTTTATCATATTTATTATTTTTCAAATATATAATATATATATCGTCTTCTCCTCGTACTGTACTCATTTGGACGCCGCCCCGTATCCAAGCATGCGTTGACAAAGACTGTCTTTGACTGACGTTATTCTTAACTCATCAGTTATGAGGATCACGGGAGAATGAAATTACTTGTTGGATCTTTTCTAGTGCAGTAGATTAATCATTTCATAAAACATAGATTTTATTAAACAAATAATTTAATAATCTAAAATAAATCAATTTTTAATAGAGCTTAATTAACGACGGCTGCTCACCTCGGTAATACGTATCAGGAATATACTCCTTGTTGGTTAATGACTTGCTTAGCACCTGATTTTGCACTGGAGGAGTGGTGTAACCATGTGGAAGAAATGAGTTGCAAGATGTTCGGGCCTTTATAAGCTAATAGTGTCGTCCAGCCGCAGATGAAAAGAATCGAACCCACCAGCTTTGCAATCTATCTCAACTTTCTCCATCCTGTATGTATGTGTGTATGCATGTGTGTGTGTCTGTAAGTGTGCAAAAATTTGTATATTATATCAAATCTCTCTCTCACACACACACACGCGCGCGTGAGCGCGCCACGTACACAACCTGAAAAGGGCGAGTCAGTATGAAGGTAAAAACTGGGATGACGACTGAAGCGAAAATAGGGGTTGTATATCTCAGTCCCTTCAGGTAACATAGTTCACTCACAGACACACTAATAAATTTTCAACTTACATTAACTTGTGTGTTGTATTTGTGTCTCATATAATGCTGTATACCCAAAGACCCCAAGCAGAAAGGTGGAAATCAACGCTGGAAAGGTGAGAACAGGTCCTTTCTTTCTGCATACATCAAAATATATCCACACACACACACACATAGAGAGAGAGTTACTGACTTTTCTGTAAGGCTTGCAAGTCAGCTAACCCAACCTGCACGATGGGACGTGTGTGTGCACACAAGGTGATGTATTAAACCAAGAGTGCAAATAAAATACATTTAATATTGCTAAAAGAGACAAGTATATTCTGTTTACATCTTATCGACCTGGAAGAATACACGCACAAGCTATAGACATTGGTCAGCACACAGATCTTTATTTAGCAAGTGCACTTGTCAACATCTATGCAAAATGCGACTGGTTTAGGGTTTTCGTTCGTGTGTGTCTGTGTACGTCGATCACATATGTACGTATGCCTGAATAGAGATCATAATACTGGTGTGCGTGTGTGTCTCGATTTATTAAGTATGCATGTAAGTATATCCGTGTCTGTTTATGCCAATGTATGGGCATAAATAAATGATCTAATGCGTATCTGAACTAGTGTGTTCACGCCGTAGATATACATATGTTTATATGCTTTTAATATATATATATATACACTACAACGATGTTGTGCACATGTAGTATACACGCTATATACTTACAAAAAAGCTCGATATACATGTATATACAAACAAATAACTGTCTACACAGATATATATGTGAAAGCATACGAATCACTGTGAAATGATAATATTGATATGCGTGTGTGTGTGTGTGTGAAAGAGAGAGAGATTTAATTAGATAACTGTACAAATTTTGACATATTTATAATATTTATATTGTCGCATGTCACATGTTGATATTGGAAACACACCACATATAATATCTTATGTGTACATGTTCTGATGTAAAGGATGTGTCGTATAGTTGTGGATACACACGCACACACACACACCTAAGACATATGACATGTATATTTACATATCTATGTATTACGTAGGTATTCGATCATATGGAGCAAAGAGACGTGGTGGCATGGAATACGCTTATTCTGGGATACGTGGAAAACGCACAACCACAAGAGGCCTTACAAATATACTCCCGGATGCTGCCAGCTGACTGTACGGGAGTCCGTTGCCGCACTGGAGGCGTGTACTGCCCTGGCCGAGAAGGAGGCCGGTAAGCTGGCCTCTCTCGAGTACGGAATGGATATTCACTCGAAGCTGGCCAGCACCTGTCAACTTGTATCCAATTGCGGTAACCTACTTGATGCTCAGAAGGTACAGACACATATACATACATAATACATATACACACACACCACAATATATATGTGTATGTTGTGTGTATATATATATGTATAATATCTGGTATAATTTAAAACTTAAATAGTAAGGTGCTTGTTTTATAAGGATTTATTTATTCTCACTACTTTATATTAAAGGTATGACCGTTCAGCTTGTAATGTCAAATTTATGATGTATATATGTGAACATAAACCTATTATAAATAACTTAGAAATTTATTCCTTATTAATAAAAATGAGTGCTTTTGATTATTAATAATGAATAATTATAATGTAAAAGTTTAAGAGAGTGAACATATAATATGTAACATCCACAAAAAATCAAAACTAAATGCAATTAAATTAATTTATCATAATTATTTTTCTTTTAATTAACAGTAGTAATAAAGTATGGGAAACCAACATATTTAAGAACTAAACTATGTATAATGTAGACATAATTAACGTAATCACGAGGCTTATTGATAATTAAAATTTGTATGCTTAAGGATTCGTTGTGTTGTGAGATGTATATCACTTTCCACGAAATACTTATTTTATGAACTTATTCATAGTATATTCAAGGAAAATTCGTCGTCATAATTCTTACACACGCATTTTATAGATAACATTCACTCGTGCTCAGTGAAGATGAAATTTAATAATGAGTAATGATAATGCTATTAAACCTATTTATGTGTTTATTGATTTTCATGTGTTCTATACAAATTTTGAACATTCTCATTGTTAGTGTGATTAACATTTGAAAATGATATGTATAAACCATATAATATAATTGTTCAGTTACTGCGTGATCAACTTGAACGACGTTGAATAGAAAGTGCAGCAGATTAATCATTTGGTAAAGCTTAGTTTAATTAAATAAGGCTAGAATGCATAATACCCCCCTCCTAATTATTCGCTAATTTGGGGGGCGCGGCCCAAATATGGCAGTTCCCTAATTCTACCCAATGTAGCCGTATGTGTATGTGTGTGTATAATCATTTTTTAAAATTAAAAATTTATAATTAATCTCTAATGTGTTGTATATCACATGCACACGTATATTGCCCATGTGTATATTATCGCAATATTTCATCTTCACTGTAATTAGGGCACTGCCATATTTGGGCGGCGCCCCAAATTAGTGACTAATTAGGGAGGGGGCGGTATTATGTAGGTGAGCCGATAATAAAGCAGTTCAATAATTAAACTAGTTCTAGAATCAATAACATATTCACCACCACCATAGTCAGGAGTATATTCTCCGTATGCTTATGATGCGCGTAGAAAGCATATGTATGTAAATATCCTAGTTTATACATTAAGAATTATACTTTATTATTTAATTTAATATGAGTACTTTTGATTTATTAATAATGATATTACTAAGTTTTTGATTTATTAACAATGATATTAAGGCTGTCCGCACCAACCCATAAACTCTATAAAATAAAAATTTTTTTGTTTAAAACGAGTCCGCACCAACCAATAAACTCCATAAAATTTACGGGTGCCCTTAAACTTTGGAATCTTATTTTTTAGTGTGAGTCCGCACCATCCGTAAAGTATGGGGCTTACGGGGAATATTTTTGGTATATACTCCATTTTTTACATAAATCTTATGGGTCCTCAAGAGACCCATAAGATTTACGGGAGGATGACATGGCACTATATGATTTAGGATTTTAGGGTTTTGGTGCCAGAGAGTTTAAGAAAGAAATCATGGAGGAAGAAGGCGAGGGTGAGGCTTTTGAGAGGGTGATGCAAGAGGACATGCCATTGGATTTGAGGGGTTTTCCGTCTCTAGAAGTCAAAAGATCCACATGGAAGCAAGGGAAGGGATTAACATGGAAATAGGGCAAGGTAGGGCATGCAATAACATGGGATAAGAGCAAGAGCAGGCAGGGCCGTGGCTTACCATCTTTTAATGTGGAGCTGGCTTAATTCATGGAGCTGCTAGGCCATGGCATCAGGTCTTAGTGTCTCGGCATCTGCTGCAAGGCCAAGCGGCAGCCACCTGGCATCTGTTGCAAGGCCAAGGGGTAGTAGCTCGACATCTGCTGCAAGGTCAAGGGGAAGTAGCAAGTCATCTGTTGCATGGCCAGGTAGCAACCCTGCATCTGTTGCATATTCTCATCCAAGCAACCCGGCATTGCTGTATGTCCTCGTCCAACCAGCCCGGCATCTACTACAAGTGCTCATCCAAGTAGCTCAGGCATCTGCTACACATTCTGGTCCAAGCAACCTGGCATTTGTTGATGGCTTAAGCAGCTCCATGGATGAAGGTGGTTTAGGGCTGAGGACATGGAAGAAGTCTTTTGTAGAGCCATGTGAGTTTTTTTATTGTTTTTTCCCCTATTGTATGAAGCTCACATGGAGCTTTTTTTGTAGTTGTTCAACTTAATCAGGCCCATGGTGGAGGTCGAGGACGTGGTGTAGGACGAGGCCGTGGTGGAGGCAGAGGACGTGGAGCAGGTCAAAGTCGTGGAGCTGCAGCTGCAGGTCGTGGATCTACAACATGCAACGTTGAAGATGAAGGTGATGATGAGGTAAATACATAGTTTTTATTCTTAGTTAGATGCATTAGCTTTGAGATTGCATAGCAGGATGAGGTAGAGGATGAACATGGAGTGAAGAGGTCACGAGACTCCAACTTCAACGACCATGAGACAATGGAGTTGATCCGGCTCAAGGAAGAGGAGGACAAACTTTTTATGGAGCAGCCGCTACGGGCAAAACCAGTGGCAACTTAACTAAGCGGTGGAAGCAGATTGCTGTTAAACTTTCAAGCAGCACTGGGATCCCACGAGATCACAAGCAGGTCCACCGCCGTTGGGAAACATTGATCAAGGGCTATAAAGGAATAATGATTACCACAACACATAGTGCGGGGAACTATTGGATGATGACAGAGATGAGAAAAAGGACCTCCCTAAGAAAGTTCCTGCTCACTTTGAACATCACTGGTATGACGCCATGAGCACATGGCTTGTGATAGACCGGTGATGTGTCGCACCTCTATAGCTCGGATGGTACCAGCCAGCAAGCCAGCAGCCAATAGACAACATCCAGAAGACACAGCCAGCATGTAGAGACACAAGCCACCGGACAACATACAACGGAGAGCAACAGTGATGAAGGTGATGGGGGCGATAGTGTTTCTGGTAGCACCAGCAAGCGCAAGAAGAGGAAGACAAAGGATAGGTGATCTCAGCATTGGAGAGCAGCACCAAGAAATTGACTGATAGATGGCCACAACATGGAGCTCAAGAAGCAACAATTTGAGCACATGGCACGATCGAGAGTTGAGAAGAGAGCAGTTTGAGCGAACGTTCACCATCGCTGAGAGGTCTGCACATGCAGCTGAGAGTTCCGCATATGCAGCTACTCTCTGGCCCAGTCTTTTGGCAACCTCACCACCATCTTGGGCCAGCTACTTCAACCTCCACATCCACTCCTCCCTTGCCAGCTTCAGCTCTTGATGAAGAAGAAGACGAGTGATCATTTATTAACTTGCATACTAGTTTCTATTGTGCTTAAATTTTATCTCGAAACTTATAATTCTTATTTATTTTCACAGCAGTCACCTTTGAAGCTGATGTTGATCCTCTTATTGGTGCTAGGGATACACCTACTTCAACAATTAAAAAGGTGAATGCTAAATAGGTCAGGTGGTGACAATGCTCCACGACCTCATGGACGAAGATAAGGAGGACCTACATGATGAGGAAGAGGAAGTGGCTGAGCAGTCCTACTTGCATCTTATGCAACTCACAGCTACTTCAAGTGTTATGATGGTGAACCAGGGCCATGGTGGGTGAAGCCGAGGAACCTCACCTGGTTTGACATCTACATGTGCGAGTACTATGATGACCCACGGTGGTTCAACCTACTTATGATGTCAAAGAGGAGCTTCAACTACCTTTGTCATCAGCTGGGCCCAGTCATTCAACGTCAAAACACTCACTACAGAGATGCTATTCCGGTCCGAGTTCGCTTAGCAGCAACCCTCCACAAGCTCATCCACAACACAGACACAAAGACATCAACCGAGTTGTACGCGATCAGGAAGTCCACCTTTTTTGAGATTCTTGTGGACACATGTGCAGCCATTGTGAAAGTGTTCGGGTACATGTTGAAGTTCCCATCAACAGCAGAGGAGGTTGCTCGAGCAACAGAGGAGTTTCAAACTCTGACCAAAACTACTCTTCAAATGTTGTGGGGGCCATTGACTGCACTCACCTTTCGATTGTGAAGCCAGAGGGAAGCGGGTTTGACTACTTCAATAAGAAACAAGATTACTCCGTGGTGATGCAGGCTATTGTGGATGCGAGGAAAAGGTTTATAAGCGTTTATGTCGGTTGGCCAGGTAAGTTCAAGTTTATTTTTATTGAAGTTTAATGTTTTTATTTCAGGAAGCGTTCACACATGAGAGTATGGAGGAACAGCCCTCTACAAGAGAAGATTGAACGGGGGAAGTACTTCAGGAGCCAAAGATTTTTATACTGGGCCAGAAGGTGAAGCCCTATCTAGTTGGTGATAAAGGGTACCAGTTGCTTCCTCACATATTAACCCCTTACAAGGGTACATTTCAAGTTATTTATTTCTATATTGCATTGCATTTGATAAAATTATTTTGTAGATGGTGAAGTTCAAAATGCCATCACCGAGGAATACAACGCCCAGCACAAGAAGGCTAGAGTGATTGGGAGAATGCATTTGGGTTGCTGAAGCAGAAATTCAGGTTTCTAGACTACAGGCAATGGATGCCTGTGAAGAAGATGTCGAACATATGGGCAAGTGTTGCATCTTGCATAACTTGTTCATTGATATTAAGGACACAGATGTGGTTGCACTTGCTAGCGGAGCGACAAAGGATGCATGGAAACCTGGAAGCTACAGGATGAAGAGTGAAAGCAGTGACCGAACAAGAAGAGATGTTCGTGAAGCGGTGGCCCAATGGGTTTGTATGCAAAAAGGCCAAGGGCTCGAACATGATAAAGGAACTTGTATTTAAAGGAATTTCAATTTGGTAATTAAAAAACTTAAATTTTACGTAAATTTTATGGGAAAAAGAAGGTGTGAACACTCTTTTAAAAAATGACTTTGGTGCGGACTCTTTCCCATAAACTCAACCATAAAAAAGTATATTCTTAATGTTAATGATTAGCTTTTTCGGGTTGTGCGGACACACCTTTAAACTTCTTTACATAAAATTTTTATGGGCCCGTAAAATTTACGGGCTGGTGCGGACGGCCCTATTGTTACTAAGTTTTTCATTTAAGAATAATTAAATGAAACAAATTATTTTTAAAACAAAAAAGTTTTGCCACTTTTTATCCCGTGTTTATTAATTTTTCTCTTCTTCTTTTTAATTTTCTTTTTGTTTTTTTTAAACTCTTTATAAATTTTCTCGATTCTAAATAAGTAATAAATTAATGGTGTGTTTTTGTTTTTTCATCATGTATGTGCACATATATTTCTCTGTTTAATGTGTGTTTGTTTTGTTTAACTATATATGTTTGGAGTTCAGATAAGTATTTATATTGATTTAATTTGTTTTTAAGTATTTGAGATGTGAAATGGAATTAACAATGATTACCATGAAATATTTATTTCATTACAACATATAAATAAGTAGGTCATAATTTTCGTAATTATACAAATTTAATCATATCTAATTTATATTGAGATGTAGTGTTTAAAATATTCGATTGGTATAAGAATTTATTATATTCGAGGGTTATTTTTCCATATATATATATATAATGCATATATTTAATAATTCTCGTTTTCTCCGTCATATCCAACCATGCGTTGACATAGACTGTCTTTGACCGGCGTTTTTTTAGACGGGACAATGAAATTATTTGTTGGATCTTTTCTAGTGCAGCAGATTAATCATTTCATAAACATAGATTTTATTAAACAAATGATTTAATAATCTAAAATAATACTATAGCTTTGTAGATAATACCTATTTATGGGTTCTTTCTTTAACATATTTTCATAAATAATAACTTAACTTTTTGTTTAAGAAGCTTGAGTAACTAAATGCATTTTCTCATCTACACTTAACTAAAATTCTCTAATGGTTTTCCAATTTTACTTAAATATTTATGTAAACTGGTATTTCATATAGATCTTAAACTCTAAAACTTTAAAATAATTATTTACATGTAATAATACGGTATGTTTCATCTTGATGTTATTCAGATTACCACAAGAACCTCAGGTGCTTATTTATAAGGATTTATTTATTCTCACTAGTTCTTCTAAGGATTTAATATAGAAAGGGATATGTGAGTCCCCTTTATATGTTCTTGTAAACTATAAAGGCATTGACCATCTAACTATGTTCAGCTTGTAATGTCAATATGTGTACATAAACCTATTATGAATATATTAGAAATTTTACATTATTAAATTTAATATGAGTGCTTTTGATTTATTAATAATATTGTTACTAACTTTTCCAGCGGACCGCCTTATTATTTGTTAATTCTTTTCCTCCTCTTTTAAGAAAAAGCTTAAAATTCTTGATCTTGTACAAATTTCTGAACATTCTTATTCTACAACAATTTTAAAAAAAAGAGTTTCAAAAAATATGATATATAAACTGGAAATTTAATAAATAACCTTAAACAAATGAATTAATAATCTAAAATACATACTAACTATAGCTTTAAGTTTTAAACTTATTTATAGGAACCAATTAAACTTGAACCACTGTTTCTCTAACATATTTTCATAGTAATTTCAGGAGTATATTCTTCAGCACCATCATCAAATGTGTGTGTGTGTCTATATATATATATATACAGAGAGAGACTTAAACAGTACACACTCACAAACACATTTTACATATATATATACGTCTGTGTATTTTTCTTCTCCAATATATGTTATTTCTTTTTTACTGTATGTATACCATAAGAGTTCACATGGGGATAGGAAAGTTGTAAGTATAAATTTTCCAATTATTTAAAATACTTTATATATTAATGAGATTTGTGATTTATAATAAGGAGATATGGGTTTTACATATAGATATATCAAATTACAGTAACAATTTATAAATTGAAAATAAGAATTTATAATCTTTATTATTTGTGATTTATAAAAGGAGAATATTTAAATTAAACTTTATATTCTAAAATAGCAATAGAGGTTATATCATAAAACTAAAAAATGTTCCATCCTTAAGCATGTATGTACATAATGTATTAGTTTAAGTATATACTAAAACACATCAGTATATTTAATATTTAATCTATGATGCTCAGTTTAATAATGAGTAATGATAATGCTATTAAACCTATTTATGTGTTTATTGATTTTCATGTGTTCTATACAAATTTTGAACATTCTCATCTTTAGTGTGATCAACATTTATATATAAACCCATATATATATATAGATAGATAGATAGATATATTATTGTTCAGTACTGTAATGATTAGGCACTGATACGGACTGTGTTTGACTATGTGATCAACTTTGAACGACGTTGAATAGAACGGCTTATAGTTTAATTAAATAAAGCAGTTCAATAATTAAACTAGTTCTAGAACCAATAACATATCGTCAGGAGTATATTCTCCATATGCTTATGATATGCGTAGAAAGCTTTAAGTATATATGTACATATGTGTAATACATTAAAATATTATACATTATTCAATTTAATATGAGTACTTTTAATTTATTAATGATAATGTTACTAAGTTTTTTTTCATTAAAGAATAATTAAATGAAACAAAATTATTTTTAAAACTTCACAAAGCTGCCAATTTTGATTCCCGTAAGCTTTAGGCAACTTGTTTATCTCTTCCTCTTTTGGATTTTTTTTTTGTTAAAAGACTTTAATGAATGTTGTAACTAAAATGGGAATATAAAAAAAAAAATTAATATTTACATATTAATTATTAATATTTTAAACATACATTTTAAAGAATGTTCTTTCTTTAAACATATATTATTCTAAAAATTAAATTTTTATATTAAAAAAATTAATTAAATAATTAAAATTATTAATTATTAAAAAATGAAACTATAGACATTCCCATTTTAGTTATAACATATATTTTATTAATTTTTTGATTCTAAATAAGTAATAAATTAATAGTGTGCTTTTGTTTTTTCGATTATGTAATGTGCACATATATTTCTCTGTTTTGTGTGTGTTTGTTTTGTTTAACTATATATGTTAGTTCAGGTAAGTATTTCTATTGATTTAATTTGTTTTAAGTATTAATGTTAAATGGAATTAGCAATGATTACCATGAATTATTTATTTCATTACAGCATATAAATAAGTAGGTCATAATTCTCGTAATTATACAAATTTAATCATATTTATTTTATATTGAGATGTAGTGTTTAAAATATTCGATTGGTTTAAAATTTATCATATTCGAGGGTTATTTTTCCATATATACACACACACATATATATAATGCATACGTTTTCTCCTCGTACTGTACTCATTTAGGCGCCGCCCCATATCCAAGCATGCGTTGACATAGACTGTCTTTACCGACGTTTTCTTAGCTCATCGGTTATGAGGATCACGGGAGAATGAAACTATTTGTTGGATCTTTTCTAGTAATCATTTCATAAAAATAGATTTTATTAAACAAATGATTTAATAATCTAAAATAATAAATCCTTATAATAACTATAGCTCTTGTAAAAAACACCTTATTTGTAGTTATCAGAAGAGTTTTTTCTTTAACATATTTTCATAAATAATTAACCTGGTATTGACCATTTAACTAAAGTGTATGTGTACATAAACCTATTAGGGATATATTAGAAATTTAATTAAATTTAATATGAGTGCTTTTCATTTTTTTAATAATGAATAATAATAATTTGTTCCTGGACCGCCTTGTTTTTGTTTGTTAATTCTTCTCCTCCTTTTAAATTTTAGACAAAAAACTTAAATTCCTGATTTTATACAAAATCTGACCATTCAAGAATTTTAAAAAGCAGAGTTTCATAAGACATAGATTTTTTTATTAAACAAATGAATTAATAAATAAAATTTCATACTAACTATAGCTTTAAGTACCAGAAGGGTTTTAATTACTGCTGGTTCCAACTTACAATGTAAGCTGGTAGTGCAAGCGCTTGTTTTAATACGGTAGTGTTGTAACACATGATTAAAGAAGTAGGTGCAGAACGTGTGTGTGTGTGTGTGAAGCCGTGGTATGTGTGTGAAGCACCTCGCTTACACTAATTATATATAATGTAAAAGTAAAGAAAGTCAAAGTATAATATGTAACATCAAATTAAAACTAAATTAATTTGTATAAGTAGACATAATTAGCGTAATCACGAGATAATTAAACTCCAGTTTGTATGCCTATAGTATATCTTATATACGCATTTTATAGATAAGATTCTCTGTTGTCATCTTCAAGTGTTCATCTATTTACGAAAAATTATATTATATTTATTTAATTTAATATATTTTAACTAAATATGAGAATCATTGAACAGTTTGACAAACAAAGATTTTCATCAAAGCAAACTCCAAGGTCTTATTTTGACTTCTTCCTCGTGAGCACACAAGAAGTGTGAATATATGTGCATAGTAAAATTAAATAAAAACGAAAAATTAAAAATATAATAAATAAAAAACACATAAGTAAATTAAACAGATCTTGGTTTGCTCATAGATATTCTGTTCAGGTACTACATTATTCTCTTTGCTCTGCATGGTTATGCGTGAATTGAGGAATTTCACTGCAACACCTTTATACGATCAAGAATAATTCGTGATTCTTCATTCTAGATTAGTACAATTTAATTATATATAGTTAAAACATTTAAATTTAAATTTAAATCTTAATTTTATTTTAATCAATGTATACAATGAAATTTATGATTGAAATTTGAACATGTATTAACTCAAATCTTATAAACAGAATCTTAAATTCGACAGTATATTCTTCAGCACCATCATATAATGTGTGTGTGTGCTCTCTCTCTCTCTCTCTCTCTCTATCTATCTCTAGATCGAGAGAGAGAGAGAGAGACACTTAAACAGTACACACTCAAACACATTTTACATATATATACGTGTATGTATTTTCTTCTCCAAAATATGTTACCATAAGGATAGGATAATTATATATTACTAATGAGATTTGTGATTTATAATAAAGAGATATGGGTTTTACAAAGAGAATATTAAATTACATTAACAGCGAATTAAATAAGTACAATTATAAAACATGCAATTTTAAATTGAAAATAATAATTTAAAATATCTATTATTTGTGATTTTACATATTTACATTAAATTTTTATATTTTAAAATAGCAATAGAGGTTATATCATAAAACTTCCATATTGTACATAATCATAATGTATTAGTTTAAGTATATAATAAAACACAGCAGTATATTTAACATTCAATATCTATGAGTGCTCAGTGAAGATGAAATTTAATAATGAGTAATGATAATGCTATTAGACCTATCTATGTGTTTATTGATTTTCATGTGTTCTATACAATTTTGAACATTCTCATTGTTAGTGTGATCAACATACGTATAACCATACTATATACATATATATACATACATACATATATATATATATATATAATTGTTCAGTACTGTAATCATTACTGCGTGATCAACTTGAACGACGTTGAATAGAACGGCTCATCGGTTGTGAGGATCACGTGTATTTTCAAGTGCAGCAGATTAATCATTTGATAAAGCTTAGTTTAATTAAATAAAGAAGTTCAATAATTGAATAACATATTCACCACCCTTATTTACGTATGTACATATGTGTGTACAGAAGCATAATATTCTAGTTTAAAAAATTATACATTATTAAATTTAATATGAGCACTTTGAATTAATTAATAATGTTAATGTCACTAACTTTTTCATTAAAGAATAATTAAATGAAACAGAATTATTCCGAAAACTTCACAAAGTTACAAAATTTAAATTCGTGTGAGCTATCGTGTCAAGCTCCTGTTTATTAGTTTTCTCCTCTCTCTTTCTTGTTTGTTTTCTAAGGACTTTATAATATATTTGTTTTTAAGTATTTGAGTATAAATTAGAAATTTGAAATGGAGTTAGCAGTGATATCATAAAATATTTAATTCATTACAGCATATATAAACTCGTAATTATAAAAATTTATTTATGTAATCATATTTATCATATTTATTATTTTTCAAATATATAATGTATATATAGTCTTCTCCTCGTACTGTACTCATTTGGACGCCGCCCCATATCCAAGCATGCGTTGACAAAGACTGTTTTTGACTGACGTTTCTCTTAGCTCATCGGTTATGAGGATCACGGGAGAATGAAACTATTTGTTGGATCTTTTCTAGTGCAGTAAATTAATCATTCATAAAACATAGATTTTATTAAACAAATAATAATAATCTAAAATAAATCAATTTTTACCAAGTTAAGAAGGGTTTTAATTAAACTTAAACAACTGTTGCTTTCATAAATTATTAACTTAATTTTTCTTTAAGAAGCTTATTACAATTAACTAAAATTCTCCAATGGTTTCCCAACGTATAAACCCTAAACCCTAAAACTCTCCTTTATATATTTCTTGTAAAGGATTGAAACTGAAGTGGAAAAATCAAGCAAAGCTTTAAAATATGGTGTTCTAACACATGCTAAAGAGCTGGTGGTGGTGGTGTGTGTGTGTGTATGCGCGCGCGCGTGTCCGTGTCCATGTGTGTGCGCTTGCAAATGCATGCAAGCCTGAGGTGCTTGTAAATTTTTTTAATGAATATGACATATAAAAGCTTAAGAAATTTTTTTAATATATAAAATGTAAAATGCAATTAATTTGATTATAATTTTTTTAACTAGGTAATAATTATACACGGGAAACCAGTCGTATTGAAGTAGAACAGGAAACAAAAGTTTACTTATTTTATAAACTTATTCATTGTATATTCAAGGAAGATTATCGTAATTCAAACTATTCCAATTTGATTCTTACGAGAAAATTATATTATATTTATTTACTTTAAAACCTTGTTTAACTAAAGGTGAGAATCATGTCGTAAATCTCTTACAAAAGTGTAGCACCAGTTTGACAAACAACAAAGCGATCAGGAAGGTTTCTTCATGAGCACATGAAGTGTGGATATATGTGCATATTAAAACAGTAAATTAAATAAACTAATAATAAAATAAATAAACCACATAATTAAATTAAAAAAATTAATCTTGGTTTGCTCATAGATATCCTTTTCAGGTACTGCATTATTCTCTTTGCTCTGCTGCATGGTTACGCGTGAATTGCCGAATTTCACTGCAACATCTTTGTACGAGGGAAGAATAATTCGAGATTCTTCATTTTAGATTACTTTATTTAATTAGTACAAATTAATATATATTTTCTATATTAAAAACATTTAATTGTTTTAAGTTAATTAGATACTAGTTAGTTGATAGCGGCAAGTCTGGTCATGGCAGGGAGTTTGGCCGGACCGGCCAAGCACGGGCTGAAAATGAATGCTTACAAATGCCAGCCAATATCAAAATATTAAAAAATTATTACTTAATAATTTAAATAAGTTTAATATTATTAATTAATTTACCTTTACATTAATGATAATATGAAAACGTTTGTTCTGAACGTAATCTTTCAGCTTTGATGATATTGCACGGGTTTTTTTGTTCAATTCTGAGGGTGTTTTGGAGTGGAATCCTTTGTCCGAACCAAAGCGACAATCTCCTTAAAAGCTGTGCATACTGCTGATTGATGGGGATATATAGAATATTATTAGTCACTTATTAATTAATTTAAATTATTTTGATTTATAAATTAAATTAATTAATATGAAAAATTTAAAGTGTTGAATAAACCGAGGATGTCGTCCGACTGCCTGTAATAAACTTAACAACCTGATTCTGATTGACAACACGTTATTCCAGAAACAATGAGATACCATTATGTAATCCTCTAGTGGACCTTTCACAAGTGGATAGAAATATATACATTTTTTTAATTAATAATATCTATAATATATATTTATATTAATAAGTATCTCTTATTATATAATTTCCTAGTACTATATGTCTCTCTTCATCTCTAATAGAGAGAGAGAGAGTTTGCATAGATAGACATTTATTGCAATGAAGCTGATACATGTTACAGTCTTTATATTTCTTATATCATAGGAGTGATTAATTCTGAGGCTTCTGAGACATAAAGAAGAAAATATACATTGTTACAGTGAAGGGAAGCCCAGTTGTGCATTACAATGGGGGATAAATGGATATCCTGCAACAAATGACATAAATTAAATGCATTAAGGTGTGTACATTACTATATAGATTGTAAATAGTTAAGGTTTTATATGGAATTTCTCTTCTAAGCAGTGATAGAGTGAGGAATTATGCTACATTTCTGATTGAACAGCATGATAGCTGCTTAACAGTGTGTTTGAGCAAGAAAGCTTCAGAAAACTGTATAGTTACCACCATTTGATCAATGGCTTGCTGTGCAGATAACTGAAGAACAGGTAAACTTGTTAACTATTTTAAATCCTTGATTTAAATAACAGAATTAATTCATGAGTTTCAGTCACAGTCAGTTTGGTAATGTAAGCACTATCACCATTATGTATGTAACAACTTACTCATTTATCAGTATCTCAAATATATTCTTTATGTTTAAATTCATATTATTATTAGGCAGGGATACTTAAGGAATTACCTGAAGTTTTACATATTGAAGAGGATGAGAGAGTACAGACACTTACTACACACACCCCGGAGTATATGGGACTCCCAACAAAGTGCTGGCCAAAGCTTGGAGGAGCAGAAAACGCAGGACAGGGTGTGGTGATCGGATAGTGGACACGGGATAAATCCTAGCCATCCAAGTTTTGCTAATGGATCCTCTAGTGGGTATAAATCTTCCAAGTTCACAGGCACTTGTGAGGTACATATATAGTTCATATATTACACCTCTAATGATAGGTGTGTGTGTATAGGTTGCAGACGAGTTTCCTAAGGGTTCATGTAATGGTAAAATTGTTGGTGCTCGACACTTTGCACAAGCTGCAGTTGCGTCTGGGGAGTTCAATGCCAGCGTGCATTTTGCGTCCCCACTTGATGGAGATGGACACGGCACGTAAGTCATGTGCAGAAGCGTGCGTGCGTGCGTGTGAGATGTAGATACGTGTATGTGTTGACGTTTCATGTTCAGACATACAGCTGCAACAGCGGCAGGAAACAATGGAATACCAGTAATGCTTGATGGATTTAACTTTGGCAGCTCCAGTGGAATGGCACCTAAGGCTCAGTAATTGTGTGTGCGTATGCGTGGGCATGCTCACATGTACATTCATGCATGTGCATGTACGTATATACATCTGTATCTGTCTACGTATATATACTGCCCGCCCAGACGCTGCAGTTGCGTGTGGGCACGCGCGCATACGCATGTGCATATGTCTATGTCCATGTAGGCATACGTGTTGTCTGTATCAGCGTACGTACATATATTGTCTGCCACGAGCGGATACGTACACTGACCCATGTATGGTTGTTTACATTTAAGTATGAAACTTATCTGGAACTCCCACAGGATTGCAGTGTACAAGGCACTTTACAGATATATTGGTGGCTTTTTTGCTGATGTAGTTGCTGCAATTGATCAAGTATTGTATATATATTATTTCATTTATATTATATGTATTACAATATTAATACAGTATTATAGGCAGTTGCAGATGGGGTTGTACTGAGCCTCTCAGTTGGACCCAACGGACTACCAAGAAGAAATTGACATTCATGAGTACATTTGATCTTGCACTTCTATCCGCAGTCAAGGCGGTGTATTTGTTACAAAGCTGTGGGCAACGGAGGACCGTACCCACGAACGAGCTTGTCTTTCAGCCCTTGGATCTTCTCAGTTGCAGCTGCTACACATGATCGGACGTATCCTAATAGCATCACACTCGGTACTAACGTTACCATCACTGGAACTGGACCGCATGTAAGAATTGTGTGTGTGGTGTGTGTGTGAGAGAGAGAGAGAGAGAGAGATTGCACATGTTCACACACATTTCACAGCTGGAACAAACAACACGTTCTTCAGCCTCATCACTGCATCAGACGCATTTAGTGGGAACAAAAGCAACACAAGATATGCCTATGACGAATGTCAAGATGCAAAAAACTACAACAGTTCACTTGTTCAAGGGAAGATACTTATTTGCAGCTACAGCGTGAGATACCTCTTTGGGGTATCCAGTATAAGAGACGCAATTGCAGCAGCAAGAACATTGAAAGCAGAAGGAATACATTTTTAGCGACTCCTGATTCGATGGTCACAATTTCCCACCTCCCATTGGCTTCCCAGCCATTATCATCCCTAGCTTGAACGATTCCACGGTAAGTATTGGTTTAGAGTTTTTAATTAACTAACAGTGATCATATGTCAGGCTCTTCTTCAATACTACAATTCATCGAGCGTTTCAGGGAAATCAGCCACAGCAAGAATCTCTGGAGGGCGTGATGCGATGTACACATATTCTGCACCCCGAGTCGCACTTACTCATCCAGAGGTCCAGATGTAAACAGCAACAACATGGACGTAGCCGAGGTTTTAAAGCCGAACATTCTCGCACCAGGTAACCTCATATGGGCAGCAATGGTCGCCCCATTGGAACTGATGAACGCGAGTTTATCGGCGAGAGCTTTGCAATGATATCTGGCACTAGCATGGCAACCCCCCACATTGCAGGGATTGCCGCCCTTGTGAAGCAACGCTACCCTAAGCTCGATCCCTCTGGGATTGCATCTGCTATGTCCACAACTGCAGTCACCAGAGATACAAATGGAAATCTTCTTCTTGCTCAACATCCTTCTGGGGATGTTGATTCCGTTGTTGGACCGGCTACTGCATTTGATCTAGGTTCCGGGTTTTTAACCCTGCAGCTGCCATTGATCCGGTTTGGTCTTTACTGCAGGTGGGTGGGTGTGCATGCGTGCGTGAGATCCTCTAACATTTTGGTTTTTAGGGTTTGAGGATTACATTCAATTTCTGTGCTCTATACCAACCCTGAGCAATGCAACTGTTACAGCAGCAACAGGATCATCATGTGGAGCTCCTTTCACAGCCGGAAATGCCACCGCGGTATTTGGATCAGACCTTAACATGCCATATATTAGCATCGCTAGCCTAGACGGTACAAGAACCGTGGTTAGATCCGTAACGAGCGTGGGAGATGAAGTAGAGACGTATACAGTGAGCTTGGTTGAGCCTGGGGTGTATCGTTGAAGGTTACACCCGATAAATTTGAAGCTAAACCCGGGGAGAGTGTCAAGTTGATATTTACACTTAGGGCGCTTTACCAATAGTAAGAGTCCAACGTTTGGGCAGGTTTTGTTGGATGGTGATCGTGGGCACAAGCTGCACCTTCCTATTTGTATAAGCTACAAGACTTCATGATATATACAGAAAATTGTAAACATTAAATTTAATGTATACAAAACATATGTTTTTTAAAGTTATTGTAATAAAGGAATTCTTAGAGAAATAATCAAACTTAAATGACATTACTACTTTTTAACTAGGGATATTTTATTTATTAGGAGAAAAAAATCTGTTGGACTTGTATTACATATAATGATTTCTATTTTATATTACAAAAAAAAAAATATCTAAATATATACTATATACACATGTACATATACAAATTTATACAAGATTATATTTATATTTAGACATCTTTATACACGTACATATTATATATGTTTATATATGAATGCAAAAAGAATATACTACACTATAATTAAGTATAAAACAGACAAATAAATTAAAGATAAATTATGTTTGATTTTACAGGTTGCTGTTTGGTTTAGTGGTTGCGTTGGATTATAAAACTCTCCTCTTTAAAACTGTTATATATATATATATATATAAAGTTTTTTTTATACTTTATTACTTAATATTTCATTTATTAATAATTTTTTAAACACATAGTGTAAACTATTGTTTCTAATCTAAAAGTAAAATAAAGTGAAGTGTAATATTATTGTGTTAAGTTAAGTACTTGTTTATATAGTTTTTTAAATTTAAGTATTTATATTTGATGTTCAAACTGTTGAATTTAAGCACTAAATATTTTTATTTAATATTTAAAAGTATTAAATTAAAATTTACGAGTGTAATGTATAATGTATCAATCTAGCTACTCTACATACATTATGAGTGTTTTATGAATTAAAAGCAATAACAACAACTGATATGTTTTAATACTATGATATTACGAATCACTTATCATTTATAATTTCAAATTTAAAAAAAAAAATCGTGTATTTTTTTTTAATTTATAATATATCATATATATTTTTAATTTTAGAAATCATTATGTATTTCGTTGTATAAGCATATTATTTTTAAACTCTAATTTAAATATCATTATGTATTTTTTGTATAAGCATATTATTTTTAAACTCTAAGTTTTAATTTAAAATTCTAATGTGAAGAGATATTAAAAGTGAATATTGTAATAGCAATAGATGTTCAATATATAAAACACTGACACGTGTAATATCAAAGAATTGCTTTGAAAGCATGGAGAATATGCTGTTATTTTCTGGGTTTCATGGTAGAGGATGGTTGGAAGCAGGATTCAAATTCTAAGATTAGTGTCTCGTAATTATGGAAATTATTGCAGAAATTATTGTACTAATCATAGGGAAAGCATAGACTATGATCTTGTAATTGTTGGAGCAGGACCTGCAGGATTATCGGCTGCGATTAAATTCAAGCAATTATGTAATGCGAAAAATAGAGAATTTTCTGTCTGTGTTGTTGAAAAGGAGCTGAAGTAGGTAATTTATTAAAATATTAGTATTAATTAAACACATTAGTTATTATATATAATATATAATATATATATATATATAATAATATTAATTAATTATTAATTTTATTATTTTTTCTAACATTGGTGGGCTAAAGCATTTTTCGTTTATTTATTTAATGTTTTTTTAACATTTTATTTATTTTGCATAAGTTAATTTAATAAATAGATTAAATTGAATTTTAATAGTAAATATTTATTTTAAATTCAGGTTCACATATTTTGTCTGGGAATGTATTTGAGCCACGGAGTTTGAATGAACTTATTCCAGATTGGAAGCAACAAGGAGTACGTTCCATGTGTTTGTGTTTATATATATATATATATATATATATATATATATGTGTGTGTGTGTGTGTGTGTGTGTGTGTGTGTGTGTGTGTAATAATAAACACACACACACACACACATTCGTATGTACCGATTAATCACCAGATATGAGCACAATTATATTCATTGGAATTTATATAGAATACATATCATGTAGGCACACAAATGTTTAATGTAACGTATATTTGAGATGTGTATAAGATCCTTGTTCATATGTATAAATACATCGTATACACGTAGCATTACGTATTGATTAACATTATATCGTTATTTATTTTATAATTATTGATGTCTTTTCCAGGCTCCTTTAGAAATACCTGTTACACGAGATAAATTCTGGCTTCTTACGAACAAGCATGCAGTACCTTTGCCTTCCCCATTTAACAATCACGGGAATTACGTGATTAGGTTGTGGTGTGTGGGGTGTGTGTGGTGTGTTGAGAGAGAGAGAGAGAGAGAGAGAGAGAGAGAGAGAGAGAGAGAGAGAGAGAGAGAGAGAGAGAGAGAGAGAGAGAGAGAGAGAGAGAGACTTTCGAATCATCCTCTTTTGTATTTATAATGCTAATTAAACTATTTTACATATGTTTTAATATCTTTTTTTTTACATTAAGTGATATTTCACGTTTATGTCATTTAATTGTTTTATTTATATATTACCAGCTTAAGCCAGCTTGTTCGCTGGTTAGGAACCAAGGCTGAAGAACTTGGAGTAGAAATATACCCAGGGTTTTCTGCAAGTGAGGTATGGTGTGTGTGTGTGTGTGTGTGTGTGTGTGAGAGAGAGAGAGAGAGAGGATATATATGTATATATATATATAACAATACAGACATACATGTACAGATATACACAGACACGCATTATATGTGTATGTATGTGTATACGTGTTAAATTCAAAATTACAGGTATTATATGATGATAGCGGAAGCAGAGTTTTGGGGATTGCAACTAACGACATGGGCATTGCAAAAAATGGTTCTAAAAAGTCAAACTTTCAAAGGGGCATGGAGCTAAGAGGTATAAATATATATTTATTTTGTGCATATACATATAAATGTACCTATATGCATCCACAGCTATATTATATATGTACACATGTATAATATCCTACAGTATTGTAATTGTCAGGACTTTTTCAGGCCGTCTTAGTTTATGGCTGAAGGATGTAGAGGCTACTTATCGGAGGTATTATACATATACACTATGTATGTATGTGTCTGTATGCAGCATCTCTCTCTCTCTTTCTCTCTCTCTACACACACACACACACACACACACACAACAACATGCAAGTGCTTGTGTTTACTATATACTACCTACTTGAGGTACATTTTCTTAAGTGTTCTGCCTCTAGATATGCATACATAGCTTTTGTGTGTGTGTGTGTGTGTACGTATCTGCATATGTGCATTATAACGCACACAAATTTTTACAGGAAATAATACGAAAATTCGGGCTTAGACAACAGTCCGGTGCTCAGCATCAAACTTATGCTCTTGGGATTAAAGAGGTTAGCTTATATTATTAATATATTACTTATAACTATCATTAACGTTTTTGAATGAATGTTTTAAACGTTAAAGCTTTATTATTATTTATTTATTAAAATGAAGGTGTGGGAGATTGAAGAGTCTAAATATCGCCCTGGATTTGTATTACACACAATTGGTTGGCCTCTCAATGCAAAGACATACGGTGGCTCTTTTTATATCATATGGCAAATCAACAAGTAAGATAACTATATTATATACAAATTAACTAGTTTATTTATATCTTCGAATATACCTAATATATATGACGTGTACATAGGCATATAAATGTTTGAATGATGTACAAAATAATTAAGTTTCACAAATAAATAAATAAATATCTATGTATAGGTGACTTCAACTATATGCACGTTATACTTATCTACCAGTAAGTTTCAAACCAATATACTGCAAGTAAACACATATCCTATATACACATATACAGATATATAATATTATGTATTCAAATGTACATACCATACATACGTGTGTCACACACACTAATTAAGAGTCAAAATCTGCTCATTTATCAGGTTGCTGTTGGTTTCGTTGTTGCATTGGATTACAAAAATCCTTACCTCTCTCCATACGAAGAGTATCAGGTTTGATTTATGTATACAAACATACAATCACGCATACATACACACACTATGCGTTTAGCTGTTTATCATACACTATAAGAGCATTATATAATAATAATCACTAAATAATTATGTTACTTATTTTTTCTCTTATTATTAGAGATTCAAGCTGCATCCATCTATAAGGCCCATGCTTGAAGGTGGAAAGGTTATACAATATGGAGCTCGGTCCTTAAATGAAGGTGGATTTCAGGTATGTACTCTCTCCCTCTCTCTCTCCTCCTCCCTCCCTCCCTCCCCCTCCCCCCCCCCCCCTCTCTCTCTCTCTCTCTCTCTCTCTCTCACACACACACACACACACACACACACAGGAGTATGAAGTTTATCTTTTATTAACTCTTTGCTTTTTATATTTTACTGGATATGTAGTCCGTTCCGAAAACAGTATTTCCTGGTGGTGCTCTGATTGGTTGTTCAGCGGGCTTTCTTAATGTACCGAAAATCAAAGGCTCACATACTGCAATGAAATCTGGTACCTAATTTTTTTAATAATTAAATTAAATTAAAATTAAAATTAAGTTATATTTAAGTAATAAATATTGTTTAGTACAAAGTTTAATTAAAATAGAAAGACTTTAAAAGACGGTCACTTCAATATTTAAACTTCGGTATAAGATATTTGAACTGTTTTGACAAACTTTGAGATTTAATTAGTATTTTTAAATTTCAATTAAATATTTTTTTAATAATATTGAGTATTTATGTTATTGTAAATATTAATATTAATACTTTATTTAAAATCAGGAATGCTGGCTGCTGAGGCTGCATTTGAAGAGCTTTCTAAAGACAGTAAAGAAGTTAATATAGAAAGCTACTGGACTAATTTAAAAAATTCGTGGATTATGGAGGAGTTGAAAGCAGCACGAAACGTTAGACCGGTATAATAGATATGCTAAATGTTTATTTACTAATGTATATAATATGTGTATAAATATATATTATGTGTATTTATATAAATATATGTGTAATATGTTTTAGGCATTTCATTACGGTTTCATCTCAGGATTGGGAGTTTCAGCTGTAGAACAGTAAGTTTAACAGTTAAACATTAAATTTTCATAAATTTATATTTTAATTATTATTGTTATTATTATTGCAGTTATATTACTAAAGGCAAACTTCCTTTCACACTTAAGCATGGCAAACAAGATAATAAAGCTACTGAGGTACTTAAAAGTAACTAGAAATATTGTAGCTTATATATTTAATGATGTAATAGTTGATTAACTTCTGTTTTATAGCCTGCAGTTAAACACAATCCCATAAACTATCCTAAGCCAGACAACGTGATAACCTTTGATATCTTGACTTCGCTACACAGGTATGTACGTATACACACTTACAAATAGTAATACGTAATACATATATAGAAAACATTCTCTCTCTCTCTCTCTCTCTCTCTCTCTCTCTCTCTCTCTATATATATATATATATATATAAATATATGATTTAATTTTTAGGAGTAATACAAACCATGAGCATGATCAACCATCACATCTTCGTCTACAAGATACTTCAGTTCCTGAAAATGTTAATTTGAGAGAATACGCCGCACCTGAATCTCGCTACTGTCCCCAAAGTCTACGAGTAACTCTCTCTCTCTCTCTCTCTCTCTCTCACACACACACACACACACACACACACGGCTTTTTCCTTTCAGATACGTACCTGATGAAAACGACAAGCTAAAGCTGCAAATAAATGCACAGAATTGCCTACACTGCAAGGTTCTGTGTGTGTGTGCGTGTGTGTGTGTGTGCGTGTGTGTGAGAGAGAGAGAGAGAGAGAGAAAGGAACCCATGAGAAACTAAATACACACGCACACACATAGTATGTTTTATATATCTCTACACAACATAATATTATGTTATATATAATTTTATGATATCTTATTGTGTTTATATATGTACAGGCTTGTGACATAAAGGATCCAACACAGAACATAAAATGGACAACACCTGAAGGCGGTGGTGGTCCTGGATATTCCCTCATGTGAGAATAAAAAGAATTTTCTGTAAGATTATTCATGTTAAGTAGTATATTTATGTATATAAACTCTTGTACTTTTATTTATATATAAATTCCGTGCATACATGTATATGATTAATGTATATATGTATGTATACGTTGATCTGGTTTACTAAGTATTATGTTTTATAGTATTAGTTAATGTCAAACAAAAGTAAGGTTGTACATTATGATTATAAGCCGGACAATATCATCTTTGATATTCTCACATCACTATACATGTTGATACCTAATCAATTCATTAAGAAGTTTTACAAGATACCTCTGGCTAGTACACTGCAAAGGCTATGGATAAGGACACACCACGCGCACACGCACACCCACGCACACACACAGATGCATACTTGTACTAGGTACGTAGCTAAATGATGTAAATAGATGCATTGTGTAGCTACATACGTAAAGTTAATCAATGATATAGTGTGGTGACCATTTGGTCTATTTAAGGATCCATGGTGGTGGTCCATATATTCTATCATGCAAGAAAAAACTTTATATATTTATCCTTTATATATTATATTTCTGTACAAAATTTTCTTTCTCAAATATCATATCTTTTAATGAATAATATTCAGTATCAAATATTTATACATGTTCACACCACACGCATGGATACACACATATTCGTTCTACATATCATGATTTTTATGCTTGCGTCAAAGCATATAGGAAATAATGAGTAATACCAATACTTTCTATATACAAAAAAACATCATTGATATCTTGCATGGTGTTTTACATATATGTAAAAGTTTAAAACTTTTGAAACTGAATATATTATAATAATTATTTTCAAGTACATTGGACCACTTAATATTCTATTTGAAAACGCTCTCCATCTTACCGCATACGCCAATATCAGGACCACCATTATATTCATGTCCCCGTCGAAGTCAGTTATACAAACACATGTGCGTGTGCGTGTGCGTGTGCGTGTGCATGTGTGTGTGTGTGTGTGGAGAACACGAAGACGATAAGCATAGCTTTGTTGAATCTATATGGTACACATTCATAAACAATCCTAAGTTTCTGTACTGGTAGCATTTGTAACAAGATTAACTTAATTAAACGGTGTGGTTCTGGAGGTCGTGTGTCTGTGTTTGTGTGTGTGTGTGTGGAGCACATGAAGACGATAAGCATAGCTTTGTTGAATCTATATGGTACACGTACATAGACAATCCTGAGTTTCTGCACTTAACAAGATTAACTTAACTAATAACTAGTTTTAAACGGTGTGTAGTTCTGAAGGTCGTGCGTGCGTGCGTGCGTGTGTGTGTGGAGCACATGAAGACGATAAGCATAGCTTTGTTGAATCTATATTGTACACGTACATAGACAATCCTGAGTTTCTGCACTTAACAAGATTAACTTAACTAATAACTAGTTTTAAACGGTGTGTAGTTCTGAAGGTCGTGCGTGCGTGCGTGTGTGTGTGGAGCACATGAAGACGATAAGCATAGCTTTGTTGAATCTATATGGTACACGTACATAGACAATCCTGAGTTTCTGCACTTAACAAGATTAACTTTACTAATAAAGTTTTAAACGGTGTGTAGTTCTGAAGGTCGTGCGTGCGTGCGTGTGTGTGTGTGTGGAGCACATAAAGACGATAAGCATAGCTTTGTTGAATCTATATGGTACACGTACATAGACAATCCTAAGTTTCTGTACTTAACAAGATTAACTTAACTAATAGCTAGTTTTTAAACGGTGTGTAGTTCTGCAGGTCGTGTAAAACACCCTCAATAGAGCCCAACCCGGCGGCAATGGAGATCATTAAGCATAGCGCGCTGACCGCCTTAAGAGCTAACCACGTACCGCTCCACGGCTGTATCTTCCTCTGTCTAATAAACATCTCTATGGGGAAGTACACAGTTAACGGCCAGAATCCAATGGCTCCGATCAGTCCGACTATGTCGTTAAAAAACGGTAACAACATGGCGACCAGCGTGGTGAAGATGACGAACATTGTCCTCCATATCAGACGGAAGACGTTAACGGACATCCTCCCCAGCAGCGGAATATCCATTGAATATTCCCGGTGTATGAGGCTCGACTTTGGCCATCTGTTTCCCGCTGTGGACTCTACAAACTCGAATATGGGCTGACTGAATACCTGAAGAACCGAGAGCTATTAGTATCTCTCACACACACATATACACACGCGCACGCACGCACACACCTGGTAAGCTCCAACGAGGTGAACAACAATGCATGCGTTTGCGAAGTCAACCAACCAGAAAGGATCGTAAAACCCTGCACATTAAATTATTAATTATTTTATAATAAATAAAAATGATATTAATATTAAAAAAACTTACCAAATCCAGTAAGGAGGTTGCCCGGAGCCTTGTTACCGAACGCAGCGTATCCAAAGCAGCCGACGGACATGTAGAACGCAGTAGTAGTAATTATCCCAACGAATGTGGCCTTCTTCATTGTTTGATTCTCCGCCGGTGGTGATTTAATCGTGTCCTGTATAAAAAAATAATATTAAATATTTATTATATTAATATAATTAATTTATTTTTTAATTAATTTACCTGGATTTCTATAAGAACTGTCGAAAAAGAATATGCAAACGCTATGTTTCCAAGTGCTTGGAACACTCTCCAGATCTTCCGAGCTTTTGTGACAGTCCCTATTGGCATACCAGTTGTGCTGCCCAAGAAATGCCCATTTTCTGCAAAAATATATTTAATAATTAATTATTTAATCAATTAATAATTAATATTAAACTTACCGATAACCTTACTGATGCCGAGTCCGAGTCCTATACCGGAGTACGAGAAGGACATGACCGCTGCTACAATGGACAGCCACCATAGATTATGAAAGTTTGGTATTTGTGAAAGAAGTATTTCTACAACTCCAAACAGTGCCATATATAAGTTGTTAGAGGTGTTACAGTCCCGTTATGTCCTTTAATATGAAAGCAGTCCGACCTGTTTATTGCCCTGTAAAAAAAAAATTAAAAAAAAATTAATAAATAAATAAGAAAAAAAAAAAATTAAGATGTTAAAACACTACACCATGCTTATAGAGGCTGTAATAGTGTATCCAATGGCAGTTCCCATCAAGTTACTGTACTGCACCAGTGCACAACACCACAGCTGGATTTCACCTGAAGACAACAACAACAGTAAGTAAGACAGGGAGACATCCGAAAACCCCACAACAAGAATGCCTACCCAGGTTTGCTTTAACCGCGTCCTTGTACCGGTAGTTACGCTTGCCGGTAGCCGGGTCCGGCGAACGGTAGCAGTCGGCCAGAAGGATGGAAGTGAAATACGTTATGAACGCGAATATCATCAGAACAATCGGGCCAGCAATCCAACCAATCTGAGCCATACTCCACGCAAGAGAGAGCACTCCAGAGCCGATCACAGCCGTTACCACATGAGCAGAGGCAGTCCATACCGTTCCTATAAGCAATACAAAGCAGATTTTTTAAGAATTACATCAAAGTTTATATATATATACCAGTTCGAGCAGGGCGACCATCATCGTCCACATTTGCGTTCTTCAGAGTATCCATGCCATTCTCGGCATGGGAGAGCCGTTGATCATCGTCATACACACCCACAGCCATTTCAATTTGCCCTTTACACCCTTAACAAGAAAAGGGGAAATGTGTGGGAAGTTATATAGGAACAAAAAGGGCTGGATATATCGGCTGGAGAAATGTTTCGTGAAATGAGATGTATCGAATTCGGTATAAACGAAAACAAAAACACTCTCACACTTATCCCGTGCACAAACTGAAAATAAATTAAATAAAAATGGCACAATAGAGGCAAACTCCCCTTCAAAATTTATACACACTCCCGTTTGGAAGTTTGTGTTTGAGGCAATAGAGGCAAACTCATATAATATATAGAGAACCAAGAGAAAAGTATATACGGTACACGGTCAATGTTGTTCTTTTTATTTAATAATGATATCGATTAATAAGTTAATTAAATTGGTTTATACGTTTTAAATGCGGTATAAAGACTCACTTCCCCCAGGAATACCTCCCTTATTTGGTCGGCAACCTTCTTCATGTACCTCAATAATGCAAATTATATTTAATATCGTTATTTTCGTTATTTTGTTTGGTTATGAGTTGAATTATTGATTGACACATAGAGTGAGACAAGACCAACATTCTCGATTATAGTTTGTCCATTAGTTAACTTACTAATACACGTCGTTATATACGTGTCATCCGGATTCCACGTAGATAAAAAGAATCTAACTTTTAATTATCCATTAAACTTTAACTTCCCAAGTAATAGCTAGTAACATGTACCTAGAGAATTAAACTGTTTACAAAATCCAATTTAAAACAACCACTTCTTGATGAATGACATGTGTAAATTTACCAAAAAATTAAATCATTATTAATTAGTAAGTGGCATATAAAGGTGGCAGATAACCATTAACCTTATTAGGGTTTAGGGTTTAAGTAAATCTCGTATATACACTAGAACTTTGTATATGTAGCACCTCCACAATGTGTGGCTCAAGCTAAGCAACTTTACAACGAGTCATATTCTAGATCATCTACATATTGTAAGGAAATCTAGACTTTAACCCAATATATATATATTCTACTAAAGAATCTAAGTACGGTCCTTCCAAACCTTTGGGGAACTTGGTTTGTTCCCAACTCATATAGAAAGAATTTCACCTAGACTTCATATAGATGTGCGCGCATGTGTATATGTACATATTGTGATTCTCCACCTCACATAGAATTTCATCTAGAAAGATATACATATGTGTGTGTGTGTGTATCGGATGTGTATATGCACGTTGTGATAAAATTTAACACATCAAACTCCCAAACCGTTAATAGTGGTCATTTTCTGTGGTTTATTATATTCCATTAAGCACTCAATGCGAGATTTCTCGTACGCAAGTTATGGGGCGATGGTTGTTCAATTCAATTTATAAACTATATTAAACCATTGTTTATATTTCTAAACAAAGGTAGTTGAATTATTACTTCAACTATAAACTTTGATTCCAAGTATGTACAAGTGTTTGGGATCTTCCAACAACAATGGAGTTATAATCATGTATTATGTCTAATAAGAAATAACATCAAATAATTTCTACGTTTTTATTTGTTGTGTATATATGTAGCATAACTTAATATATATAAATTATCTGCAGTAAATTGTAATGTTTTATCATGATTTCCAGCGGTTGAAATGAATGAAAAGGTTAGTTGAACATGATTTTTATTTGGGCCCAAGAGGATGTTAAACAGTTGCATTGTAACCCTTGCTTAGGTGAAAATTTCCGCCACTTTGCATGCGTAATTATACATGCGTGTGTGTATACATATATCACATCTATAGTACAAGCACGTACCATGGGTGTGTGCATATGTGTACATTTTTTAATTATAAATAACTTGAGTGTGAGAATCATACTCACATTTATTTATGTTTTATGCAGGAAACACATATAGATATGTATATAATATAAATATAAATATATACGATTTGACAATAGTACGATTAGATTTTGCTTTAGATTGGTAGATGCAAGAAGAAAGAGATAACAAATCACCTAGAAGAATAAGATAACCACGGCACCGCCTTGAAGCTTCTGAGGATTTGATGGACATGTGTGCACGCATATGTGTATGCATATGTAACGCACCCATATGTGTTATATATATATATATGCACATTATATTGTCTCAATCTTGACAAGAAGGGCATTCTTTTGAGGTCTTCAATAAAGGAAAGAGAGAAGGACTCGTGAAGCTTATTTGTCAATATAGTATGGTTGTTTATGCTCCAGGGCATCTTCTATGACATTTGTCCAATACATTTCTTGACCATTTGTAAGGTACACCCGTTGTACCTTCAAAAGCTCGAAAGGGTACCCATTCATAACACGCATATGTCCATACATACATATCATACATATGTATGTTGTTAATTAGGTTATATAACTGGGTTTTGAAATGTGATACCTACATTAAGTTAACCATTTGATATAAAAAAGCTATATATACATTATACATATAGAATGTAATGCTTATATACATCCATGTATATAAAGATTTTATTTTTCAACTGGCATCCCCACACAATGCAGCCAAAGTTGACAGAATCCATGAAACTCATGGTCCCCACTAGAGCTTTATACACATATGTACATGTACTTGTATATACACCCGTATACGCTACATGTGTATACACAGGAGCGCCCACGCACGTGTCTTTGAGTGCATCAAGATGGGACCCGATTTGTATATATAGATTCTGTCAACTTTGGCTGCAAGTGCGGTGGCTGCTGGAGATATATACTCTGAGAAAACTATATACACGGTACATAAACTATGTAGAACATAGATAACAACGCCACTTCAATGCGAAGAAACTAAGGTCATACACACTAGGATATACTAATATCATATTTCGGAATATTCGGTGTCATTTTAGGGTTTCGTGATTCTGCCGATTTCATTCCGCCACCTTTTTGACTTTGTACAAGGAAAGTTATGAAAAATACCTTGAGAATGTAAGTGATTGCACGAGCTCACGCGGCGCAAAGTTTGTTTAAATGATCATATCCTAGGACTTATCCACAATAATGAGAATAATACGAAATTATTAATATTTATTTATCTTTTTTTGGGGAATATTTTATATATATATATATATATATATATTATATATAATATATATATCATTATTGGGGCTGACATTCTCAACATGCAAGTGGTTTATATAACGTGCATCAAAATTTCGTAAAGTTTGACATAGTATTGACCTGCTAAGATACTGTCAAAGTTCTAGTGCCCAGATTCGAACTATTGTAACATCTATATATACACGTTTCTTAGTGCATTTTGTTAGTGAATACAACTGCATAAATTTGTATAGTGGATTCACGTTTATAGTAATATGGACAAGTGGCACAATAAGAATTAAAACAATATTTAACATGGTCGGAGAAGATCTCTTGTACTGCCTTGTGCATATGTAAACAGGTGTGCTTACATGTGTACATGGTGTATAACAACACATTGATACCATACGCGTGGAGACGTGTTTCATGCAAAAGGTATAAAAAAAACCTAAGTTGTACACTGGTGTATACACATGCATCTTGATACCAGACGTGTTTCATGCATAAGGGCAAAGAAACCCTAAGTTATACACTTTACCACCTTCACTTTTGAAATTTTTTTGATTTATTTCTTTAGCATCATAATCATCACAATGTATCTGGACAAAACACACACACACACACACATATGTGTGTGTGTATAAATATATATATATAAAGAAGGCATCAAGATTTCACGCGGGTTGTATTCATCACTCATGGAGGCAGGAAACAAAGGTTCTGTCTTCCCTCCAAATTGGAGGGCAAAGCAAGTAATATAGAAAATATATATATATATAAAGAAGAATAAAAGCTTTGCTTTAGATATACACCCTTAATCATAAGTGCCACACTTGAAGGCCCTCCTCTCTCTTGGCATCTCCATATATTACTTAACACACACGCACACACGTATGCAGCGTGTATATGTAAGTGTAGAGCCAATTAGTGTATCAGTTGCACACTTATTGGTGGTTCGTGGACTCTTGGTATCTTCTATGCATGTTTATTAATGCTTAGATAATGTGTATAAGATATTCACCCTGCAAAACCTATATATAATATGAGTGTTGTATGTATATACTTGACAGTGTGTATGTGTTTGTGTGTGTGTGAGAGAGAGAGAGCACATATGATAATACCTACATACTCTTGTATACATGTATACAAAATGTATGCATATAATATTTCTACTAATGTGGATTAAACGCGTATCTCGACACGTGGCGAGAGATGAAGCGTCGAACCAAGGCCTCGCCGCCGGTAGCGCTAGCCAAGTATGGGCAAACACGTAGCGACCCAAAACCTGGGAGAATATTCATTGGGAATATTCATAGGTTTTAGGGCACGGCTTGAGGAAGGGGGAAACAGAGGTTAAGCACTGGTGATTAAGAAAGGGCGCTCTGTGTGCTGCATGTAAGCCCTTTTCTCTCTTCTTCATACACAAGTGTGTGTTTCTTGCCCTTTGCCCTTGTTTCACCCGTTTTTTTTCTCTGTTTTCAGCTATGACGGCCAGTGATTCGATCGTGAATATTCCTGAGAAAGAAATCGAGCGAACAGGTATAGTTATATATTTTTTCTATCATTAAAATAGTTTATTGTATATACTATGGGTTACATTTTATATATGTGTGTGTGTGTGTGTGTGTGTGTGCGCTGTTATTAAAAAGTTTTTATTTTTATTTTTTTTCCTGCTTAAGAAAGCATGTCAACTTGGGATTTATTAATGTATATATATATAAATCTTAATCTACACTTTGAATAATATATACAATGAAGTCACAACATTCATGAATTTGATTAACATCAATAAATTATTAACAATGGAAATGCACATTAATATTCAGTATATAGTAGTTTTGTTATTATACGGATATTTTACATACACAATCAAAATTTATAGTTATTTACTCTATGTATATACACGTATATATGAGAACACATGAATCTTATAGATCTATATATTACGTTAGATTTCAATATACCAACACACACACATATATACATATTAGTATAATGATGTAGAGAACTTTATCACTCCATATATATAGAACAATCGTATATGTGTGTGTTTGTGTGAGTGCGTGCGTGTGTGTGTGTGAGAGAGAGAGAAAAACAGACAGACAGACAGACACGCTGCATGCAGGGAATGTGTGTACGGCTGCTGCTCATGTAATAACGGCTGTGATTGGATCTGGAGTGTTATCACTAGCATGGAGTATAGCGCAGTTTGGATGGGTTCCGGGGCCTATAATACTACTCCTATTTGCTGTGGTCACACTTTATGCATCTATCCTGCTCGCGGATTGCTACAGAAGCCCTGAACCAATCTTCGGCAAACGCAACACTACTTACATTCAAGCTGTCAAAACCATCTTAGGTACATACACACACACGCAAGCACATACACAGTGTGTGTATACGCATGTCAACATCGGTATCTACAGTGGGAAAGCCTATATACAGACGTACATAAAATATTTTGATAGTCACATATGTACAAACACCTAAAGTAAAACGAGGATAATATTATGTGGAACATGGAGTTAACTAGTTTAAATTACTGCCATACATATACGTACGTGACAATGTATGTATACACAATAAAATGTCATATGCATACTAGCTGTAAGAAGCAAATGCACACACAGCACGCACACGCAGTTTATATACAACAGGTAATATGTGATATAGGCACATACACAACGATACCACTAGTATAGTCAATCTTTATGCTGTATATTTTGTAAGAACACATACTCAACCATGCATATGTAAGTGTGTATATGTTAAATAGGTGGGAGAAAGGAATGGCTATGTGGATTATCACAATACAGCAATCTTATCGGGGCTACGATAGGATATACCATAACTTCGGGGAAAAGCATGGTTGCAATCAACAAGGATCATTGCGTAAGACGTAATCGGCACTTAATTAATCCATCACCATGCAAGGTTAATGATGGCAGATACTTAATCATTTTTGGTGCTTCTCAGCTTATCTTTTCCCAGGTGTGTACGCACAATACCAACACATTGATTTATATGAATGTATATACATGTATATCTTTATATATCGCTTGAGTACTTGTACACATCTACTATATTTATGTGCATACTTATATAGATGTTATGTGCGCTTGTGTATACCATACTATAGTAAATAAATAAATTAATCTGTCTATTTCTTTTATATACATATGTATCTTATATACATACTTCGCAATAGCTACTAGCTATCGTATACGGTATATATGTGTATGTATGTATGTATTTGATCATTTCATTTGTGTATGCTTGCTGATGCTTGTGTTGTGTGTATGTGTGTGTGCTCGTGCAGATTCCGAATATTCACCAGATGTGGTGGCTCTCCTATGTGGCCTCTATCATGTCTTTTTCGTATTCTTTCATTGGTCTCGGCCTCAGCATCGGGCAGGCCGCCAGTAAGTTATATGTATACATACTAACACACATGCATATACGCATGTGTAACATTAGATGTTTATACTTGCACGTACACATGTGTGCGCGTGTATGTATGTTCTCATCAGCTGTTTAAACAGATGGAACTCATGGAACAGCATTTGGTGTAGCTCCTGGCCATGGTGTAACTTCTGCTCAGAAAGCATGGGGAATGCTACAAGCTCTTGGAAATATTGCATTCGCTTACACATTTTCTTCCGTGCTCATCGAAATCCAGGTATATACACATGTCCACATATGTGTGTGTGTATGTAGATGTGTATCAATGTCTGTGCATATATAGCAATTTCTTACACAAATACAACAGTATATGCATGTATATAGTAATGTACATACGCCTCGAATAAAACGCACGCAGGCACACGCACAAATTGTACAGATTAAACATTATATAGAAGACATAACATACATATATTACAGGATACACTGAAAGCTCCACCGTCGGAGAATGAGACGATGAAGAAATCCTCATCAATTGCTGTGCTTGTGACAACGGTCTTTTATATGGCCGTGGGATGCGTGGGATATGCTGCCTTTGGAAATTCTGCTCCAGGGAATCTTCTCTCTGGCTTTCCCGATAGTAAAGTTTTCTGGCTTGTCGATATTGCAAATATATGTCATCACTCATCTCGTTGGTGGCTATCAGGTGCGTGTGTGCGTGCGTGCGTTGTGTCCCTTCATGCATGCGCACATGTCGTATACATGTTCTATCTGACATCTGTATATATTTGTCCTGTGTGTGTACACGTTCTCAAACAAGACGTAGATATACACACATAGGTATATATGTATAAATGTGTTTATATCATTAAATTATATTACAAGAAGGGATTAATGTAATGAACATGAATTAAATAATTATGCAGATTTTTGCTCAACCAATATTCGCATTAGGAGAGTGGTATGCCACGCAGTTGTGGCCAAAGTCCAATTTTGTAAACAATGAATATACGCTCGTATTTTTCCACCCCAGAATTGGTATTTTCAGGTGTGTGTTGTGTGTGTGATGCACATGTGGATGCATATACGCTGTTGATATGTTAATGTATGTATGTATACTGTTCACACACCGACGGATACATGGTGTGTGTTTGTACCTCTCTCTCTCTCTCTCACACACACACACACGCACACACACACACTATTAACTCATCATGTTGCAGGTTTACGGGGTTTAAGATATTATGGAGAACGTTATACGTAATTTTTACGACAGTAATATCACTTATATTTCCATTCTTTAATGCGGTTATTGGTCTCGTGGGTGCAATCACATTCTGGCCTCTCACAGTTTACTTTCCCGTAGCTATGTATTCTGCACAATACAAAGTCAAGAAATGGTCGTGGAAGGTATGTGCGTGCGTGTGCGTGCGCGTGTGTGTGTTATAGGCCTATGGAGAGGTGTGTATATATGTAGAGAGAGATTGTATCTAAGTAAGAAGTGTTATAAAAACTTAATGCAAATAATAGAAGTATAATAGTAATTTATTTAAGATAACTAAATGTGATTGGTTGTTAGGGAATTGGGCTTCAGGGTTTAAGTTTAAGCTGTTTTTTGGTATCACTATCGGCAGCCGTTGGATCCATCCAGGGAATATACGAGTCATCTAAGAATTACAAGCCTTTCCAATTCTAAGTCGTAAGTTCATATGATAAAATTTGAACATATGAATTTTAGTTCAAGTCTTTCTTTAAATATAATTAATATAGGATTTAAATTAGTAGCTAAAATTAGTAATTTTATAAGTAATATAAAATATATACTTATTTTAAGGTTATCCATTAACATCAAATTTCTAGTTTAACTTAAGTATAACTCTATCAGACATATGTTAGTATTGACATATAACTTTATCAGACATATGTAATGAACATAACTTTATCAGACATATGTTATGTATTGACATATAACTTTATCAAACAAAGGTTCTTATATTCTTATAACAACATCAGTATCAACTTAATATATTCTAGTGGTTTATAATGATTGATATTATAACATATCTTAATAATATCTTTATATATAGTATATGGAAAAGTCAATTTACCTTTTTAATCTAACTATATAAAACTAGAATTATATTGAATTTTAACATGAATTGTATTGCTAACGTTTCTTAAAACTTATCTATAAATTAAGGATTTCACTTTGAGATTGTTTGGTTTTAACATTACGAAAAAAATTTTCCCCATTTATTTTATATTCAATTATTTTTACTCTATGAACAATATAGGTAACTTTAAATTGATTAAACACTGTCGTGAAGAAATCAAAACCTTCAAATTTAGATCATCTTGATAAAATTCAAAATAACACTTTATAAAATGATTATTTTTAAATAAGTAAACTTTATAACTTTTTATAACTAACTTTACACTTATGGACATATCACAACATGAATTCAATATACTTACATTTAACTATTTTATTTTGTATTGTTGATTTAATACATATGTTACTTCAACTGTGTTGTTAATTTATCTTGCTGAATAAAAAAAATGTCTTATTTCATGTACATAAATATATGTCTTAAAAACCTTTTGTGAGAAAGGCCACATCGACACATATAATATGTTTCTTTACTACTTAATGTATTCACATGCACTTTAAATAAATTAAAGAGAGTTCATCTTAAGATTTTAAACTTTTTTGTGATGTACTTTACTTCATAAATATAAATTTTATAAAATTGATATAATGAAGTATTGGTATACTAATTTGGTGTTACCAATCATTTTAAAGTTATACATATTGCATTTTTATTTTTATTTTAAAAATCTTATTCCCACACTTATACATCATTGAAGTAGTTGCATGAGACTAATCATTTTATGTAAAATGTACAAAACATTATTCATATGCCTTAATTAAACTATAATTATCAATATGTATATTAAAATTAAATTTTTTTTTATAAATTGATAAAATAGTTAATATAATTATTGAAGTGCTCTTTTACTCATTTATAAATAAATATTTTAATTCTCAAATTTACTTCTTATTCTTTTTTAATAAAAAGAAATATAATCAATAGTTTTAGTGTATATGATTATAAAGAATTATATAGAAGTGCTCATGTAACATTGCTAACAATCTTATTTATAATTATAAGAAATTAATATTAATACTATTATAACTTGTTTATTTGCATAATCACACTCCTTACAAAAGAAATTTATACTTATTTAACCATTTAAAATCTTTAAATAAATTATTTATCAATAGCTACTTTATATGACTTTTTCATAAAATTTTAAATCATAATTAATAATATATTATATCATTTTTATATTTTAAAAAATTTAAATCTTGTTATAAAGTCTCTTGTAAAATAAAATAATCCACTAGTCATAATTATGAAGTTTTTGCAATAATTATGTAATAAAATTTATGATTTCTTTATATTTATGTAAGAATTTATACATAAACTTAATTATAAAAATATTTACATTTTTAAATTTTTAATTTTACCATATATATATGGCTTATAAATATAGTAAGTTTGACAATTTTAATCTTTAATTATAAAATAAAATATAGATGTATAAATATTTATTTTTATAATGATATATGATTTATCCTTCAAAATATACTGAAATAAATTTTTAAAATTGTATGAAAATAACTTTAAAATATATATTAAATTTCAAATTTTAACCACTAAATTATTTATTATTTATTTTCAATGTTCAGTGCCTCGGTACATGTTTAATATATATATTATGCTTGTTATTAAAAAAATATATTTAGTTTATTCTTATTAATTTTAATAATATCATATAAGTTGTTTTCTTCAGTGAAATTTGCATTTAAAAATAATTATTTTTGGGAAATCTTCTTCAACATGCCATTATTAAGTAAATATTTTAAAATTTTAATATAGCATATGATAAAATTTTATCGTATTCAAATACACACACACACACAACACACACACACACACACACACACACACATATATATTATATATTCTTTTATATTAATTATCTTTTTCCTTTTCTTATTATTAATGCATACATATATCTAAATTGTGGCAATGTGTAAGAAATGTCTAAATAACATTAATATAATCTCTTTTACCATATTCTTTACAAACATATAAGATGGCAATATAATTATTATTAATTATATTCATACGTCACTTTTATAAAAATTTAAAATGCTAATGTTTATAAATATAATTTTATTATATACTAAGTTCATTACTTGGTTGTTTTTTTTAATTATTTTCACCATTAAAAAATAGAATAATCTATTTACACGTATATAATTAACACATATACTTACAAATTAGTTGTATATAACTATATAGTAGTCAATATGAAATGCATAACTACACATAACCTACATTAACATATTTTTTAACATTACTATAATTCAAAACATTTATTTGTAAGATTTATAAATCTTAATATATAATTGCTTATGTATATTAACATTAAAATTATAATTTTCTTTTGTCTAAGGCTTAGGAAAAGGTAGGTTAACAATGAATAAAATAACATATTAGGTAAAGTTTACTTTATTATTGATAATTTATAATTGAACATAAATTTTAAACTTTTAATATGTTATAAAGATTATTCTATACATACCAGGATGTGTATAAAGTTGTAAAGTAAAATTTATGATATTATATTATATATAATAAATGTATATATACAATTTAAAAGCTACGCTATAAATATAAGATAATATCTATTTAAAAAAAATGTGTTGTAATTTTTTAATAATATCATTATTAAAAATACAATTATATATATAACATCGCTTACATCACTTACATCGCTTAAATAATGATATCATAAAATCCTAATAATATAATGTGAAACCGTTGAAGTGGATGTAAGACTGATATTAGTAACGTAATGATATACGCATGTGTATATACACACATGCATAGTACACATGGGTGTGATCTGGCCGCCATGTCAATGCCACGTGTCACATGTGTGCCACGTGCAGGAGGTCTCCATAAGCAGGGTTTTTGTAGCTTAATGGATCTGACATTTTAATATATATCGGCTCTTTCATTGGTGGAGAAGTTGGGTATTCCTGCCTTTTCTTTTCGTGTTTTACATATGGAGACGGCGTTTAGCATTATTGCTACTGCTATTGATGCACAAACAAAGTTGGAGCGCTTTGTTGAGGGTTCGTCCTCCTCTTCCCCGCCTGAGCCTCTGCCGGGGGATCTGCTTCTAGTACTCCTTCATCTTCTTCACAGGCCACAAATCCGAGGGTTCGACCCCGATCTTTTTGTGGTGATCCAGGAGATGATGTATACCACTGGTTTGATCATTTCCAAGTTATTGTTCGTTACCATGGTTGGGATGAGGCCGTGCTCTCAGAGAATTCCCTACATGTTTGGAAGGCCCTGCGCTCAAGTGGTATAATGGATTGGCTGCGGAGATTCAAGCCAATAGTAATCGGTTGACGGAATGCCTCAAACGTACGTTTGGCAAAGTTGAGGATTCAGATGATGCTTTCCAACAACTGCACGCGATACGACAACATCCTGGTGAGTCTGTTATGCGGTTCAGTATTAGGTTCGGGGATTTAGTTCGGCGTGCATATCCTAATATGCCTGAGCCCATTAAGCTCGGTATGTTATGGCCAACTATGCGACCCGAACTTGTTCGATTCATTCGGGCTCTTCGTCCTACCACATTGGAGGAAGCTTTTGCACTAGCTCAACGATTTGAGTTGGTGCCTGGTGAGGGCCGTGTTCCCCTTGGGTTACCTACTCCTCTATTCAACGTGCTGATCCAATGGAGGTTGACGCTGCTGCATATGTACCCGCACGACAAGCCTTCGTGGTCGACCTCGGGGCCCACCCCGTGGACCACCTCCACGAAATCGTCCTGCACTTGCTCCAGTTCCTGCCCGTGGTGGTCAAAATCCACGGATTCGTGACAGGAGGAATCGGAACAATGCAGGTCGACCCAATCAAGTTCATTGTTGGGTTGGGCACCTGGACATACTTGGCGGGCATGCGATGTGTATCCTGATTGGCGTCCACCACATCCAGGCTGGCGACCATATGTTCCGGATGGTGTGCCTGTGGCGGCCATTATGGCTAATGATGAGCTTTCAGATGACGAAGCCTCTCTTGCAGGTGGATCTGTTGCGGAAAACGAGTAATCGTACGGGCGACGGAGGGATCCCGTGCGATGGAGACTTCACCTCCATGTTTTTTCCGCTATGCATATCAAGGTTTGCAAGTTCCACCAGATCATCCAGTTTTCACATTTTCTGCACGGGTGAATGATCTTTCAGTCACAGTGCTTGTGGATACAGGATCCAGTATGTCTTCCATAACTGCTTCTCTAGCGCATCGGTGCTCATTACCCTTAAGACGTGCAGATAAGGTCTTGCACATTTTATATGGTAATGGGCAGTCTCGTGCAGTATCACAGTACACCACTTTGACTACGCTGGTTATGGGTGCCAACTGTAAGTTTCCCTCTGGGTCTCTTAGGGTTGTCCCTTCCCAGGTCTTTGACATCATTCTGGGATGTGATTGGTTAAAGCAGTCGAAAGGTACATGTGATTTTTCACTCTCTCCTCCTGTATTACGCTTGGAGTCTGTGTCTTTGCAGTCTGTTCCTTTACGTCCAGAGAAGCTTGTTGCTGTTTGTATCACGCATACAGCTCCTTTGATTCCGGTCTTGGGGTGGTGTTCATCTCAACAGGTTCAAATGCCGGATCCGTCACCTGAGTGTCGAGCACACTGCATCGAACAACTTAAGAAACAGTATGCAAGTTTGTTCAAATTTGATCTGTCCCAAGGTGCACGTGTGAAGACTCGACACTGTATACCCACCGGCAATGCAAAGCCTTTCAAAGTCCCGGTTCGACGCAGGTCACCAAAGGAGTTATCAGCCATGCGAACAGCTGTTACTGATATGATTGGTAAACGAGTGTGTCGTCCGTCACGGAGTCCATGGGCATGTGAACCTCATTTGGTTCCCAAGCCTGATGGATCTCTCCGATTTTGTGTGGATTACCGACCTCTTAACGATGTTACCATCAAAGATGTCTATCCACTTCCGAACTCTGCCGATCTATTAGATCGTTTGGGTCAGAGTCGATGGTTTACTAAGTTGGATTTGGCATCAGGATATTGGCAGGTTCCTATGGCTGAGGAGGATATTCCAAAAACGGCCTTCCGGACACCATTTGGTCTTTACGAGTTTTTGGTCATGCCTTTTGGATTGACTTCAGCTCCTGCCACCTTTCAACGCATGATGGATGAGCTTCTTTCCGATATGCCTGATATCACTGCCGATTTTATCGACGATGTGCTCATTCATGGGTCTGGTTCTTGGGAGGATCACATTCGTGATGTACGGCGCGTTCTTGATCGATTTCGAGAAGTTGGCCTGAAGTTGAAACTTGAAAAGGGTGTTTGTCGACCGACACCAGATTTTACTCGTCCGTTCATTTTACGAGTAGATGCCTCAGATGTTTATTGGTGGTGTATTAATGCAAACTGATGCTGTGGATTCTTCAATTCGACACCCGGTGGCTTACATTAGTCGAGTACTCACGCCGGCTAGCGAATTATTCCACTACTGAAAAAGAATGCCTTGCTGCTGTTTGGGGTTTTGAACGACTTCATGCCTACTTACATGGGAGTGAAACACTTTGGAGTGTGATCATGCTGCTGTCACTTCCTTGCTAAAACGGAAGAATCTAGTGGGTCGTGTAGCCAGATGGCATTACGTCTCCAAGTATATAACTTTAAGGTGGTGCACAGGCCTGGGCGAACAATGGTGGATGCAGATGCACTTTCTCGAGCACCCCTTTCTGATTCCACTTTGCCTGCTCATGCAGTCGCTGCAGCATTCGTTTGATACAAGCCCCTCAGGTATTCGATGCCGACTTACCATCCTTGGAACAGTGGCAGGATGCCCAAAAACGTAAACCGTGGACAAGGCAATTACGGGATGCGTTTGCAAGTCCTTTTCCGAACCGCAGTTTTGACAATATGCTCAGTTTCGACTTCAGGATGGTTTATTGTATTTTATTGGGACAAATCCAGAAGAAATGGCGGTTGGTTGTGCCCTCTACATATGTTCCACACCTTCTTCGAGCATATCATGATTCGCCTATTGTTGGAGGTCATCTTGGTCACCAACGAGTGTTGAAGAAGCTCCATAGATCCTTTTATTGGCCTAGCATGCGTGGTGATGTGATCAGGTATATTCAGAGCTGTCCCATTTGTCAAACTCGGAATTCCTCTACGACTCGGGCCATGGGGGTGTTAGAATCCATCAACGTCTCTCGCCCTTTTGAGTTAATTGCAGTGGATTTAATGGGACCTTTTCCACGTTCTTCTCAAGGTAACCAGTACATCATTGTCGTATCTGATTATTTAACTCGTTGGGTGGAGGTTGGTGCTCTTCCGGATGCAACTGCCCTGTCAACAGCTTTGTTTTTGTTCGATAATGTGGTTTTGCAGCATTCTTGTCCAGAGCGGATGTTATCAGATAATGGCCCCGCTTTCATTGCAGAGGTATTCCGAGTGTTGTGTGAGAGGTTAGGGGTAAAACACTCATTTGCCTCTCCATATCATCCACAAACTGATGGTTTGGTGGAGCGATTGAATCGGACCTTCAAGGGTATGATCTCGAAGTATGTGAACTTCAATCACACTGACTGGGATTGGTATTTGCGATGCTTGAGATTTGCTTATGTAACAGGCATTCAGAGTTCGATTGGTATCTCTCCATTCAAGGCATTGTATGGATATGATCCTAAGTTGCCTAGTGAATTGGGATTATCATCGAATCTGCCACGTGCCGAGGATGCGAAAATGTGGGCTCGACATTTGGATGCTGTCTTACCTCTTCTGCGTGCAGAGTCTGCTGAACATCTTGGTCGAGCTCAAATACAGCAACAATCTTCTTACAATGCACGACATCAAACTCCACCAGACTATGCTGACGGTGACTTAGTACTGGTACGTTTTCCCAAGCTAACTGCACCTGGGCTTGCAACTGGTTTATTACATAAGTGGCTTGGTCCCTACCGAGTTCTCCGAAAGGTTGGTCCTCAGGTGTATCAGGTACAGTTGGTGGGATCTCATGAGGTTGAGATAGTTCACGTAGTTCGAATGAAACGGTTTGTTGTTCGAGACTCGTTGACTACATTCGGTCATACCTTAGATGGCCCAACTCACACGGATCCAGGACCATCAGATCCATCACCATCTACACAACCGCAGAGGGGGGATAATGTAAGATACTGTATATTATGTAACGTAATGTATATACGCATGTGTATATACACACATGCATAGTGACACATGGGTGGTGATCTGGCCGCCATGTGTCAGCGCCACGTGTCGCATGTGTGCCACGTGGCAGGAGGTCTCCTGTATATAAGCAGGGTTTTTGTAGCTTAATGGATCTGACATTTTTAATATATATCGGCTCTTTCAGAGTCATATATTATGTATTGATAAAATAAAATTGGAATTTCTAACCCACACCTATTATAAGTAATATTATATATCTCTTTTATAATTAATAGCATATATAATTATTATTACGATTTTTAATTATCTAAGATGCCTATTATAAAAAAAATTAGTTATCTTAAAATTAACAATATCTATTATTTATATTTAGATTTAATTAATTATTATAATGATTTAAAAATTACTAATATGCCTATTATAAAAAAATTTTAACTATCTTTAAAATAATATATTTACATATCTATATTTATATTTAGTTATATTATATGGTAAATAAGCTTTATGAGCAACAAAAGTAATACAATCTACAAAAATAATGAATTATATCTTTTAATGTTCAATTTAATACTTAAAAGTATTTTTCCTTGTCCTAAATTTTTATGATAACATGTACATATGTATACGAGTCTATTTGTTTATATGCACAAATATTCATAAAAATTATATATTTATTTTCATATAAACAAAATAAGTAATTACCTTGATTTTTTTGTATAAGTGTCATTGCATAAATTAAGATTCATGAGCAACACGTTATGCAAAAATCTCATTATTGTATAAATTAAATTTCAATGACATCGTGAATATACATTAACAATCCTTATTCGTGAATTCTAAAAAAATAATATTAAATATATATGTATTTGTGTGTATGTGTTGTTTATAATGGTACATATTATGTGTTAATATTGTAACAAATTAATTTCCTACATATAGTAATTAAAAATCAATGTCATGAGTTTTTCAATTGTGTTACATATTAAATATTATAGAATTTTTAATTTTAATATTTTTCTATTTAAGATATATTACAAAGATTATCATATTATAAATAGATCTATAATTATGAATATACAACAATACAATATTTTAATCCTTTCATAAATATGTCTCAAAATAAAAAATTGTAAATAAGTTTTTATAAAAATAACATTTAAAAACATTTAAGTTCTTTAATGAGATATGAACTGTATATGCTTCATATAGAAAGGAAATGTTAAATTTTTATGTTTTACATTATTTTAATAATTATTAGAAAATATTTAACTTAAACTTTCATAATATTTCATTAATGTACTATATTTTATAATGTATTTTCATTCATAAAGTATATCAATATTAAAACTTTATTTCTTTAACCATCATAAACATAAACATTGTTTTCTTTCGTAATAAATGATGTGACATGAAAATAAGTGTTTTACTTAACCTGTTACAATTAGGGTTTTGATGTTGATTTGTACTTCATTGGCATGAGCAATTGAAGAAAACAATTTAAATGCACATTGTGGTAGTACTTCTATTAAGGATCTTAATATCAAGTTATAAAACTTAATAATAACTAATCTTATTTATATAAATGGGCATGTTATGTATAATAATAATTTTACCTTCTCCCTTTCTCTTCTTTACAACTTGTTGATTGTTATGCTTTATGTTGATTTTGGATATTTGTCAATGATAATAAATATTTTATTATTGGAAGCAGTGTATAAATATTTTATTATTGGAAGCAGTGTTTGCCTCTAAGTCTTACATGAATGCATATACGAAAATGCAGTTAATTATTGTTTGTCATTTTTATTCATCACTTATTGTTTATCATTGTATAATTGCACTTGTTTATCACAATTTACTAAATGCTAAATATCATTTGATAAACTATGTGGATTTTAATTCAAGAGCAAAGATAAGTACACGATTCTTCATTTAAGCCTTTCGTTTTAAATTCATTTTTGCTTTGGAACTTATGGAAAAGTTCTAGAAAACAACCGCCCATGTAGTTAATTAAGGGACTTTTGCATGCATCGTTTTCATCTGTTGTTTCTAATTAATTATCACATGTATCTTTAACTCTTCTACCTTCTTCTTCAAGCCTCAATACACATGCTTTTATCGTTGCTACAACTCGAGCCAACATTATTGTATGTAAACCTTTGTACGTTTCTTTCAAAAATAAATAAATTTACTTAACCAAGTGAAATTATTTAATCAAGATGGCATGCTTGTAAAAAGAACATATGCATCATATTGTTTACAATTATTTAGAAGTTTACTGGCCAAACCAAGTTTTAACATTTATTCAAATGATTGGTTCTCTGTTTAACATTTTTAGAACTCACATGTAAACACACTTTGCCCTGCCTAAATTCTAACTTATTTAGTTTGTTTATATTAATATATAAGTGGAGCAATTGTTATACTTCATATATATTATAAGATTTAAGTTTATTTATATTGTTTTTAGTAAAAAATACAAAAAACTTATAATACACATGAACCCTCAGATTAACTTGTCGAGGTTATGTTTTGGTTGGTAGGAAGTCATAATGAAGGCTTAAATGAACTCCCACAGAAATCATTTTGGGGGTCAATATGATGCACATGTCTCCGTTTATATACTCTAATTAAGTATGCAATACATACATACAATATATACGTGGGCTTTAGCTTGTCTAGTGGCATTCCAGGTCCTTAATATTTAACGAATATTATTTTGTGGAACATGTATAAATTACTTATGCATGTGTTCGTGTGTGCGTGAGTGAATGTTTATGTTGTAGTATAAATTAAAAAAGAAAAAAAAACACATTAAGAACTAATAGAAAAAGAAAACAAAGAAAAAAGAAACTAAAACCACATCAACATACTACGTCAAAACTGCTCCACAACAAAAGTCAGGTGTCACGTTATATGAAGTCACATTTTTACCATCTGATGTGTGACCATGAAAGACAATGCTTGCCCAATCAACTGCACACCTGTCTGCCAGTTTTGTCCCCAGTTACCAGACATTGGTATCCAACCGGTATTGGAACCCTTGATTGAAACTGCACAGACGTCTCCTGCACCTACCACGTTCGACGCCAACACCAAGTTGAAATACGGGTTTTCTCCCACTGTAAATCTTATTCCACCCTTCTTCTGGCAAGGAACCCTGCAATAAGAACCATATAAAAAATTTTCTCTCTCTCTCTTCTCTCTCTCTCTCTCTCTCTCTCTCTCTCTCTCTCTATAACACACACACACACAGACACGCACAGATGCTTCAGTACCACAAGAAACAGATACATGCACATTCATAATGTCAAATCTAGCATATAACTATATTTATTTGAACTGTTTGAAAACTGCAGTGTATAAGTACCTTCTGTAGAGAACAGGAACAATGCCAGCTCTGTACTTAGCAAACTTCTCGAACACAGGCTGTGACAGATCGAAATGCTCACGTGGAATATCACACCAGCCACCATTGTCACTCGGGATTGCATTGTTAAGAGGACAGAAGTTGGTTGCAGTAACCAGAATCGACATCCCAGGAAGGCACCACTGGGGATCATCAGTGCACTGGAGATCAAAACACGCCCCACAATGCAGTGCTTAAGGCTGCTGTGTTTAACCCATATCCATCACTGTATAGGTTGCCATATCCACAAGCTCCAGCTGGCATCAACATGTCCCCCAAACACACACACACACACACAATGTAGCATGGGCTTGTTTCCATGGGCCTGCTTGGAATCCCTGATCAACCATGGTGATGGCCCTTGCCTGGACCATGGTGGCCCTTTCTGAACTGTGGTGGTCCTGGTTAGGGCCACGATGACCATCATACATACGTTGTATCTCTCGTACCAACCATCACTATCATACATATGATGATATCCCTCGTACATACGGCTACCGTGGGCCTCGTACAGACTAGGGTGGCCCTCATTCAGATGATCCAGATCCTGCGACATCTCGTACATGGCGTACTTGTTTAATCCAGCCAGGAGAACACAACAAACGGAAGACATGGAGCCATTTCCTAAAAAATAATCGAAGAAAATGAATTTCAAGACCTTGAAAAAAAGGGAGAAGATGGCTCTTTTATGTGTTAGTGCCACGATAAACCACGTACGTGATTTTTTGTTCTAAAATGCTGTAAATGTTAACCGCTATAAGGTGATGCCGTGCGGCATGCCATCAGTGGATAATCTCAAATTCAGTAGCGTCTGTAAGAAGAATATATATATTCTGAATATCATGAAATAATAAATTATATATGTTATTAATTAGTTTAATAAAACATGAGCCTTAAAATGGAAAAACACTTATGTTATACAATTTCTCTAGTATAAAGTTATAAGTTATATATTTAAATATTTATGAGAAATAAAATCTATAAATAAATGAAAGATATTTATGTTTTAAAACGATTGTACTTATATATGTATGGCATTTAGTATATTTTTAAGGGTTCTTCTAATTCCTATATAGATGTGTTGCATGTATATATATATATATATATATATATATACATATATATTCTTCACAAGCTTTTAATATTTAGAATTAACCTATAAATTTTAAAATTTCTATTTATTTAATTTATATGATTATAGTATATACTTCTTGATTACTTACAATGCAAATAGTATATATTATTAAATTATATATTCTTTTATACACAGTGATTGCGTACACACACATATGCATATATGTGTGTGTGGTTAGCTCACACATGCGTATATTTGCATTTATATTCAGTTACCAAATATTTCACATTCCTATTCTTAAAATTCAATCTTAACCATTTATTTAAATTCTTGTTTCCCAAACTCATTATAAATTATTCTTAAAATATACCTATTTTATTAAATTGTGTAGATTTTCACTTATTGCCTGACTGCTTTGTTTAACTCCCAAGATTGCTCTTCCAAAGTGCATGCTCTACTACACTTTCTACCAAACTCTAAAGAGATAATTTAAAATAAATAGGTAAAATTTGGTCTCTAAACATAATTTGAAGTTAATTAGACTTAAGATTAATACTTCTTTTAATTATTTCAAGAGCGATTTAGAATCTAATAAGTATAGGATAAGAGGATATACTTGATCATAAAAGACTTCAATTATTTTAATAATATTTTATGTTTATAGCTTAAATATTAATAAGAAAGTATATATTAAAGATATATCTTAAATGATTGATTTAAATTTAATTTTCCTAATAAGCTTTATTACCCATGATCATATTTATACATATACTCAATTTTATCCTTAAAAAACTTTATGAATAATATTAGTAAAAAATTTATAATTAGTTTGTGATTCATGGTAATTTATTATTTCTTCAGAATTTTCTATGGATTATAAATTTAATTAATTTCATTTTATTAATTCTAGTTTGTTATAAATTAAATAATATAATTAATTATTTTCATTTTATTTTATTCAATGTTTTTATATAAATAATTACATAATTAAGTTTATATATTTAATTATTCTGTTATTTTGTTTTACGTCATTAATAAATAAAATAATAACAAGAACTTTTCATTCAATTTTAAATAAAGTGTAAATAAAAAATTATATTAAATAGTGTTATACAAGAATGGATGAACATATACTATTATAATTAGTGTATTACCATCGTGTAAATACACTGTATATATACACATGTATTTACGGATCTCACATCATTCTCATCTTCACCATGATATGAAATAAGTATATTAATGGGGTTTAGACCTTTGCTATATATAATGATGGATGAACAAAATTCAACAGTCCATATGTTATACTACTAAGTGTATTACCTAACAGGGTAATACCATGTATTTATATGTATGTATTTACGGATTTCACAATGTTGAAATTATATAAAGTTCTTAAAATAAATTTGTTTCATTAAATTATAAAAATGATATTGGAAAATATTTTTTTATTGACTTTTATATTTTAAATCAAGGTATTTATACAAATAAAAAGTTTTTGGAAGAATGAAATGTAGATTTTAAATTTCAAGAATATAATATATGTAACTATGATAAAATTCAAGTTGTATATTAATGAAATTGTTGAAATTGATGATGCAATAACTTTTATAAAAAAGTTATAATAATAAAAAAGTTAGAGAATTAATTGGATGGCTTATATTTTGTTTGACTAATCTTAAATTTTATTTAGATTTATAATCCTAAAAAATTAAAATAATTTATAATACATTAAGACTATAAATGTTATAATTTATATTATGACTCCTTTTCTACTGAGATTGCATATTGAAACTCAACACTTAGATTTTTAATGGAAAAGTTAATTATTGTTAGAAATTTAGATGAAATAGAATTTAATTTTTAAAAGTTCTCATTTTTTAACAAAATCTCAATCTTGGTTTATATGGGTTATAAAACATAATGTGGCATATACCTTAAGTATATTTTAAGGTATATACTATAACTATATATGGATGTTGACTTAGTTGCCACAGGACAATTTTAAAAGGTTGCCTCATATGATGTAGCCTCTTTGTATATAAGGAAGCATTTGTTAACTTTGTATGTATATTAGGTTGAATACACGTCCTTTTTTATTAGTGGAGATGCCAAGTAATTCATAGTTCATCTTTTTCTTTTTAAATTTTTCTCCTTCCTTTGTTAGTGGTCTTCATGAGAGAAGCAAGAATGGCAAACTATTCGGGATATGTTAGCTCAAGGAGTGGTATGTTTGTCTTATGGCATGTGGCTTTTGAGCCTCATATCGTTAACAAAACAAATGAAGGTAGGCGTTTCACGATTGATTTTGACTTTTGAATAGTGTGATGGAGCTGGATAATTATCCAATGCCACACGTGGATGTCCTTATTAACAAATTGGGAAGAGTCATTAGTTCACGACACTAGATTTAACTTCAGTTCCTCTTAATATGGCAAATGCAACCAAGAATGCTTTCGACACCTAATGGATTATATGCATTCATGGTGATGCCTTTTGATTTGATAAATACTCCAGCAATGTTTCATCGACTCATGAATGGGGTTTTGAAATCTTTTATAAGAGTGTTTGTGGACGATGTTTTAGTGCATTCAACTGGTACATGGGAAGAACATTTGGCTCACGTGAAGTAGATCTTATTACAGTTGTAACAATATTAAATGTTATTAAAATTGTTGAAGTGTAAGTTTGGTTAAACTTATGTGAAGTATTTGAGAGTTGTTATCTCTCGTGAGCTAGATCTAGTAAGATTTAGGTAATGAAAGAGTTCCTAGTCCCAAAGACACATAACGCACTTTAAAGATTTCTAGGCAAGGTGACTTGATGCAGTTTGTTCCATGTTTAATTAATTAAACAGCTCATTACATGCTTTGTTATGTTTCCCTTTTTTTTCATGGTTCTCTTAATGTCAATCTTCTTTGAGTCTCTTATCCATCTATTAACATTGCTCATCTTCTTCATTATTCTGATTCTTGCCCCTTTGTTCATATTAATGCTTTAGATATTGGATTGACTGTCAATCTCATACAAAAATATTTAGAGTTTGGTCAACAACATCCTATTGCATATGTCAATAAAAGCCTTAGTGATCTAGAACTTAATTATTCAACTATGGATAAGGAATGTTTAACGGTTGTTTGAACAGTTTGCTATTTTCAAGATTTTTTTACCTTGGTTAAATGTGATCATGTTGTGATACATTTAGTATTAATAAAGAGATATCTGATGAGTTGACATGCGCAATGAGCATTAACATTACAAAATTATCAATCCACAATTCATCATCGTTTAGGTTTTTCCATAGCAGATATGGATGCTTTGTCACTAGCACCAATTGTGCATGTGTTTTATCATCTTTAGAACCACACCATTGTCTAGTCACCATGAAATTGAGTTGGCACAACATTTAAAACCATGAAGTTAATGAATAATAAATTATTCAAAGCTCTCAAGTTGATGGCAATGTTGATATTAGTTTTAGGACCATGTTATGTTCATGGTAGAAGATCTTCTTTACTTCGTGGGACCAATTAGAACATGTACTCCACCTCGATTGATAATCTCGTCATGCTATGTACCTCACTTTTCCATGCTTTTCATAACGACATTTTCTCTAGTCATCTTGGGTTTCACAAAGTGTTGAATATGTTACATTTGCGATTCTATTGGTCTCATCTCTAACATGACCTTCATTAATATTTATAAAACATGTATATGTCAAGTTCAGAATCCTCAATCCACTCCTACTCGTCTATAGTCTATTTAAGTTTACATACGATCATTGGTCCATTTTCAGGAATAACACTAGAGAATACATATGTTATTGTTATGTCAGACTACTTGACACGATATTTGGAAGTCCAAGCTCTTTTGGAGGCCAACAACTCATGTGGCAGATTTTTTTATTTCATTATGGTGTTAAGACATAAGTGTTCAGAGCGTATTTTTTTAGATTAAGAGCCTCATTTCACAGCCGAAGTTTTTGATTTTTGCTAACTACTAGGTTATGAATTAAACAATCTTTCATGACACCTAGCATCCAGAAATTGTCTAGTGGAGCAACTCAGTTGTACTTTTAAGTGCATGTTGTTTAAGTATGTAAATTAGCAACTGTCACGACCTTGTGCAAAGGGCAAAACCTTTAGAACAAGGGTGAACCTTGAAAGGAAGAGATTGTATTCAAGAAAGAAATGAATATAAAATGAACACAACGCCGAAGACTAGTGTTGAATGATTCTGAGAAACCTGAAACTGGAACCCTGTTTATATATCTGAAGTCCTGAGAATTGTATGGTTCACAACTGGTCTGGAATGTGTGTCCACAACTGGTCTGGAACATGCATATGAATATACGCCTTGCTGTTGATGGTGTAGTTCAGCATCTAGATCAACGGACCAGTTGGTTAACACATGTGTGTTTAGCCAAAAGGTCTCGGTTCAAGTCTTGTGAAAGGCAAAAAATAACCCATGATCCTTACACTATCCTTACCCAGGCTCCCAAGTACGTTTCCATGATGCGAAATGGCCCCAAGCGTTGATTCCAACTTGTCACAGGGTCACAGGGACGTCATAGTGGACAGGCTCCCAAGTGTGACGAATTGTGAATGCTGGAGGAGAGGAACGGAACGATCAGCAGCTTGTTGTTGCAAATCTTGCAAATCTTGAGCGCGTTGCAAATCTTGAGCGCGTTGAGATGATGCTGCACTTCTTCATGACTTGTCGGAGATGCTCAACACATCATCAGAAGAGTGCACTTGTCGGAGATGCTCAACACGATCATCAGCAGCAGTGGTGAGCCAGGAACCACGGCAGCTTGTCACAGGACGTGTGGTTGGCCAATGGCTCCTCCGGGTCACACTTGGTCACCAATTGTGAATGCTGGAGAGAGGAACGGGAACGATCAGCAGCTTGTTGTTGCAAATCTCGAGCGCGTTGAAGATGATGCTGCACTTCTTCATGGACTTGTCCGCGAGGCCAGGAACCACGGGCAAGCTGTAGGACCAGCGAGGATGAACACCAGAGAACGCGAAAAATGGTGACACACCTATGGATGTCATGGACTTGTCGGAGATGCTCAACACGATCATCAGCAGCAGTGGTGAGGCCAGGAACCACGGGCAGCTTGTCACAGGGACGTGTGGTTGGCCAATGGCCCGGAGCCACACTTGGTCACCAATTGTGAATGCTGGAGGAGAGGAACGGGAACGATCAGCAGCTTGTTGTTGCAAATCCCGAGCGCGTTGAAGATGATGCTGCACTTCTTCATGGACCTGTCGGAGATGCTCAACACGATCATCGCAGCAGTGGTGAGGCCAGGAACCACGGGCAAGCTGTAGGACACCAGCGAGGATGAACACCAGAGAACGTGAAAAATGGCGACACACCTATGGATGAGTGTGCCGTGTTTGTTGTACGCGAACTCGGCAGCAGGAAGGAGATCGACCCAATCATCTTGCAGATGAGAAATGAAAACCGGAGATATTGTTCCAGAGTCTGAATCGTCGCTCCGATTGTCCATCTGTTTCAGGATGATGTGCAGTAGACAGCTTCCCGGTGATACGTAGCCGATCTAGGAATCTCCGCCAGAATGCCGAAGTGAACTGGGGACCTCGATCAGTGACAAGTTCATCAGGAAGACCATGAAGACGGAACACCTCCGGTACACCAGATCTGCAGCATCAGGACCCGAACATGTCTTGTTGCAGGGAACAAAGTGCGCCATCTTAGAGAACCGATCAACAATGACTAGGACAGCATCAAACCCTCTAGAAGGCGGTAAATCCGTGAGGAAATCCATGGTGATGGATGACCATGGCCGCTGAGCAATAGGAAGAGGCTGTAGTAGTCCAACCGGTCGATGACGAGGAAGCTTTGTACGCTGGCACGTGTCACAAGATCGCACAAATCTCTCAACATACACGCGAAGCCGAGGCCACCAGAACACCCGTTGTACCAGCTCGATCGTCTTTCGAATGCCAAAATGTCCTGCAGCTGTGTTGTCATGGCAGTGTTGGACAGCTCGCAACCTCAGTTCTCCGTCCGGAACATAGATTTGGATGTGGTGGTACAGCAACCCATTATGAAGATGGAAAGCAGCATAATCTCGTAGTTGTGACCCTGAAGACAATGGCTGAACTCGTCGAACATGTGCAAGGACATCACGAGCAAACTCGTCTTGAGGGAGATTTTCTCGGATTAGATCCAAAAACGAAGTGTCAACTGGAGCAGAAGAACGGGAAAGCGCGTTTACCAACAACTGGTCGGAGCTCAGATGACTTGTTCTTGTTGATCAAATCGGATTTCACCTGGTACTGGAGCTAGGTAACTGCGACGAGATAAGGCATCTGCTTTGCCATTTAGACGACCGGGACGATGAATAATCTCGTATCGGAACCGGGACAAAGACTGTGCCCATCGCGCCTGACGTCGATTGAGAACTCGTGCTGTTGCCCAGTACTGGAGGTTCTTGTGATCACAATACACCTTAACCACATGCGGGGAACCTTCAAGGAATCTGCGCCACTCCTCAAAGGCATCGACGATCGCCAGCAGCTCCTTGTTGTAGACATCGTAGTTGATCTCAGGTGCAGTGAACTTGCGGGAATGGAAAGCAATGGGATGGAGAAGATGATCTGGACCTTCCTGGGACAACACTCCACCAATGGCGAAGTCAGAGGCATCAGCTTCCACGAAATATGGCTTCGCAGGGTCAGGATGGATAAGAACAGGTGCCGAGGTGAACGCCTTCTTTAGGAACTCGAACGCCTCCTCAGCCTCAGAGGACCAGACAAATGGAACATCCTTGCCAGTCAACTTCGTCAATGGCAATGCAATCTTGGAGAAATCCCGAACGAAACGTCGATAGAAGTTCGCAAACCCGAGGAAACATCGAACATCACGAACATTTGATGGTCTCTCCCACTCCAATACAGTCCGGACTTTTGCAGGATCCATGTGAACACCTTCAGCTGAAATGATGTACCCCAGGAACTCGACAGACTGCTGACTGAAAGAGCACTTCTCCAACTTGGCAAACAAGTGGTGCTTCCGGAGCCTCTCCAAGACTAACCGTACATGTTCGTGTTCTTCTCGAGTCTTGGAAAATATCAGGATGTCGTCTAGGTACATGATGACAAACAAATCCAAGAAGTCCCGGAAAATATCGTTAGCCATGTGCTGGAACACAGCAGGTGCATTTGTCAGGCCGAACGGCATTACTACGTACTCGAAATGTCCGTAGCGTGTACGGAAAGCTGTTTTCCACTCGTCCCCTTCTCGAATTCGGATGAGATTGTACGCTCCTCTTAAATCGATCTTTGTGAAGTACCGGGCACCAGAAAGACGTTCGAGCATGTCGGAGACGAGCGGGAGAGGATACTTGTTTGGAATGGTGACCTTATTCAGATCTCGGTAGTCCACCACGAGCCAGACTTCCATCCTTCTTGGAAACAAAGAATACTGGAGCACCAGCCGGTGATCGCGAATGACGGATAAATCCGGTGACAAGATTCTCCTCAATGTATTTCCTCAATGTCTCCAACTCTGTTGGTGAGAGACCGTAAATGGGACCGGAGGACGGCTGCTTACCCTCAACGAGATCGATAGGACAGTCGTACTCACGGTGCGGTGGCAAGGCAGAAGCTTTCTTTTTGTCGAAGACGTCTGCGAAATCGGCATACTGCTTTGGTAAGGCAGGAGGAACAGAAACATCCTTAGCAGAGCAGGGATAGACTTTGATCGCGAACACGGATGCTGGGTCATGTCGGCTATCTTTCTTGAACTGCTTCAAGGTGATATGCGAGACTCGAAGTGGAGGAGGAACTGGAACAGGATCGGAATCAAAGAGTGTGGCTGGAGTTGAAACAGCTGGGAAACTGTTCATGAAACGTTCTCTCCAACCAGGATCCACCAACTCGATCCACGGCAAACCAAGGATAATCGTAGAGTCTGGAATAGAAACAACACTGAAGGAGATGTTGCACACAGCACCGCAAGCAACGACCTCAACGAACTCCGTGTCATTTATTACCGCTCCAGATTTGATATCTCGTCCATCAACGACCCGTACAGAACCAGGAGTCTTCAAAGGATGTAGACGGATCCCGTGCTGACAGCAAAATTCTTGTCGATGAAATTTGCGTTCGCTCCGCTATCCACCAAAGCTTTACCAGAGAACTCCACCTCTGGTGTCTTCAGCTGCACCGGAACATGGAACGGCTTGCACACCTTCGTGGATGGAATGGATCCAAGATGAGGAAGGGAAGATGTTATGAGTGAAGAGCCTTGAGGAACATGAGTTGTTCCACGGCAATCCAGCCGGACGGCTCCTATTCGGGCTGGATCTTCTCGTTTCCCGCAGCACAGCAAAGGCCACTTCACGAGCTTGTTTTGGACGTCGATGACAATTCTCCAACTTGTGGTACGGGTCCCCACAGTACAAACAAAGCTTGTACTGAATCCGCTTCTGACGTTCGGTTGGCAAAAGCTTGCCTCGGCGTGATCGCCCTAATTCCATCGGGGATGGTTCTACTGAGGAAGATGATGAATCAGCAGATGAGGGAACAGGGACTGCAGAAATGGAAGAAGACGGCACCAAGAAGAAAGAAGGATGCCGACGTTCTTGTTTCCGCTCGATCAAGTTGTCACAACGAATTGCCAACTCGATCATGCTGGTGAGGGTTTCCGGAACCGCAAAATTCAGCAACATGTCTTTGACCTCGTCCTGCAACCCCGACCGGAAAACCTCCTTGAGAGCACGATCTCCCCATGTGACATCACAAGCAAGAAGTTGAAACTTCGATGCGTACTCTGCTACCGACATACCCCCTTGGTGAAGCTGACGGAGTTTGGTGATGGCAGCACTCTCACGATCCACGTCACTGAACATCGCCGTGAACCGTTCCACAAACTCGTCAAAATTCCCAAGGATCGGATCATTGTTCTCCAGCAAGGCTGAGAACCATGAAAGAGCAGAACCAGAAAGCAGCGACCCGATCAATCCAACCTTAATGGGTTCTGTGCTGTAGCGCCTCGGCTGCATCACGATCCACAGACGAACTTGATTGAGAAAACCTCGGAACTTCGATCGGGTACCATCGAACTTTTCGGGCATGCTGATCTTCGGCTCTGGAGAATTCGCACGCTGTCGGAGCTGATCATTCTCCAGGTGTAGTTGTTCGAGCTGCTGCTGGAGGGCAGCAACTTGCTCATGAAGAGCATGCTCGGACATGATGAGTCGAAGAAGAAAAATCAAAAAGAAAAAGAGAAGAAAATCAGAAAAGAAAAAGAAAAGAAAAAAATCGAAAAGAAAATTGAAAAGAGAGAAAGAAAGAAAAATGGGATCGATGACAAGCGGAAACAGAAGCTTGTCACTACCTCAGAATCATTCAAACTGTCACGACCTTGTGCAAAGGGCGAAACCTTTAGAACAAGGGTGGAACCTTGAAAGGAGGAGATTGTATTCAAGAAAGAAATGAATACAAAATGAAACACAAGGCCGAAGACTGGTGTTGAATGATTCTGAGAAACCTGGAACTGGAACCCTGTTTATATATCTGAGGTCCTGAATTGTATGGTCCACAACTGGTCTGGAACATGCGTATGAATATACACCTTGCTGTTGATGGTGTAGTTCAGCATCCAGGATCATACGGACCAGTTGGTTAACACATGTGTGTGTTAGCCAAAAGGTCTCGGGTTTAAGTCTTGTGAAAGGCAAAAAATAACCCATGATCCTTACAGCAACAAACTGATGTAACTGAGAATTGTATGGTCGTTCTCTTATGTTTCCTTCTAATGTTGGTTCATTCCATGTATGGTCGTTCTCTTATGTTTCTTTCTAATGTTGGTTCCCCCTCTTTTAGTCCTATTGGGATCAATACTTACCCCTCCTTCTACAATTCTTAGTCGTTCTCTTATGTTTCCTTTTAATGTTGGTTCATTCCATGTATGGTCGTTCTCTTATGTTTCCTTCTAATGTTGGTTCCCCTCTTTTAGTCCTATTGGGATCAATACTTACCCCTCCTTCAATTTGCTAATGTGTCTTCTGTCCATCAGTCCATTGGAGTCTCCTCATTTTATTCCATGTATGGTCGTTCTCTTGTGTTTCCTTCTAATGTTAGTTCATTCCATGTATGGTCGTTCTCTTGTGTTTCCTTCTAATGTTGGTTCCCCTCTTTTAGTCCTATTGGGATCAATACTTACCCCTCCTTCAATTTGCTAATGTGTCGTTCTCTTGTGTTTCCTTCTAATGTTGGTTCATTCCATGTATGGTCGTTCTCTTATGTTTCCTTCTAATGTTGGTTCCCCCTCTTTTAGTCTATTGGGATCAATACTTACCCCTCCTTCAATTTGCTAATGTGTCTTCTATCCATCAGTCCATTGGAGTCTCCTCATTTTATTCCATGTACGGTCGTTCTCTTGTGTTTCCTTCTAATGTTGGTTCCCCCTCTTTTAGTCCTATTTTGACATATGCACAAACGTGGAGCCGGTATCCAGATCAGGTGCTATGTGAGGAGATGTTAACAAAGTTATCTCATTCTCGTGAAGTATAGTGACGACACTATAATGCTCAGCATTCGTTTATTCTTGATTATGTTGCGAGTGATGAAGTGCTAATCTTCTATCTAAAAATGCATCCCAAAGGTTTGTCTTCTAGATTAATTTCTAAGCAGCTTAGTCCATATTCTAGTATGCAAAGATTGGGTCCTCAAGTGTACATGAATCATAATTTAGATGTAGTGGATCAAAATATACATGTTCAATGGTTGTCTCCATAACATCGATTTGATGTTATATGTAGGATACTATAGTTAGCTAGCTAGCTTGGTTGGGTAAGGAGGAATAAGTTAGCATACACTTTTAAAGAAATAATCACTTATATACTTATTACACTTATGAATAAGAAGTGACGATTCCAACATAACATTAACGTTCAAGTCTAGATGAGGGAGTAATGTAAAGTTTCTATGAAATATACCTTAAGTATGTTCTAAAGTATATATTGGAGCCATATATGGATGTGCCACGTAGATTAGGCCAAAGGTTTGACTCCTTCTATATTTGCTAACCTTGTATATATCCTTAAGGTTGAACACATGTCCTTTTCAATATCAAATAAAGTATATTCACACACACACACACATATATATCACATGCACACATATTGGTTAGTAGCTTATACATGCGTATTACTCTTTAAAAAAAATTGAGAATCTTTATAGTCTTAAATTCTAAATAATTAATAAATTTAATTATTTAATTAGTCTTTATTAATAATCAATTAATTTTTATTATAGGAATACTATAATCCATTTCTATATATTTACTTTTCTAAGTTTACTTCGATTTTCTAAATTATGTATTTTATATATATATATGACAATTTGTGAATTATTAATTATTTCCATTTTATCATTTTATGTCCATTTTGTATGAGGGTGATATGTTTGTATTTATATTTTCTTTGTCAATTACTAAATATTTTAGGTTTTGAATTTTTTTATATTTAAATTCAATCTTAACCATTGATTTAAATCTTCTAAGTTGTGAAGGAACTAAAAATGTCACACATAAATATGTTTATGTATCTTTGTGTAATTACATATTTAGAAAACTTTGTATAAGTCATTTTATAAAACAATATGGCTATATTGTTTATTTATTTATATCACTTCACTTATATATGCAACTAATATTTAATAAAAAAATTATAACACCTTCAAATACAACGGTAGTAAACAATTTTTATTATTATTTACCATTTAATTTATAAATTTACTCTAGATTTACTTCACAAATGTTATATTTTTACTTAAACTGTGCAAGCTATTTATTTTAAGACCTAATACTAGAGAACATGGATCTTTATCATGTGTCATAAAAAATTATCATACCCTTAGCAAAGTTCCTTACATGCACCATATACATATGTACATCAAAACAATATACTTTTTCTACTCCTTCATGCATGTGCAAATGCTTATGTATGGGATTTATATAGAATAAAAGTTTATAATTATTAATGTAATAAACTAATCAAAAAACTTTATTATATAACTTGTTATAAAAACTTTATTGCATCATCAATTTTAAATAATTACAATTAACATACAACTTAAAATTTGTCATATTTACATACACTACATTCTTGAAATTAAAAAGTTACATTTCATTCCTCGAAAAAACCTTTTATTTGTATAAATACCTTGATTTAAAATTTAAAAGTAAAAAATAATAAATAATCTTTGTATGATCATTTAAAATTAATTTTATGAATGTAAACATTAATTTAATGAAACAAAATTTATTTTAAGAACTTCATATAATTTTAACACTATTTAATATAAGTTTTTATTTACACTTTATTTAAAATTGAATGAAAAGTTCTTGTTATTATTTTATTTATTAATGACATAAAACAAATAATAAAATAAATTAAATATATAAACTATTATATATTGGAATAAAATAGAAGGAAATTAATTAATTATATTATAAAATTTATAACAAATTAGACTGTAATAAAATGAAATAATTAAATTTATATTTAATCTATAGAAAATTCTGAAGAAATAAATAAATCACCATGAATTGCAAACTAATTAAAAATTCTACTAATATTGTTCATAAAGTTTTTTAAGGATAAATTTGAGTATATGTATAAATATGATCATGAGTATATGTAACTTATCTTATTCCTATATACTTTATTGTCATCATATATTATTATAAGATGAAATTTTCTTACATAAAAGTTTAGTACAAAAATTATTTAAGGTATATTTTAGTATAAACTTTCTTATTAATATTTAAGTTATAAACATAAAATGTTAGTAAAATAATTTAAGTCCTTTATGATTCTAAATTGCTCTTGAAATAATTAGAGAAGTGGTCTAATGTTTAAAGACCAATTTTTTATTATTTTCTTAAATTATCACTTTTAGAGTTTGGTAGAAAGTGTAGTATAGCATGCACTTCGGAAAAGCTACCTTGAGAGTTAAACAAAGCAGTCAGGCAATAGAGTGGAAATCTAAACAATCTATTTAAAATAGTTATATTTTAATAATAATTTATAATGAGTTTGGAAAACACGAATTTAAATCAATGGTTAAGATTGAATTTCAAGAATAAGAACATTTAAAATTAAAATATTTGGTAACTGAATATAAATCCAAACATACATACGCATGTATGAGCTTACCTCACACACACACATACTTACGTGTGTGTACACAATCACTATGTGTATAAAAGAATATATAATCATTTAATAATATATAATATTTGCATTGTAAGTATTCAAGAAATAAAACATTATATACTATAATCATTATAAATTATAATAAATAGAAATGTTAAAATTTATAACTTAAGTTAATTTTAAATATTAGAAAGCTTGTGAAGAATATATATATATACACATGCATACACATCTATAAAGGAATTATAAGAACCCTTAAAAAAATATAAAAAATTTATCCACCATCACCTTATAGCAGTTAACATTTACCAATATAATTACAGCATTTTTAGCACAAAAAATCACGTAGGTGGTTTATCTACGTGGCGCTGCGTGGTTTATCTACGTGTGCCTGGCACAAACACATAAAAGAGCCACAATTTTCTCTTTTTTTTCAAGGTCTTGAAATTCTTTTATTTGATTATTGTCTAGGAAAATGGCTCCATGTCTTCTGTTTGTTGTTTTCTCCTCGCTAGTAATCTCTGTTATGGGATTAAACAACTACGCCATGTGTACGAGTTGTCACAGGATCCGATCGTCTGAGCAAGGGCCACCCTAGTCTGTACGAGGCCGATCATAGCCATCTGTACAAGGGATATCCTCATATGTACCATAGCGATGGTTCGTACGAGAGATACAAACGTATGTATGATGGTCATCGTGGCCCAAACCAGCGCCACCATGGTCCAGACAGGAGGCACCATGGTCCAGGCAAGGGCCATCACCATGGTGGTTCAGGACGAACAGGCCCATGGAAGCAAGCCCATGCTACATTCTATGGGGGTCCGGATGGATCTGGAACAATGGGTAAGTGTGTGTGTGTGTTTGGGGGTTGTTTACATACATAGAGGTTAATAACATGTTGATTGCCAGCTGGAGCTTGTGGATATGGCAACCTATACAGTGATGGATATGGGTTAAACACAGCAGCCTTGAGCACTGCATTGTTCAGTAATGGGGCTTCATGTGGGGCGTGCTTTGAACTCCAGTGCACTGATGATCCCCAGTGGTGCCTTCCTGGGACATCGATTCTGGTTACTGCAACCAACTTCTGTCCTCCTAACGATGCAATCCCGAGTGACAATGGTGGCTGGTGCAATATTCCACGCGAGCATTTCGATCTGTCACAGCCTGTGTTCGAGAAGTTTGCTAAGTACAGAGCTGGCATTGTTCCTGTTCTCTACAGAAGGTACTTATACACTGCAGTTTTCAAACTTAAAACTAATATGTGTATGTGTATCTGTTTCTTGTGATACTAACGTGTGTGTTAGAGAGAGAATTCATTTATGTATATGGTTCTTATTGCAGGGTTCCTTGCCAAAAGAAGGGCGGAATAAGATTTACAGTGAGAGGAAACCCTTATTTCAACTTGGTGTTGGTGTCGAACGTGGCAGGTGCAGGAGACGTCTGTGCAGTTTCAATCAAGGGTTCGAATACCGGTTGGATACCGATGTCTCGTAACTGGGGACAAAACTGGCAGACAGGTGTGCAGTTGATTGGGCAAGCTTTGTCTTTCATGGTCACCACATCAGATGGTAAAACTATAACTTCATATAATGTGACGCCTGAGGATTGGACGTTTGGGCAGACTTTTGTTGGGGAGCAGTTTTGACCTAGTTAGTTCGCTTATTTGTTCATTTACTATTTCTGCTCAATATCTTAACATGTTTTTCTTAAACTTGGATACTGCAGCTCTGTCTCTCTCGCTCTCTCTCTCTCACACACACACGCGCGCGCGCACATGCATATTCCTGGACCTTCCAGCTCCAGTATATTAAGGAAATATTATTTTGTGAAACGTGTATATTGTATTGTCTTTTCGTATAGTAGAGTATTTTCCCTAAACCGTAAATATATATAGCACACGGAGTACACGTATAATGTATCCTTATATACATCTAAATATTCTTTTGAATATTAATAAATAAAATGCGTATATAATTGCTTTTAATACATTCTAATTTAATATGATTATTATTTTTATACACACAATACATATATGAGAAGAAAGAATATTCAAGAATATATATATACGTTCGAAGACGCACAGTGTAAGTAATTATATTCAGAAAATATTTGAAGGTGGAATCTTGTATATATTTATTTTCTATTAAATATCCATCTGTACACACATTGAGAAATCTTATAATATAATCTAATATTTGCATGTAATAGTTAAGGTGCCCTTCATATAATTCAGCTTGGTACATCGTTGTATACGCACACGTACATACAAACCTAGGTGAGAGAGATAGAGAAGTGTGTGCATGTGTGTGTGTGGCCTTGTATCACTTAGGCACTAATAAGTATATGAGTGGTACCTTGCATACAGATGGAAGTGAATGCCCTTGTATATATATGGAAGTGGGTTCACACACACGAAAACGTATTTTATACGCATTCGTATATGTATTGATACTTATGTATATGTTTTATACCCACACATACATGTGTAAACAACTGTACATATACGTATATACATGTATAAATGCATGGACACGTGGTGGGTGCTCACCCTTGTCCTATAATCACCCACCACGTGTCCATGCATTTATATACGTATATGCATATATGTACAGTTGTTTACACATGTACGTGTTATAAAAACATATACATAAGTATCCTTGTCCTATACAGGTGCACATATATACATCGTGTGCTTATATGCAATATATATATAATGTTTTACTATAGATGCAATATATAGTTATATATGCGACACACACACAAGTGAGATGTCCCACGTGTGTGCTGTTAGATCATGCTTGAGGCGTTTCCCAGAGGTAGGAGACTTACATGAGTAGGAAGACCTAAGAAGATCGAGCTATGGGTGAGACACAAGGGAAGAGCCTTCTCTTCAATCTCCTCGTAAGTGTGTGTGTGCTGCGTGCGTATCTTCAAAGTTGTTCCTATGCACACAACTTTCAGCCCCTACTGTAGAATCTGCAAGTCTAAAAGCTTCACTTAATAAGAATACACACACAGAGCTCTCTCTCTCTCTCTACTCACACACACACACACACACAAGTAATTTGCTTTGCAGCTGTTTCTCGTTACCTTGTGTTGCTCGGCCAGCACTTGTTATTTCCAGATGGTGACAAGGGCAGACAGCCAGATGTGTGTGTCCGCAGCAAACGGAACCATCAAAATGACATCATGCAACCTAGTCGATGACTTCCAGAGGTGGACTCAGAAAATGGTAAACTTCTATGACGTGGATGGCCTCCAGGCGTTCATATTAGCAAACAAAGTTAAAAAGCACGTAGCTTTTCACGGTAAGCACCTCCCATGCAAGAACACACACACACACACACACACAAGTACCGCTCTCTCTCTCTCTCTCTCTCTCTCTACATATGTATGAAGTGATCAATACTAAACACACACCACAGTAGATTACATGTAGCTTTACGAATGTATTGCTTATATGAATCACTTCATACTTCACACACAGACACACACACATAAACACTTGATTATTGCTTTATGCATGTATTGCACGTCTGAATAAGTCATAAACATGAGAGAGAGAGAGAGAGAGCTTATCCGTATGTGTTACATAAACATGATTCTGTGAGATGAACAAGCAGACATTGTACATGAGCAAGAGAGAGAGAGAGAAGCAAGCACACACTACACTCTAGACACACTCACGTACCCACACAAACTGTTTTGTAGGTGAGTCACCACTAAGCAAGGTGATCTTATCTCCACCGGCGCAGACCTCGGAATCAATCCTCTGGACGCTCGCTCCATTAGACAATGGCTACTTTGCTATCCGGAGCTACAAGAGCCCTCACTTAATCCTTGATATCGACCAGAGCGATGGTCACGGGTTTGTCAAGGACAACAACAGCCTTGTTCTATATGCCCTATCACTGGGGTGCAAACCAGGATTGGGTCCTCTTGGGCTGTTAACAACAAATGCCCATTCTATCTGTTAGAGTCAACAACTATCCAATAAATAACATGTATATTATATACACGCGCGCGCACACACACACACACAAACACGCACATATATGTACTTGAAGTGTGGCCTGTGTACTGCCGGAGAACATCCAGACGGAGACTCCCGGGCAGGAATAACATCACTGTTTGAGTAAACTATATGCAAAGTATCCGAGCCCGAGCCCGGGCCAGAGAGAGGAGAGGGAGGGAGGGAGAAAGAGAGATATTAAGAGTCAACACTTTCGTAGGATCTAATATATGTGTGGATAGACATAAACATTCATACACACACACACCCACACACACAAATATGAAAGAATTAGGGTGTAAAAGACACGCAGTGTTATGCCGAGGACCAAAGAGTTCTTATATATATTATATATATACCAAACAATTTTTATCGCGCAACTCAAAAAGATTGAAAATGCCTATTTTGTGAGCGATCGAGTGTATATTACACGATCTTATATTGACGAGGTCGTGTCATCAAGAACATACCTCACAAAGGCCATCAACAAAATCAAGGCCATTAAAAAAAAGGAGAAATAAAAAAGAAGAAGACAAAAACTTACAGTTTTTCACGCAACCAATTCAAAGCCCCTTGAGCAGCAGACCTAGTAAAACCACATTTAAGATCTCAAATGTGTGTGTGTGTGTGAGAGAGAGAGACGTCTTACCCAATGGCTCCCTTCACCTTCCCCCACAATCCCTCATCTTCCTGTCCGGTTTGTACGTCTGTTCCATTGCCGCCTGAAACGCCAATTATGAATATAACATGACCACACACACGTGGTGCTATTTATAATTATAAATTAGACAGAACTTAACTTAAATTAAATAGGTTAAATTAATTATTAAATTATAGAGGTTTTTAAACAAAGATAAAAATCTGGGACTGAACAAAAAAAAATCATTATTAGATTAAGGAGGTTTATTAATTTTTCCTAACGGCTCGGGGAAAAATATATTAAATTATATAATAAATCACATTACTTATTTATACTATATTACCTGAAGTTCTGCCTTTCACACTTCTTGACTTTTGCTGCCTCAAGCTTGCTAGTTCTTCAACCAGGTTTCTCTCAGCCTCACTGAATAGATATATAGGTTACGAATCACACAAACACACACGCACGCACACGCTCATTACTAACCTTAATCGCTTAGGAATAACGACTTTAACGGTAAAAAATGATCTCCACGCACAGAAGGCCTGCTAAGCCGAGGAACCCCCATCTTTGACAACACAAGCACATCCCCTGGTTGTGCTCCAGATGGTATTTGTAAATCCATATTCCCATTTACAGTTTTCACCTGAACAAAACACGTGTATGCATGTACATATGTAACATACAGCATACCTGCACGACAGTTCCCAAAATTGCATCGGTATAGTTCACGGAGATAGTGGAGTAAAGATTTACACCGTCCCTTTGAATGCCAGGTATCTCCTTAACAGTTAAATAGAGATAAAGATCTCCTGGAGGACCACTTTTAAAGAAAAAACCACGTTAAAGTCATATTTCAAACACGCACGCACTTACAAGCATATACTCACCCTCTTAAACCAGCATCTCCTTCACCACGAACTCTAAGTGTACTCCCGTTATCAACACCGGCAGGAATAGTCACCTTTAAGTTTTTCTTTAACCTTACACGCCCTTCACCACCACATTTCCGACAATAGTCTGCAATTACCTCGCCTTCACCCCCGCATGTAGTACAAATAGACACCTATCAAGCATTTTATTAAATACAGACCACTAACTTCAGTTAAATATAGCTAAACTAACTATATAGTTTGTCGAACCTGGGAAAATAAGCCAAATGGAGTTTCTTGTGTACGCATAACTTGTCCTCTTCCGCCACAAGTAGGGCATATTCTTCTGCTTGTGCTAGAAACAGCTCCAGTTCCATTACACGCTCGACATGATTCCAAATGGGATGCTTCAAATTCTTTTTCCACTCCAAAAATCGCCTCAGAGAACTCCAAAGTCATATCATACCTGCATGTGTATGTTTATGCACAAATTCACGAGTGTATAGAAACGCATGTCTCTCTCTCTCTCTCTCTCACACACACACACACAAACACACAACACACACACCGGACGTCCTCTCCCTGAACGACGGTGCTTCTACGACGAGTACCGGTACCCATGCCTCCGAAACCAGTACCCATGCCACCCATGCCAGTTCCAAAGAATGACTCTAGTAGATCAAATGGATTTGTCTACATAAAAATGTTCCAAAACAATTATAAATGTATGCATGCTTATTTGGATTTGTGTATATTAACTTAAACACACGCACACACACACACAAATACATGCATACATACGTACAAGCAAAAACATTATATAATCTGCATATGAGTGTGAATTAACGGTGATAAACAATATGACGTACCGCATAAGAACCAGCGCTGCCCATTCCTGGGGCACCTTTTACCCCCGCTTCTCCATATTGATCGTATAAACGACGTTTGTCATCATCAGACAATACCTGCATATATATGTGTAACTAAATATTACTAGATGATATTAACATTGTATAACATCTATTATGAGTGATATTTATCAAGTCAGTAAGTTATATAACTGATACATTAGCTAAACAAAATAAAAACAATTAACATGTACATATGTATGATCCTCTCTCCATATATTTACACACACACTTAGTATAATGAATTTTAGTTACCTCGTAGGCAGAACTTATTTGTTTAAACTTTTCTTCTGCACCTTTTTCCTTGTTGATATCCGGATGAAACTGCGGTATTCTCAAACGAGATGGATGCAAGAAATTGAAGTCAAGATGCACTCATTGACATTAAATACAGTGTTTAATGTACAGAAGGAAACTATCTATTATATACAGATATACGTGTATTTACATATGTTTTGTGCAAGAAATACCTTTCGTGCAAGCTTTCGATACGCACTTTTGATCTCTTGCTTTGTAGCACCACGTTGAACTCCAAGAACGCTATAATAATCCACTGCTGCATATACTCTCATCATTCTCTTCTTCCTCCTGCTCATCTGCAAATAAGAAACACATTACAACCCAATTCTACACATACATTCATGAATTATGGAAAAATCGTTACAAAATCGTGAACATAAATATGTGTGTGTGTGTGTGTATGCTTGTGTGTGTGAAGTCTTCCCAGAACATGAACTTCATTTCTAAAATGAATTTACTTACGAAACCATGAACCTGTGTGTATATACATAGATACATATAAAATATATATTACATGGATAGATAAGAATGTGGATAATATATATTATCCTGTTACACATCATGTTACATCTTTCATACATGACTTGACACCTTTGGTAAACACTGGTTTATAATATACAAGACACGGCCTTAAATATATACACTGCAAATATATGTACCGATTTATGATTTTTAGTTCTAGAACGTGAATCATGCGTAAATACATGGATATATATAAATATATAAATCTTGACACACATCAATAATTTCCTAAATAAATCCATACCTTATAGCTAAAATCTATGTACAGGTATGTATATGTATATGTACATATGTTGATTTATCGATTTCCTTACGAAATTGAATGCGTATATACATAGAAATATATAAATTCCTATCCGAATACATACATACATACATACATATATACATGCATATATCAAATGTATGTACAAATTAATGAACTTAGCTCCAAATCATAGATACATGTAAGTATATAAAATTACAATATATCGCAAATATAGGTATTTTTAAAATGGATTTACCGTGTAATATAACAGCCTATACAGGTTGCCTGTACTTACATATATACATATAAAGCAACCATACGGTACGTGTTTACACAGATACATACAATGCATATTATTCTTACTCGTAACACACATATCGCAAATGTTTGTACATAAATACATATAAATATAAATTGAATATACGTAAATACATATCTTGCCTGTGCTTTGCCAATCCATGGATTGGAGCTCGATTTGAAGCCAATAGTGCCACGATTGCAATGGGAATTGTATGGTAGAGCTCCTGCAATTGCCGCCATCGCCAAAATGTGCTTCTTTCACTCCATTCTAGCCTGAACCTAGACCAGAACCCTAAACCCGCGGTTTCATCTAATTAAATACAAGTATACTCTCGAAAAAATGAATATTCTTAAATTAAAAATATTCTAGAATCTTAGAATTAAGTATATTCGAGAATCTCAGCATATAAGCATATACTTAGTAAGAAACCTAGGTATAGGGTTTACTCAAGGGAGCCGCAACCTCTGCCGCCATGGTGAGATCTCTAAAATCTTGCTAGATGTGTACGCATAACGTTGTTTTGTGTGATAAAATCCATGAAATCTGTGGATTTGGGCATGAAATCTATGGATTTGGGCATGAATTAGAGATTTCGGCATGAAATTGGTGTTTTTCGGCGTGAAATCTGTGTTTTCTCGCATGACATATGTTTCTTATGCATGAAATACACAAAAGCACAGATTTTTCGCTGATTTTGGGGTTTCTTTCTGCAGTCGGGGAAAAGGAGGACCAAGGAAGTGAAGGAAGAGAATGTGACGCTTGGGCCGACTGTACGAGAGGGAGAGAATGTGTTTGGAGTCGCCCATATCTTCGCGTCCTTCAACGACACCTTCGTGGTGAGTCTTTTACACATACGCACAATGTGTTCTCGCTTAATGTGCTTTTCTCTGTATCTAACAGCATGTTACCGATCTGTCTGGGAAGGAAACACTCGCCCGAGTCACAGGTTTGCAAATAACCTCCGTGTGTGTGTAACATATACAGACAATATAAGCTGTAAGCCTTGGATTTCTCATGTGGGTTTTTGATAGGTGGCATGAAGGTGAAGGCGGACAGGGACGAGTCTTCCCCGTATGCTGCCATGCTTGCAGCACAGGATGTCGCCTCGAAATGCAAGGTAAATGCACAAAAAACAATCTGTGTAAATACATGAACTGATAATATGTTTTACAGGATTTGGGCATAACCGCGCTGCACATCAAGCTGAGGGCAACGGGGGGTAACAGAACCAAGCAGCCTGGCCCAGGAGCACAGTCTGCACTTCGGGCTTTGGCTCGTTCAGGCATGAAAATCGGCCGCATTGGTAAGTACTTGTGTATCTAAATAGTGATTACTTATTGTTGTTTGTTTGTGTGTGTGTTTGGCTAGTTATAATTAGTTCGTTAGCTTATGTATAGAGATGCAATCCACATCGATAGTCTCTCTCTCATATATATATATATATATATGTTTTCTTACAACTACTTATAACTCTTTGTATCTCTAGAGATAAAAACCGTATGTTAATGAGCGTTTCCGTCACACATACATACACACTTAAATGTGTTATTTACAGAGGATGTGACTCCTATACCGACTGATAGCACAAGGAGGAAGGGGGGACGCAGAGGTCGTCGCCTGTAGAATCTTTGGTTTTTTCATGGCCATAGCTGGACTCTGATGAGCATATTTATGTTTTTTCTTGCTTATGTTTGGTTTTTATTTTCGTTAATTAACCATATGATCCTTTCTTAATCGCATTAAGAAATTATATTATGTGACATTCTAACACACATATATATAATACACAAATTTTTACTAATATAATTTAAAAGGTAAAGGATGTATATATTGGCATATACCTCAAATTATTGCGTCCTGCATGTTTAAACATATATAAGAATTAGCTTATATTATTTCAACACGTTATCTCATATACTCAACATGTTGTATTTAAACTCAACAACAACATAGTTACTCTTAAGAATTTTATAAAGCGTAAGAGAGTAAGAATAAGAGTAATTATGTTGTTGTTGAGTTTAAATACAAACATGATATAACATTCATGAAATAAAAGCTCTTTCCAAGTAAATTACTTAATCCAACTCCATTTATTATATTGAACAATATATAATAATCTTGTAAGTAAATTAAATATCAATTTCAATTATTTTTAGTACACTTCAAAATTTTATTTTGGAATGTTGAACTTTTCATCATCATCTCTGCGAATGAAAAGAAATTTAATAATTTTTTAATTTTATTATTCTATTATTTAATTAAATCCGTTTTGTGTGTGTGTGTGTGCGTGCGTGTGTTATTTAAGGAATATTATTTTGGGGCCACACACACGCAAACATACATATATATATATATATATATATATATATATATTTTTGATATCAAAATGGACAGCTAGTAGCTAAGCCGAGAGAAAATGGTTAATACATATAGGTTTGTCTCCAGTAAAATACGTAGTTATGCATGAGAGAGAGCTGCAATATCCAAGTTTAAAAAAATATATTCAGAAACTACGCAGAGATAGTAAATAAAACAAATAAGCAAACTTAAATCTACATCAGCATACCAAGTCAAAACTGTGCCCCAGCAAAAGTTGCCCAAACGTCCAATCCTCAGGCACCACGTTGTACGAAGTCACAGTGTTACCATCTGATGTGGTGACCATGAATGACAATGCTTGCCCAATCAACTGCACACCTGTCTGCCAGTTTTGTCCCCAGTTACGAGACATCGGTATCCAACCGGTATTCGAACCCTTGATTGAAACTGCACGGACGTCTCCTGCGCCTGCCACGTTCGACCAACACCAAGTTGAAATAAGGGTTTCCTCTCACTGTAAATCTTATTCCGCCCTTCTTTTGGCAAGGAACCCTGCAATAAGAACCATATAAATAAATGAATTCTCTCTCTCTAACACACACGTCAGTATCACAAGAAACAGATACACATACACATATTAGCTTTAAGTTTGAAAACTGCAGTGTATAAGTACCTTCTGTAGAGAACAGGAACAATGCCAGCTCTATACTTAGCAAACTTCTCGAACACAGGCTGTGACAGATCGAAATGCTCGCGTGGAATATTACACCAGCCACCATTGTCACTCGGGATTGCATCATTAGGAGGGCAGAAGTTTGGTTGCAGTAACCAGGATCGAAGTCCCAGGAAGACACCACTGGGATCATCAGTGCACTGGAGTTCAAAACAGGCCCCACATGAGGCCCCATTGGCAACAATGCAGTGCTCAAGGCTGCTGTGTTTAACCCATATCCATCACTGTATAGATTGCCATACCCACAAGCTCCAGCTGGCATCAACATATGTATGTAAACAACCCCCCAAACACACACACACGCACACTCATACCCATTGTGCCAGATCCATCGGACCTCCATAGAATGTAGCATGGGCTTGTTTCCATGGGCCTGGTTGGAATCCCCCTCGTGACCGGTGATGGCCCTTGCCTGGACCATGGTGACCCTTGTCTGGACCGTGGTGGCCCTGGTTAGGGACATGATGACCATCTGATTCGTACATACGTTTGTATCTCTCGTACAGACCATTGTATCATACATATGACGATATCCCTCGTACATACGGCTACCATGGGCCTCGTACAGACTAGCGTGTCCATCATTCAGATGATGCTGGGACATCTCATTGATTAATCCCATGGCAGAGATTATTAGCGAGGAATACACAACAAACAGAAGAGATGGAGCCATTTTCCTAAAAAATAATTAAAGAATTTCAAGACCTTGAAAAAAGAAGAGAAATTGTGAGAAGAAGGCCCCTAGGGTTCTTTTTATGTGTTTGTGCCAGACACACGTGGATAAACCACGCACGTAGATAAACCGTGTACGTGATTTTTTGTGTTCGCGTTATACACGTGGTGCCACGTGCCATGCCACATTGGATCAATCTCCAATACATACATACATATACATATATTATATATATATATATATATTATATATATATTCAGCATACATTTTTTTATCTTCCTGCCATATATTTATAATGAGAATATGTTTTATAGAATAATTTTATTATGTATTATTTTATAATATATATATATATTATATATATATATATATATATATATATATATATATTATGGAATAAGTTTAATATTATGTATAATATATTTATAAATAAATCAAAATATATTTTTATTAAAAGTAATCTTTAAATAAGAAATTAACAAGCTTGGTTACGATTCACACTTCACACTTATGTTATAAATATTTACAATATGTGAAATTTAAATATTAAGGTATTATTAATGAGAAGTAAGATGTCTAAATAAATGATAATACTTGTCTTTAATGCATTTCGCATATTCTTTTAAGGGTTCTTATAATTTAGATGTGGATGCATGTAAATTTAAACATTTATATTTGTATATATGTATTCTTCGTACTTAGAATTAACTTATAAAGTTAAAAATTTTGATTTATTATGATTATAGATGTGTGTGCAATTAAAAAAGCTTTTTTATGTATGTTTTCTAGAATCAATTTAATATTCTAATTTATTATTTATGCTTTACGTCTAGGTAAACGTACACGCATATTTAGCATATACTCATATATAAATATATACACACTTCCATACACGAATGCATATAAATACGTTCTTGTGTGTATATATCCATTGTTCATAGACAAACTCACCACCCCACACACACACACACACGTACTTTCACTAACAATGAAAGTTGACGGAGTTACAGTAATAGTAAGACCTAATAAAGATAGTTTTCAGTCTTTGCTGAAATCCCGTTAGTGTTATTTGATTTGCAACCGTGACCAGTGGATGGAAGATTTAAGTCCGGCATTTCACCAGTAGAAGGTGTTCAGGTTACACCAGTTGCATTTGCCGCGGCAGCGGCCGGTATTGCACACAGGAAGTTTATAATCTTTATAACAATTCATAAATACAAACGTCTCTCTCTCTGTCTCTCATGTGTGTGTGTGTGCATGTGTGCTTACAGAACACTAGTTTCAGTGTTCAATGTCTACACGCATGTAAAATGTGTATTTATACATGAAAGAGAGATGTTTTCTGTGACACAGCTATACCCTCGTCTAGAAGCAATATGCATGCATGTGTGAGGGTGTTCTTCACCATTTTCTGAGTGCCCTTTTGATATCAGGACATCAATGGCTGTCAAAAAAGACAACTGAAAATACAAGTGTTGGCCAATACTTGTGTGCGTGTGTGTGAGAGAGAGAGGGAGGGAGGGAGGAGCATATGCCTTTGTGTTTGTGTGAAGTGAGAATATATGGCTGCATATATACTTAAACACGGGAGAAGGAAGAGAAGGCTCTCACCCCATGTATCACCATAGCTCGATCTTCTTAGATCTTGGGTAGTATGCAAGTCTCGCGTCTCGGAAACGCCTGAAGCCTGAACACACAAGTGAATAGCTTACCAGGCACAAAAGTCATATTACATATAAGATCTTCCAGATTCCAAATCTGGACACAAACCATAATGGTCAAAACTCAAAGTTATCTTCTAGTAAGAAACAACCATAACCGTTGGATAAATTTTGGGAGATTCAATGCGTAACCTAGGGTTTAAGATTTAAGGAGATGTTGTATTTATATATTTACAAATATGATAATTAGACTTACTAAGCTATATAAATTAAATCCATGTCTTAATATTTATACAATACATAACATATATATTCTGATTCAAAGCACTAAAATATGTTAGAGTGAATAAAAATCAACAACATTGAGAGGCATGACATATTGCAAATTTTCAACTTCCAGCTAGCTTACCAAAAGCATATTTTTCAGAATCATCCTTTGCCCTCAGGGATATAAATTTTATTTTTACATACAAATAGAGAAATGATATAATTTTTATTTCTAGTTGAATTGTAACTTTATCATAAATTTGATTAACATATTTGCACACTAAGGAACAGACACATATTTTATATACATTGTACATATATAAAACATGTTTATAAATAATAAATATATGTTTCTATAAATATAATCCATTTTTATGTTCAGTCGTACACATGCCAGCACATACACAACTGCCATTTTATAGATATATGTATACTGATGTGTGTGCGAAACATATACATAAGTATCAATACATATACTAACGATGTTTTGTGTGTGCGTGTATGCATCATTCATAGACAAACCCACTTCCATATATGTATGTACGGTGTATTAACCATTTTCTGAGTCCACTTCTAGAAATCATCGCTTAGCTACTAGCTGTCCACTTTGATATCAAAAATATTTTATGTGTGTGTGTGTGTGCGTGCTAAATACAATTTCAGCCCAGTTTCACAAAATAATATTCCTTAAATATACAGCCCAGTCAAATTGCTTAGTTATGCATGAGTGCTGCAACTAGGCAGAGATAGTAAATAAACAAACTTAAATCTACATCAGCATACCAAGTCAAAACTGCCCCAACAAAAGTCTGCCCAAACGTCCAATCCTCAGGCACCACGTTGTATGAAGTCACAGTGTTACCATCTGATGTGGTGACCATGAAAGACAATGCTTGCCCAATCAACTGCACACCTGTCTGCCAGTTTTGTCCCCAGTTACGAGACATCGGTATCCAACCGGTATTCGAACCCTTGATTGAAACTGCACGGACGTCTCCTGCGCCTGCCACGTTCGACACCAAACACCAAGTTGAAATAAGGGTTTTCCTCTCACTGTAAATCTTATTCCCCCTTCTTTTGGCAAGGAACCCTGCAATAAGAACCATATAAATAAATGAATTCTCTCTCTCTAACACACACGTCAGTATCACAAGAAACAGATACACATACACATATTAGTTTTAAGTTTAACTGTTTGAAAACTGCAGTGTATAAGTACCTTCTGTAGAGAACAGGAACAATGCCAGCTCTGTACTTAGCAAACTTCTCGAACACAGGCTGTGACAGATCGAAATGCTCGCGTGGAATATTACACCAGCCACCATTGTCACTCGGGATTGCATCATTAGGAGGGCAGAAGTTTGGTTGCAGTAACCAGAATCGATGTCCCAGGAAGACACCACTGGGGATCATCAGTGCACTGGAGTTCAAAACAGACCCCACATGAGGCCCCGTTGGCGAACAATGCAGTGCTCAAGGCTGCTGTGCTTAACCCATATCCGTCGCTGTATAGATGCCATATCCACAAGCTCCAGCTGGCATCAACATATGTATGTAAACAATCCCCCAAACACACATGCACACCACGCACACTCATACCCATTGTGCCAGATCCATCAGGACCTCCATAGAATGTAGCATGGGCTTTTCCATGGGCCTGGTTGGAATCCCCTCCTGATCGGTGATGACCCTTGCCTGGACCATGGTGACCCTTGTTTGGACCGTGGTGGCTCTGGTTAGGGCCATGATGACCATCTGATTCATACATACGTTTGTATCTCTCGTAAAGACCATCGCTATGGTACATATGATGATATCCCTCATACAGACGGCTACCATGGGCCTCGTACATATGAGTAGCATGTCCGTCGTTCAGACCATCGAGGCGCTGGGACATTTCATAGTTGATTAATCCATAGCAGAGATTACTAGAGAGGATAAAACAATAAACAGGAAGATGGAGCCATTTTCCTAAGAGAAAAAATTAAAGAAAATGAATTTCAAAGACCTTGAAAAAAAAAAGGAAATTGTGAGAAGAAGGCCCCTAGGGCTCTTTTTATGTGTTTGTGTCAGGCACACGTGGATAAACCACGCACGTAAATAAACCACGTACCTGATTTTTTGATACACGCACGTAGATAAACCACGTTCGTGATTTTTGTGTTGAAATTAAAGGAGGTGCCACGTACCATGACATCGTTGGATATATTCGCATCTTTGTTAAATGTTATATGGCCTACATTTCTATAATCAAGAAGTTGAATAAATTCTGAATATAAACTATGAAAAAAAAATCAAAATAGAGCATTAAAATAGAAATTAACAAGCTTGGTTACCACATTTCTTATAAATGTTTACAAAATATATATTTCTGTCTAAAGTAGAGTTATAATGATTGTACTTATATACCTAGGTCTTATAGATGTGTATGTGTATGCATGTCAATTTAAACATTTATATTTATATATATGTACTTTCAAACTTAGAATTAACTTATAAAACTTAGATTATTTGTTCTTATGTTTATATAATATAGTATATAATGCTTTTGATTCGTTTATAGATGTGGTGCGTGTTTATTTAAAAGAGTTATAGTTGTATATATGTATTCTTTACAAGTCTTTTAATATTTAAAATCAATTTAATATTTTAATTTATATTTATACTTATTAATTCAAGATTACTAAAGTAAAGCCTAAACTGACTTACCTATGTAACACATATTTAGCATATACACATATATACATGTATATATATAATACACATGTGTCCATAAATATATATCAGTCATACACATACACACATTTCTCTCTTTCCACACACACATGCATCCCAGCACATATACAAGTGCCATTTTTAACAGCTATATGTATACTGTATGTGTGTTGCGATAAGTGTTTCCTAATTTCTAAATCTCTGGAGTAGGGTAAACTTGTGTCTATACATATCAACCAGCATCCTTAATGATAATTTGCGATATAAAGTAGCATACTTGCTTAGTTCAAGATGCTAAATAGTGCAATCATACATACATGCATAGCGCTTAGTGCCATAAGGCATGTCCTGAGAATTGAAACCAAGACCTTTTAGGCCACAAGCAGTTGGCTATAGTGGAATCAGTTCCTGTATCATGAACTTAATAAGAGATTAGTTAATCATTTAACAGTGAACAAACATACTTACAAAGTCAATCCCACTTCATTTACAGCAGAACCAGGATGCTAGTCCTCTCTTAAACAATCTTGGGAGTTTCAACTTCCAAAGGCATATTATCTTTAGTGTTTGGTAATCCAACTCAATGTCCTTCCGATTCCTATAAACATAGCATATATACACATTAAGTGTGTGTGTGTTTTGTGTAGATACAGTTCTATATATCATACTTTGTTGTCTTTCTTTTCAGCAGCTTCAAATGTACCATCCTACTTTCTCTGCCTTTACACGTACATGAGAGGTTATTACTATCATACACATACACAATGTATTTTACCTCCGAATGTGTTGTTACTCTCGTGAAGAAACGCATCCAATATTCTTTATAAAGAAGATATTCCCGAGCTAATAATATATGTTCAACAACGCATGTTGAATGGACTAATCACATACATCGGTCTACATTTAGAAGCATAAGTTTGTAATAGAAAAGGACCAAGAAAATTTAGATAATAAAGAACTATAGGGGATGTCAAGATACTTTCTTAACTTACATCACATTCGTTAAGTCCACACAAAAGATGTAGGAAAGCTCGCAAAAGAGCATTGACATTAGCCAAACAGGTATAAACATCCTAAATATATTATATATAAAGATCATACATTCATTCAACAAGGAATGCACCACAACCTTCATCTTGGATGGATCCACTCATGAAAAATCATGTACCCTCAAATATGTTGTTTCAATTGTGACAAAAACACACTTGGACTTCTTTAACTTGAGCCTAATTTCTCGTAATCAGTCAAACACACAAGCTACTTTTTGAGATGATTTTTTAAAATCCGTTAGTATGAACTAAGATGTCATCCAAGTACTTTACAATTGTCTCATTAAAAACTTTATTCATTATACGTTGAAATGTGGTAGGAGTAAAAACTAGCTCAAAAGGAATAACAAGAAATTCAATACAAATCAAAAGGAGTTTGAAATGTTATTCTTAGAATATCTTCTGGAGCTATATGAATCTTTTAATAGCCAAAAGTAGAATTTAATTTAATAAACCAATGATTCTTACCTAATTGATTTAACAGATCATAATGTTTGACAAGGGATAGTTATTAAGTTTCATAACAACATTTACGAGACGATAATCTATTATGAACCACTTAAATTCATCATATTTATCCACCAAATGTGGCTTCGATGCCCATGGACTAAAAGAACGCCGAGCAAGCTTCTTTTCTAGCAACTCCAAAACACATTTCTGTATGATGGCTAATTCCTTTGGAGATCTTCACATTTCCTGTTTGAATACAATGTCTAAACCTTGGTAGTAAGGGTGATCTCTGAAGATTTGAATACTTCTTTAATAATTATTGTAACTAGAATTCTTGCTCTGAGGAGTGAGTTAGTTAAAACCTTAAGCTATGCATGATGCATTAGACAAAACTATTGCACACCACATGAAAGGTACTTTATCCAAAAAAGAAAAGTTGCATAACTTGGAAATATTAATTATTGAGGTCCAAATTGACAACTTGCTTTACATATATTCATCCAAGTCACCATGTATAATGTTCAAAATTTAATGTGAAAATACATGGAGCTGCAAACTTGTTGCATAAGTCTCACACTGCAAAGGTACTTGAGTAAGTGTGAATAAAATAGCACAAGTACCATATAAACATGTAAAGGTTTTTTATTAACACCATCGTCAAAACACAATGCTTAACCATATTAGCAAAAATCAAAGAAATAATAGAACATGTATCAATAAGGATGTTACATAAGAACTATATATGAAACTTTAATAATGTAAAAGACAACTATTATTAGGAGTTTGCAAAGCCTGGATGAAAAAAAAGAAAGATGAGAACCAAGAAATGAAGAAAAGGCGTGGGGATCTCCGTACCTAACACACATTCTACCTCATATACAATATTTAAGGAGCAACATCCACATCAACAACACAACGATTTTGATCTGAACGCCAAAGGGTAGGGCAATTGTCAATTAGGAAAACACAAACATTGTTGAAAAGTGCCATGAACACCACAAGTCTAACAAGAAAACCACCATTCTTGACCACACCCAACACCATTTACATGAGTAGCTTCTACTCCATAGACATATGACCAATAAGAGCATTGAGGTGGAGCAATTTCCTATGAAACAGGTAATTGTAGTTGCCTCAAAACGTTGTTATGAATGAAAACTTCTTCCATAGTGACATAACCCAATACACACAAACATAACCTACAAGAGTAAGTTGAAGCAAGCCATAACATACCTAATTTGTTGCGCTTGGACAGGTGAATCAGTCCGCATTTTAAAATTAACAAAAATTTGATGAAAATAATTTGTTTTGTAGTTCCCCCAACTACTAGAAGCAACCTAGTAAAGGCATATGCTACTCTATCTCTTCCTGCATCTCTAAGGTAAAATAATATAAATTGTTTCATCCACTATATGAAATAAAATGGGTTATTCCTGATCTCTACATATAACATGACTTGAACAACATCTTTAATTGCTAGTTGAAACTCCCTTGCACTAACTAGATTGATGTAGGTATTATAATCTTCAATTATTGAAAAGTTTGGTGCTCCAAGATATTTACAATTCTGTACCATGCTCTTAAATTTGTTGAAAGTTATATTTTTCACAACCATGTAATGAGTTAACTTCATTACCTATAGAATTCTCTGTGTTGTTCTTGAATCATGTTTCTCTGCACCACATCTATAGGTCTTTTTTTTCTGTAGCTCCTATAATTTTTCCCCTTGAGAAAACCTTTCAGCCTGTGAGCTTTAGAATGATCATTTAAGAAGAGAGGCTTGAATGGAGACTGACCCACTTCTAGAGGATATGTTGTTTTTTTTGGCCTCCTCACACATTGAACACTTTATTACTTGAATACTTGAAAGTTTAAAACTTAGGTAAATACATGAAACTATTTTTATATATTTAAATTATTTACCTTCTACATTTCTAGTTAAATAGCATCAAGGATATTATAATGTCCATTGTTGCACCAATTCCTAGTAAGCTGAAGCAGTAGCAGCTTATTCTCACTTTGCACAACTTCTTGAATATTAAAATAAGAAGCAAGAGTGTTTTGGTCTCTGCCCCTCTTTCGACATTTGCTATTGATAAAAATAGTAAAATAAGATTAAACTTATAAAGTTATAGAAATGCTCACCTTAAAGAGCACATAGCAGCATTGCTTACACTATAATCTTAATTACCCCCAAGACATTTCACAGACTCACACTATTGTGAATGCCGCCTCCCCCCTCACCTTGTCATTGTTTCTATTTATCCCAAGTGATAGTAATATTCATTATGTTTAATTAAAATTAAGCAAATAATTAATATTAATTTAATGATAAAGGAATATTCTAAAAGATTCTTTCTTGACGATAATCTTTTATTCGACAGTCAAATTTTACGTAAGCCTGTTTTTTGAAGATTTAAATACAAAATAAACTTTTTATTCGACAGATTTAATACAAAATAAACTTTTTATTCGACAGATAAATTTTTTAAATGCCTATATTTGACAGAAAAAATGAAAAAAAACAAGAAAAAAACTGTCAAATTTATGCCTTGATACTAATGAAAGATTTATAAGCATATAATATAATATATGCAATAATGAAATATAAATTACTTATATGACAAACAACCACATTATATGTATTTGTATATTATTACTATAACTATATTCTTATATAGTATTTAAATTCATGATGTGAAGCTTAAGAATTCAATAAACTTAATGTTTATCACTTCTTTGTAAAACAACCTAACTAAAATTATACACAATTTAAATTTCCAATTGAACCAATTTATAGTGAGATATGCATTCATATTTAAATCCAGTTATTAATTTATTTATTCTACTTGTTTTGTTGAAAAATCAAACTCACAACATTATGAGACCAAGGATGTAAATTTGTGTTATATATTTTGTGTAGTATGTTATGCAAAAACAAGCCTTGTTATGTCAAGGTTCGAATGGCCATGAACACGTGCCCTGGGACGACGTATTGCTTCTACTTAGTTTATCGTATTATACCATAGATTGACTACATTTCACAATATAAGCAGTATCTTTGCATAATTGTATAAATCTCTCAAACCATGTTATTAAACACTTGTCAAAATCTCCTTTATTAACACAAGTGAGTTAAATTATGTATTATATAATTATAAAATATGCTAAAAGCATGAAATCAAACGATTGTAACGATTATATCCCTACATGGCACTATATTTCTACGTTTAAAAACTATAACAAGTATAATATACACTAGTTTAATTTTAAACTCCCAGTCTAGGCATGTGGTTGCCATTTCAAAACCGATATAGGAACCCTAATAGAGTCGCCAACCAACCTCATCTCTCCAAAAGCATATTCCTCTGAATCATCCTTTGCCCTCAACAACACGTTCAAGGAAACTGACTTACCTATACACACGCGTATACACATATGTAGTACATACATACATACATACACACGTTCAATAAACATATACATATGTTTTTATGTTTAATCAAAGTTGTCATCTTCATTTACATCTCTCTCTCACACACGCACACACACACTATCCTTATGTGTGTGTGCACACGTACCTTCACTAACAGTGAAAGCTGACGGAGTTACATTACTGTTCTTGGCACTCGTCGAGATCCCATCAGATTTGCAACCGTGATCGACAGTAGATTCAAGTCCGACATTGCCCAGTAGATTGTTTGCAGCTTACACCAGTTGCATTCGTAACGGCAGCAGGGTTTGTACCGCACACAGAAGTTTATGTAATCTCCAATATCCTAACATAAACAGCTCGTAAATACAAACATCTACTGTGCGGCGGTGTGTGTGCAGATTACCGGCATCGAACTAACCAGGATCGAGAGCAGCCCTGGGGTTGATAGCACCGTGACATAGTCAAAAGGGGTCGCAGGTTCGAATCTGGGGCCCGACTTATTACGAATGCAGTGTACATATTGACTAGCAAGGGCTACCGTGGTTATCCACCGTTGATGCGGTGGTCATCATAGCGGATGCGATTGCTGCTGGGCTCTGATTGGGGAATGCTTTCTTGAGGAGGGCTGCGATTCCTGCCACGTGTGGGGCTGAACACCGCAAATTTCTTTCCTCTGTATGTACATTATAAATGTAAAAACTGTGTGCATGAATGTGTGTGTGTGGGTTCAAATGTATATATTTCTACCAATACCATTGTGTGTGTGTGTGTGTTTTACCTTGAAAGTTTGGCTCATCAGTACCACCGGGAGTCCATGCACCCCAGATCAACGAACCAAGAGCAAGAATATTTGGTTTCAATACATTAGCATCTTGGAGAGCAAAGTCCCTCACATCAAACCTCTTTGAGCATTTGTGAAGGGAGTTTGGCCTCTTGTGAATGATGTTGTTTCAAAAGTTTGGTTTGGGATTAAGGGTGTAAAGATGTATGGTTGTTGCTTTGGTGACTTCAAATATGTTTTCGTTCTGAAATAGTAGCTCGATAGGTCTTTTGATGGTTAAGTCTTTTTGTTTCGCTTTCTTGCCTATTGGATCTTCCTCCCATGTTGTCTTAATCCTCTACTGGTTGTGCATTGTGGATAGGTCCTTTTAATGGGGATCACTCAACAATGAGTTTCTCGAGAAGGAGCTGCTGAAACTCGGTATTAACTCATTCTGACTCGTTTATCAGATGAGCGATCATCAGCTATGGGTTTTGATTGAGTGTATCATTCAACATGGGGTGACGAACTTAGCGAATGATAAGGTGGGTTCTGTAGGTTGGAACAAGTGAATGTGTTGTCAGTTGCTGGTTTTACCAGGATGATTGAGGTTACATGACATTTGTTTTCGTTTTTTGTGTTTGCTGCTACTAGTGCTAGTTCGTGTGGGTTAGACACTTGCTAGTGTTATTGTGGCACGTTTGTGGTGGTGTGTGTGCCAGATGATCCATCCATTGGCTTAGCTCCTGTGGGTTGTTCATGTTTTTGTAACACAAGTGTGACAGGTTTTGAAGGGGTGTTGGTCAGTGTGGGTTAGGCACTTCTCAATGCTTTGTGGAGGAAGGACGTATGGGCTTCTTGGAATTGGGTACAATGCTAGTGGTGTGGGTTAGGCATTTGCTAGTACTTTCTTAGTGTGAATTGGTCTCATCCTCCTTGGTGATATCTTTCACTTGTTTCACCATCTTTGAAGGATCTTCAACTTTATAAGGCTATTATTGTATATACAAGGGCATGTGTTTTGAGTTGTATCATCTGGGTTGTTTCTGTATGTGGACCAGCATGCAACAATCAGTCGATAAAGGTCTGAAGCATAACAAAACTAGGCATCTGAGAGCTTGAGCTTCAAGTCAAAGACTCCAAGGTATATGGGATATTCTTGAATATTCTAGGGTATCTTGGAGCCATACATAATATTCTTATACTTTTGTGTTTACGATTATCATTTGCATCAACCTTTTCTAAAAGGAAATTAAATTTGTGATATCATACATTAACTTCTTATTAAAAAAAATTCAAACTCACACCTTATAGCATCATGAACCATCTTGGCACCTAGATTGGTTCATGGCTTTAAAAGGTTATGAGTTAAACCTCGTTAAACAATACATTTACCTTTTACTAAAAAGAAATCAAATTAACTTGCAGGCATATGCACCAACCTTTTTCTAGAAAGAAATTGAACTTGTGATATGATATATAATTTTTATTTAAAAATATTCAAATTTGAGACCGATGCAAGCTCGATTCCTTATTAAAGCCATGCATCACCTTTTAATAAAAAGGAATCGAATTTGCATGGTTATAAGTTACAATTTCGAACCTCTTTACAATCTTTTGTTAAAAAAGCTCTTTACTAACTTTTTTTTGAAAAAGAATTTAACTTGTAACTTTTCAGTGCTATGCACTAACTTTTTAGTAAAAAAAATTCAACTTCTTTATTAACTTTTTTTTGAAAAAGAATTTAACTTGTAACCTTTTAATGTCATGCACTAATTTTTTATTAAAAAAGAATCGAACTCGCAACCTTTTGAAATAAAAAAGGTAAAGAGTATTTTATGTGATATTTATGCAATCAAACAAGCCTTATTATGCCGAGGTTCGAATTGCCACAAACACATGCCTTGGAAAGTATGGCTTATACTTGGTTTATCATATTATACCATATTTAATAACATTAAATGTAGAAATATAGTATAACATTATAATCGTTTGATTTCATGCCTTTTTAATATATTCTAGAATTATATTGTACAGATTAACAACTAGCATTTACACACACTTGTGTTAATAAAAGAGATTTTAACAAGTCACAAAAGATTTAAATATAATAATATATAAACCAAAAAATTCGTATAGAAGTATTAAAAAAGGAAGTACATCCACTAACTTTTTAATAGTTTTCAATCTTGATTAAGGCATGCATTCAACTTTTAATAAAAAGAATATAAAGTCACAGGTTTATGGAGCAACTTTATTAAACTCGATTAAATGGGATACTTAAGTCATAATATTTTAATAAGGATTGATAGGCAATATAAATATTGTGGTATGCAGTAATCAAATGTAAATTATTAACATTGTATAAAAAAGAAAAAGCAAAAGATTCTTCATAAATATTGATTGTTGAGTTTGAAAATGAATAAAGAGAATAATAAAGAGAATAAAGAGAATAAAGAGAATAAGTCACAGTTTTATGGAGCAACTTTTTATTAAAATGGATTAAATGAGCATAATTTTTATTAATAAGGATTGATAGGCAGTATAAATATTGTGTTTATGCAGTAATCAAATGTAAATGATTTACATTGTATAAAAAAACAAAGGATTCTTCATAAATATTGATTGTTGAGTTTGAAAATGAATATATCTTCTTAGTACTTAGAACCCCGACCAACGCGCTCGACCAACTTGAGCTAAGACAGCTTGTACATTTTATACATAAACTGTTAAGTGAAAGGAAAGAAAAAACACGTTGCATGCAAACTGTAAGCCAAAATTATACAAAGTGGAAGCTAACCAGAAATTTAAAACACTTAAAAAAATTTTATAATTATGGAAAGTTTAGCTAATTATATGTGTGTGTGTGTGTGTAATTAAAATATGCCATAATTTTTTCTAGCACTTAATACCGGGTTTGGAGCAACGGAATGTTACCTACTTTTGTTTACCGAATAATAAGGTGCATGAAGCACTTAATAAAGTGCAGGGAGCCTTTGAGACTGATAAGATTTTGTCATTTTAATTTAGGTAAACTTCCATAGTGTGAGAACCGAGACACAACACAGTAAATATACGAAAAGACAGAAAACTCCGATATCCTTTGTATTCAAGGTCATGTTTATATATACAAAGGAAAAGGTATATTCTAGTTATATTTGGACTATCCTATCAAGGATTTAGCCAAACCATAAATATCTCTAGTAACTTCTAGAAACTTCTAGAATATACCATGGTAATTACCTCGAAAAACTTCTTCAGTCGTAAAACGTGAGCAACCAAAGGTGCTTCTCGAGACTCAACATCTTGCACATGGTAAACTTGAGGGCCAACTTGACGAAGAATCTTATAAGGACCGAGCCATTTCCGTAAGAAACCTGGAGTGAGTCCTTTTTGATGAAGTTCCGGAAAATGTACAAGAACAAGGTCACCAATAGCAAACTGAGGAGGTGGCCGATGACGAGAATTATAATCCTGTTGTTGTTGAACTTGTGCCCGACCTAAATGTTCTGCTGAGGTAGCATGCAATAAAGGAAGAGCTCGATCTAAGTAAGTCGCCCAATATCGAGCTTCAGCATACTTAGGTTTGTGAGAAGCCAAACCAACTTCTGGAGGCATTCGAGGGTCTCGCCCATACAATGCTTTGAATGGAGACATGCCAATGGAACTTTGAATGCCAGTGTTGTATGCAAATTCTAAGTATCGCAAATACCAATCCCAATCATTCTGAGTAGGATTTACATACTTAGAAATCATACCTTTAAAAGTCCGATTCAAACGCTCGACTAATCCATCTGTTTGTGGATGAAAGGGAGATGTGAAAGATTGTTGAATTCCCATCCGTGAAGTCAAAACCTTCAAAACTTCAGCAATAAAGGCAGGTCCATTATCTGATAAAATCCGTTCTGGACATGAATGGCGCAAAATTACCCGAGTGAGTAGAAAATCAGCAACACTATGGGCCGTGGCATCTGGTAAAGCTCCAACCTCCACCCAACGTGTCAAATAATCTGTTAAAACCACAACATATCGGTTGCCTGCAGCTGAAGGTGGAAAAGGACCAATTAAATCCCATGCAACAAGTTCAAATGGCCGTTCCACCTGTATAGACTCTAAAGCACCAGTTGATCGTGAGGAGTTCCGAGTCTGACACAATGAACAACTTCGTACGTACTGGATCACATCTTGTCGCATATTCGGCCAGTAAAAAGAACGTTGTAAGCTGTCCAAAGTTCTTCGATAACCAAAATGTCCGCCAAAGTGGTGAATCATGATATGCTGCAAGATACCTAGGAACAAAAGTGGTTGGAATTGCCAAACGTAGTGAAGTTGTAACATCTGTGCCAATAAAATAAACCACACCGTCATGTATGCGAAATTGTGCCACAAATGAAGAAAAACGAGAGTTGGATGGTTGAGAAGGATTGGTTAGTGCCAAACGAATAGGTTGAATCCAAGCATCTGTTTCCTGAGCCCTTGAGACCTCTGCAAGAGATGGAATTGTAAGATCCAATTGATTGGCCATAACTGCACAAGGAGCCCTAGAAAGAGCATCAGCATCCACCATACTATCCCCGGGACGATGTTTGACCTCAAAGTCATACATTTGGAGCCGAAGTGCCCATCTGGCAGATCGTCCAAGCAACTTCTTATTCTTCAATAAGGCAGAAACAGCTGCATGATCACACTCCAAAAGCGTATGAGATCCATGGAGATATACATGAAGACGCTCAAAAGCCCACACTGCAGCTAAGCACTCAAGATCTGAAGCACAATAGTTGTTTTCAGGGCCTTGCAATGCCCTACTCACATATGCAATGGGATGTCGAACGGACTCATCACATACCTCAGTCTGCATTAGGACTCCACCAATACCTACGGAAGAAGCATCCGTTCGTAATATAAAAGGACGAGAAAAATCCGGATAATGAAGCACCGGAGGGGACGTCAAATACTTTCGTAGCTTACAAAAAGAATCTTCACAATCGTCAGTCCACACAAAAGGAACATCCTCATGCAACAAAGCTCGCAAAGGAGCATTGACATCAGCCAAACGAGGTATAAAACGTCCTAAATATGTGACCTTACCAAGAAATCGTCGTAAAGACCGTACATCTGTTGGACGAGGAAATTTCGCCACAGCCTCCACCTTGGATGGATCCACACGTAACCCCTCACGAGAAACCATGTACCCCAAATACGTAGTTTCAACTGTGCCAAAAACACACTTGGGCTTCTTCAACTTGAGCCCATACTCCCGTAAACGATCAAACACACGAGCTACTTCCTTGAGATGATCTTCCCAAGATCCCTGAGTATGAACCAGAATGTCATCCAAGTACTTTGCAACTGTCTCCAGAAACTCATCATTAAAAACTTCATCCATCATGCGCTGAAATGTGGCAGGAGCAGATACTAAACCAAAAGGCATAACAAGGAACTCATATAAACCAAAAGGAGTTCGGAATGCTGTTTTGGGAATGTCTTCGGGAGCCATAGGAATTTGCCAATAACCTGAAGCAAGATCCAATTTAGTAAACCAACGACTCTTACCCAATTGATCTAACAAATCCTGTGTGTTCGGCAAGGGATAGCTATCTGGTTCTGTAACAGCATTGACGGGACGGTAATCCACCGTGAACCGCTTAGATCCATCAGGTTTATCCACCAAATGGGGCTCCGATGCCCATGGACTGAAAGAACGGCGAGCCAGCTTCTTCTCCAGCAACTCTGACACACATTTTCGTATAATGGCCAATTCTTTTGGAGATCGCCTTCGAACAGCAGCTTTAGAAGGTAAAGCGTCCCCTGTTCGAATGTGGTGTTGTGTTCGAACCTTAGCAGTGGGGGTGATATCTGTAGAGAAAAGATCTGAATATTTCTTCAATAATTGTTGTACCTGAAACTCTCGCTGAGAAGAAGTTGGTTCAGTTGCCACATGTACATTTCCAGAGTTCCTTGACACTGAGGACACCATTGCTTCGCGAGTTTCCAACTTGTCTTTTAGATGTTGCTCTCCAATGGTATAATAGTCGTCCACCACCAACAGGTTTACTCACAGATGAGCAATATTGGTTCACCCTTCAAGCGGAATTTAAATTGGCTTTTGGGAAAGCAGAAGATTCTGACGATGCGTTTCAACAACTTCATAGTTTGAAGCAAGCACCAAATGAATCTGTCATGCAGTTTGCTATAAAGTTTCGTGATCTCTTGATGCGGGCGGATCCCACCATGTCCGAGCGTAGCAAATTAGGAATGTTATGGCCTGCTCTTCGACCGGATCTTGTTGGTTATGTTCGGGCACTGGGTCCTGTCACTTTGGAAGAGGCTTTCACTCGGCACAACGTTTTGAAGCGGCTCCAAGAGTACAATTACCCATTCCAGAGGCCATCACTCCTCCAACTTTCAATGCTCCTGCTGGTCCTGTGCCTATGGAGGTAGAAGCTGCTCGCATTAATGGTGCTGGTCGTGGGTTGTCTTGTTGGGCTTGTGGTGTACTTGGTCACACTTACCAACATTGTCGGCGGTTTCCCGATTGGCGACCACCATATCCAGG
>PUQB01000462.1:27500-202522 GCA_003024785.1 Selaginella tamariscina | reverse complement strand
GGCCACTCTCAAGGAACTCATAAACTAGTGCGGGAACTGAACGTGGAATCCCGCGTACTCTTTGTTTCTATCACCTCCCGAAATGATCTTGTTTCTTCAGGTTGAAAACGAAGCTACGATTCTAAACAGGTTGAAGAGCTGTCACCTTGTCCCACCCTTGGCCTTGTCTTGTCATTGGAACAACATGCTTGTGGTGGTTACGGAGAAACCAGGCGCTCCTCTGCTGAACAAAGATTTCTCGACTTCGGTCGACGTCTCAACGCATGCAGATGCTTTATTCCGAGACTAGACGACTACAGTGCCGCACCTTGAGGTGAAAGTTTTCTATCTCTGAGACTGAGACTCTATTTGTTGCTCTTGCAGCGTCACGGAATTGCTCACAGGGATATCAAGCCGACAAACATCGGGGTCTATTTCCGACCAGAGGAGCATGACAGCCGACGCTTTTACCTGTATGACTTCGGCCTCTCGCTGGCATTGTATAGTGTGTGTGTGTGTGTGAAGAGAGAGAATGCATGGCATATATATGTGTATGCACACAGGACACACATAATAATCACATGAGATTTTCTCCAGAATATGTTATTGTGTCATGTTCTATCATGTGTATCTACATTAATCAAAGAAGGTCCAAATAAATAGAAACTTGGTGAAGGTTATTCACAGTATCTAGTTAAGTTAACATAGTTTAGTGATGTAACTATATGGAGTGGGTCACAGTGTTATCTCCAGAGACAGCCACAATATCTTACTTCACCCATTCACAGATGAATGACAGTTCTTCCGGTCCGCCGGACTCTCTGCAGCCGGAAAACAAGGACGTGTTTGTAGTGGCTGGTGACGTGGTCCAGGTAGTCAATGGTAGACTGGTGATAAATGGTCAGCCCCAACGTGAGACATATACCCGAGAGCGAGATCCTGAGGGACATGTCTTCGTGATGGGGGACAACAGGAACCAGAGCTATGGGTCCTGTCATTGGGGTGCTCTTCCTGTGAAGATTATTCTTGGGAGGGTCGTGGTTACTAAGGTCTGTGTATGTGCAGCATAGGTAGAGAGGGTTATATATATATGTGACTTTTGTTTACACACTTATGTGTATATCAAATCTGAGGTGTTTATATATGCGTGTTCGTATATAAGCACGTGCAGTGTGTGTGTGTGTGTGTGTGTGAGTGAGAGAGAGAGAGAGAGAGAGAGAGTATCCATGAAACATTATATCTTTTTGCAGATGGTAATTTATTCGACTTTTGTGAAAAAGAATATAAATGCGTTTATATTTTGAGACAGCTAAAGACTGACTTGATTGTGTAAAAAGATGGTACACACGATATGATCAAATTGGTTTCTCGTATATATAATAAAAATATATGTTTCTCAGACCGTATATAATATAAATAAAGGTTTCTCAAACCTTTAAATAACTCGTGTATATATTAGTTTACCTAATTATAAATATTTTATAACCATGTCGAGCAGCCATGAAAGCGCGGATATGGACTTCCATAAAAACTCCTTGCTTAAGAAAGTAGTTCGATGTGTAAGAAGACCTGCAGTAAGGTCTGAATCTCCGGAGGCAACAAGGGGTTATGCAAAAAGTGTAGCATGGAACAACCTTATGAGTTCTGTAAGAAGTGTTTCCTCAAGGAACTGCAGCAAGAATTGACGGCAAAGACTGTGGCCAATCTGCAGGCGCTCAAGGAAGAGAAACAGTTTCATTGCAGCATGGAACAACCTTATGAGTTCTGTGACAAGTGCTTCGTCAAGGAACTGCAGCAAGAGTTAATGGCAAAGGCGGAGGTTAATCTGCAGGCGGTCAAGGAAGAGAGACAGTTCCAAGGTCACAAGGTTCCTCTATATAACAAGGTTGTTCTGCATAAGTATAAGATGAAGATGCAAGAAGCACGTAAAGCAGCGGTAGCTTAAAAGTCATAAGCTGTTTAATCCAAACCTTCTTTTATTCTCTCTCTCACGCACACGCACGCACACACACACATCGACATAGAACACGTTTGAACATTCGTTTGGAACGTTTCATATATGTAAAAGAGTGAATCATTAGTGTATTGAACCTACTATCGAATAAATCCTAGTATATCCTATACACACGTACACGCATGCACACACAGTCGATAGCTTGCTCTGGTGCGCAAAACTATGAAACTTGTCACAGCTTACGTACTTAAGTCGAAGAAGAAGCTGTATCTTGGCATGGCGACGTGTCTAAAGACAAGAGGTGTCTCGCAGATTCCCGGATCTCATCTTGGCTTGGCTCCTCCGCGCAGGGATGCTCGACAGTGAGAACTTATGGCAGGGCTCAGCATGGCCAGCGGCCTGCCACGGTTCTTGGTCACATCCTCTGCGAAATCTCTTCGGGCATCGAGGCAGCCCCATAAGTTGCCTCGGTCCGCAGCTTGATCCCAAGGAAGATTCACTCCCAACAAGTGCAAACACGTGTAGACCACCGCGACGAGTTCTGAAAGCAAATCCACCTTGCCTTCTAAAAGGGTGTCACAGGAGCTGAAATGGAGGCTTCCAGCTCCCGGTTTGTCATCCTTCTGCGGCAGCTCCAGCGCGACGTCAAAGTCATACAGGTAAAAGCGTCGGCTGTCATGCTCCTCTGGTCGGAAATAGACCCCGATGTTCGTCGGCTTGATATCCCCGTGAGCAATTCCGTGACGCTGCAAGAGCAACAAATAGAGTCTCAGTTTCAGAGATAGAAAACTCTCACCTCCAAGGTGCAGCACTGTAGTCGTCAAGTCTCGGAATAAAGCATCTGCCTGCCTTGAGACGTTGACCAAAGTCGAGAAATCTTTGTTCAGCAGAGGAGCGCCTTGTTTCTCCGTAACCACCACAAGCATGTTGTTCCAGTGACAAGACAAGGCCAAGGGTGGGACAAGGTGACAGCTCTTCAACCCGTTCAGAATCGTAGCTTCGTTTTCAACCTGACGAAACAAGATCATTCCGGGAGATGATAGAAACAAAGAGTACCTGATGCCAAATGCGGGATTCCACGTTCAGTTCCCGCACTAGTTTATGAGTTCCTTGAGAGTGGCCGACCTTGATAATAAGCTCTCGATGCGCATCCCTCGCACTAAAGACGGCGGACGGCATGGTACGGCCAAGTTCTTCAACAATTTCAGCTTGCACATCCTCAGATAAACTGACTAGCTGCCCCTGGTGCAAACCGATTTCTCTGTGCTTGATACGCAAGAGGCAACTGATCCAGATAAGAAAAGCGACTTCCTGCAACATTTTACACACATTACGCAGACACGCTTTAAAGACAGAACTTACGTTCAAAGAGTAGCGGTTATTCTCATTGCAAGGCAAGGCTCTGGACTCGAAAATTTGCGGAAAGTCTTGGGTTGACACGAAGCAGGAAAAGGATGCCTTGTCCACAACTATACCTGCCTTCTTATGCACAAGTTTCCTTCAAGTAGAAAACAGAACCACGTTACACTGGGAGAAAAACAAAAGCATGCAGCTTACCCAGTGTCAAACCCTTCCTTGCCTCGGAAGGACAAAGCAATATCATAGCGATCTTCAAAGTCCTCCTCACGCGTTCTACCGGCGGCACAGTCCGCTAAGGTGGATACTAAATCTTTGCAGAACCCAAACCGTTGCGAGCTAAATTGCTGAAAGCCATAGTCGTCAATTGTATCCACATTTAGCTGCAGCATCCGCTTGATTTCCTTCATATTCCTGTGTAGCAAGTCGAAGTGCAGAACCTCAAACCTCGCAGTAGGAGGCGAGCGACCAGATGGAACAGGCTTTGGCTTTGGCTTGGCCCGTGCCACCTTGAAGTAGTAGATTGTTCCTGGCTCTATAATGCAGCACTCAGGAACCACACTCCCGGATGGCAACTGAGCTTCCTCTGCAATCGCTGCAATCGCCTTTGCAAATCTAATTCCTGCTTCTACCCGTATCTCCCCTATTTCTTGATTAAAACAATGTATACGATTAATATATATGCATATGCATAATGTAACACCCACAATGGACAGACGGCAATGTATAGAGCTCATTCAGTCATGTACATCTGCTTCAAGGGCAACACAGATCCATCTACAAATCCGATATAAACCCAACCCAAAGGACACATTCATATGGAACAAGCTCATAGAAATGCACGGCAAATTCAACAACTTGGCATCTGCAAGACAGGTTTTCGACTCGATGCATTACAGGGATACATTCTCATGGATCATAATGCTATCTGCATACTCACGTTCGGGCTACCTACACGAAGCGACTCTCATCTTCCACGATATACCACACAAACCTTAGTTGCTTGGAATTGCCTTACTTGTAGCAAATGCCCAGAACGGGCATCTGCAGGAAACACAAAGAGTCTTCAATATGATGCCACAGAGAGACCAATTCTCATGGTGTATACTTCTAAATGCATACTTTCATAACGGGATATACACACACTAAGAAAACATTCGATTCAATACCCGAACAGAGCCTTGTGTATAAACACCATGCTTACACAAATGCCACATATGGGGATCTCATCGAGGCTGAGTTTTGTTCTATGGTATGCCAATGTATAACGTGGTTTCATGGAATACCATGCTGTCTGTATACACCATGAACAGCCTCCTTAACTGAAGCAGAGAAATTCTTTCTTACGATTCCTGAGTACGATGTTATAGGTGCTACTATTATGTTAAATGCATATGCCCAGGAAGGGCAACTTGAAGGAGGCCAGAAACATTTTTCAGAAGATACCCGAACCCGATATTAATCTCTTGGAATGCTATGCTAGCTGCATATGCCCAGAATGGTCATATCCACGAAGTAAGAAGTCTACTCAATGCAATGCCTTCAAGAAATCTAAGCACATGGAACTCAGTGATTTCTGCATATGCAACTGTTGGGGACTTAACCAATGTAAAGAATGTATTTGATTCAATGCAAGTCTGGGACATAGTCTCGTGGAACTCCTTGTTAACTTCTTACACACAGCTTGCTCATCTCAAGGAAGCAAAAGAGATATTTGATTTACTCCCATTCAGTAGAGTTTCATCAACTTTGATGATATCTGCAGATGCCCTTACTGGGCATATGCAGGAGCTGAGGGTGTGTTTTATGCATTGCCTGAGTGGGATATCCTTTGTTGGAATGCAATGCTATCTGTATATACCCTGAGTGGGCATATGAGGAAGGCAAGAGCTATGTACGATGACATGCCTGAGAAGTGTCTTCGTCTGTGACTTTACTTGTTTCTGGGTATGCCCAACATGGATATCTCGAAGAAGCCAGATGTTTATTTGATTGTTTTACAAACCATGATTGTGTTTTGGGAAATGCTTTACTATCTGGATATGTAGAAAGTGGATATATCGAGGAAGCTAAACGTATATTTGATGGAATGCCTTATTTGTGTATGAGCACTGGAATGCCATGTTAAGTGCATATTCTCAAACTGGATTGATTATAAACATGTTTTATGAGATGCCAGAAAGAGATGCTACTTCGTGGACAACGGTGGTAAGTGCATATGCCCAGAATGGGCATATTAGAAAAGCCAGAGATATATTCAATATTGTTCTTGAACAGGACCTTGTTTTATCGAATTCAATGCTGGCTGCATATGCTAGAGATGGCCATATCCATGAAGCTTTTGAGATGTTCTATGAAATGCAGATGGTTTCACTAGTAGATGAGTCGTGTTTTGTTTCAGGAATTGTTGCTGCCAAGCATGCTGGTAAAGTTTACTTGGGAAGGTCTACCATGGTTGGAATGGCTATGGACTATGGTCTAGAGCCTACTAAGCAACACTTCTGCTGCATGATTGACTTGTTGTGTCGTTGTGGGTATGTAGAGGATGGTTTGGAACTCATATTAAATATGCCATTTGTTCCTGGCTACTTAGAATGGATGTGTTTACTCGTTTCTTGTAACCAAGACTTAAATTCTATAGAGAAATTTATACGGGAGCTGAATTTCAAGGATGCAACTAGCTATGTATTAATATCTAATATGTATTCAGTGGACAATAGCTCTCTCTCGTCACAACTCTATTTTGAACCCTAAACTACTGCAGTTATTTCAAGCTTTATAACTTTGAAATAATGGTTACCCCTGTGTTTATCCCGTCCAGAGCCTGCATTTTCTCTTGCAGGACCCTAATCAACTTCTCAAGTGCTGCAGTGGCATCATCTCTACGGGACAGCAGAATCTGGTCCATACACATGTAAAAACACACATACATATAGCAAATTATAAAATAAAAATATACTATACCTTAGCAACTTCTTCGGTGGTGACGTTCACATTCAAAATGAGCTCCTCAACATTTTTAAAAAGCTCATGCTGCTCAATCTTTAGATGAGTAGAAGCTAAAGCCTTGAAATTTTCGAATTTGCAGTAGGTCATTTGAATGCACGCATCGAAGGTGAGACCCTTGAGTGCATTACAAGCAAGTTTCTGGCTTACAGTAAAGATAATGATGCGTTCAACACCACTAATATACCAGTCTTCAGTAAGGAATCCATGAAGCTGCCCAAAGGAAATATAACCTTTACCCTTGCCGTAACCCTTGTCAAGCTCCAAGGGATCAATATCAATCCAGATGATAGACTTATCTTTGATTTCCTCTAGGAGCTTACTAACCTCGACCATGCTTGTCACCTGAGTAAGATCAAGTTTATATATGTCATAACCAGTGTAATTGGCGATTGCTAAAATCACTGGTAGCTTTTTTAATTCAGGTGGTCCATATACTATGTAATTCCGGTTCGGTGCCTGACTAAGTTGTCCACCTGTCATCACCACGTTAAGGTCATTTGTAATCTTCTTCCCCAGTTTCGGGTCTATTCCAATGCTGTTAAGAGTTGCCCACTCTATGAATGCTGGGTAAACTTTCCATAAGCATTTTCCCTCTACTGAATCAATGTTATAGAGCTTACTTGCCCGGCTGTTTAAAAACAACCAGTTTCGGTGTATATAAGCATTCAAATTTATCTGTTTAACTAATATATAAATCTATGTAGTATCTACCAGTGTCTTACATATTCAGTGACTGCCTCCCACTCTCTCTCTTCCATGCTGTCCAGCGTTGAAGGTTATCAATGTACGTCCCAGAGAAGGTCTTTTTTGCTTTTGTCTACAGAAAGTGTATACATACGCATCACCTTTCCAGATTTATCCGTCCTGTTTATCATTTAGATTAAGATTAATCTCTCTCACTCACACACATACACACACACACAATTTACTTGATGACGTGCTTCCATTTAAAGCATACGCCTCTGTATATATCGGTGAACTGTTCCCCTTTAGGAGGAATCAACTTGGAGAGTGTTTGGTCTGCAGCCTGTGACAGAGCCATGGTGGATGGAGGTGTGTTATTTGGATGAGCAAGTACTCCGGAAATGTAGGATTCTGCTAAGTCATAATTCAGATTCCGTTCGCCTTCATCAATGAACTCATAGATTTTGATCTTGTAGCAGTTATTGTACCAATCCACTAACTTCTTTATATTCCGTTTTGCACAAGCATCCAACACAACATTGCTAGGAGCTAAGCCTCTTAAACGGTTTAATAAAAATAAGCCAGAAAGGGAGGTAGGTTGAGTGCCGCCATGAGCGCTCTCCCCTAGGGCTGTCACCCCTTATATTTTCTATGTAGCGTTGGTTCACATTCTAAGCTTTTCGTTAACCATAATGGTGGAAACTAAAAATGAAACAGTATATTATGCACTAAGACTTGTTATTTATTAATAATATCTTTTGAATAAGGAACTCAAACAACGTGCATATGAAACGTTTAGCGTTTAGGGTTTACGGTACTTAATTACAAATGCAAACTCAAAACACATTCCAATACATATGACCTTTAAATTTTAATATCTCAGAACTTTATATATATTATTAATAATATATATATGTGTGTGTGTGTGTGTGTGTGTGTGTGTGTATTTTGACATATCAGTAGTATATACACGAGTTCTGTACTTGAAATATATGTGTATGTAGATAACATGTGTGCATATTATGTGTGCGGTATACATGGACATCTTATTGTATGTCATGCATACATTCTTAATATGTGCTATTAAAAGAGGTTTTTATGAATAACATGAATGTGTCCTATTTATTTTTTGTATGTATGAGGCTTCTAACACTAAGATTTTTTAGAAACTTGTTCTTAATACTATTATATAACGTTTATAATATGTTTAATATTTTTTATATATAGTGATTCTAAAGAATTATTCTGTTTATTATTTTATTAAGCAAATATGCAAAATATAAAAGGTAAAATTTAAATTTTTCCCTCTCTTTCACAAATTCAAGGAACCTAATCAGCTCCTTATTTAATCATGTTTATAATATTAATCATAAGGTTTTCATTAAATATAATTTTTCTATATCAATAGGTATACATTTTAAAAATTTAAAAAAACATTATACATGTTTTATAATATAAGTAAGTTAAGATATAATATTTTATATATTATAAAATATTGGTATATAATGGAATTGAGAATTATTCTATTTTAGTGAAAATGTGTTGATATTTAAATATCTTACCCATGAAGTTTTAAAACATTTTTGCACTAAGAAAGTCTGTATTTAAATATATACCCTTGTACTCAAGAGACTTAAAAAGTGAAAATATGATTCACCGGGCTTCCCCATACATGGTATTTATACAAGGTAACTACATTGGAATTAAAGTTCACATGACACTTCTCCTTGCACAAATGTCATTGGTGGAATGGAAGTAGTTGACACACATGTGCAACATGTTGGGACTCTTGTACACCATCACGATGTCTCAGGCGATATACTTGTGTTCCTAACTATTTCAAGGTCCAACCCAACAAGGTCGAAGTCCTACCGCATGAGTTTGATTCCCTAGTCTTAAGGACTAACTACTCTTCGCCTTGTGCATAAAGCAAAGGAAAAAACTAGTTTAAATGCTCCAACCACATCCGCCCATTCATTATCATGCCTGCTTGAGAATTTAGGTTGATTACCGATGGCAGCATGGGTTTGCAACCGTACAAGCCTTGAATGGGGAAATTCATGTTGACTTGTGAAGGGTTAAAACATAAGTAAATTGGAAATAAGGAAGCCACATATTCCAATCCATATGGTCAGGATTTATGTATTTGGCAAGCATGTCTTTGAAAGTTCTATTTAGTTGCTCCACCAAACCATTAGTCTCAAGATGATAAACTGATACAAAAGATTAACAAATTTGCAATCGTCCTCATCAACAAGGCTATTGCTTTTGCCATAGGGCCAGGACCCTAATCCTATAGGATTAGCTTGGGACAACTATGTTACAGCACCACCTAAGCCAAGAAGAATTTGATGATAGAAGTCATCCGACAAAGCGCACACTTCCACTCATCGAGTTAAGTAATCATAAACACACGATGATGTAACAATTACCAAACTGTGATATGAGAAATGACCTCATAATGTTATAAGCTATCAACTTAAAGGGGTGAAAAACTTGAATCGGTTCTAAGGCTATAGCAGGGGAAGTGTACACATGTTATGCTATTGACAATTTGGACATGTATGAATGTACTCATGCAGGTCTTGCCGAAGTCAGGGCCAATACAGATACTGTCAAATCCTCTCAAGACATCATTGGAATCCCATATATTTAAACATTGGGTTGTAATGAAGAACCAAAAACCAGAAGTTGATGTAAATTGAAGGCGCCGCCACATGACACTCAGACCCATCCCCAACAAACACGAGCATACCACCCAACATCTTGAATAACAATGCATCCACACAAAAGTTAGAATCCTTGCAAGGGATGCCACCGCTCAAGACTTTTTGCAACCTCCAAATCCACGACTCAACCTTTTGGGCCTCCACAATGTCTTCTCAACTAGGAAGCACATGCTCATGAAGTGCATCTAACAAAATGCTACAAGCGTAGTCATTACTACAGGAGCTCGAGACAATGCATCCATGTCCGCCATGCTAGACCCATGCCAATGAACAACCCAAAACTGATAACTTTGAAGAATCAAAGCCCAACGAGCAAGCCGTCTAGTCACATTCCTCCTTTCATGACTGCTGCATGATCCATCTCCAACAAGGTGTTCAAACCATGTAAGTAGGCATGAACTTCTAGAATGCCCATACCATTATCCAAACATTCCTTATTCGTGGTGGAATAATTTTTTTTAACATCACTGAGGGTTTGACTTACATAAACAATCGAGTACCACTATCTGTCTAGATTTTCCTATATCAGATCTGCACCAAGCCCGATGTTTGAACCATCAGTCCTAAGAATGAAGAACCTTTCAAAATTCGAATACTGCAACAAGATCCCAACAAAGCTTTGACATCCTTAAATACCTTTTTGACATTTTTCGGGACCATAGGAATTGAGCTCCTTGTTTCAACAACCCTCATAGTGGGGTTGTAACATTTGAATATCAAGGAACAAATCTTGCTAAGTAGGATGCTTTTCCCAAGAAATGATGCAATTCGACCACAATCCTAGGAACAAGAAATTCATGCACTGCTAGGATCTTCTCAGGATCAACCTTCATGTCACTTGCAGTGATGATGCATCCTAGGGTACATCCAAACTTGTACTTCTTCTCCTTCAACTTCAACCCGTATTGTCCCAATCAGTGCAAGACTTGCTCTAACTGTTGAAGGTGCTCCTCCCATGTAGTTGAGTGAATCAGGAAGTCATCAATGTATGCATAAGTAAAATCTTCCAGTCCCTCCATCCATCATCCTCTAAAAGGTTGTTTGGGCCCCAACCAATCCAAATGGCATAATAATGAATTTGTATATGCTCGAAGGTGTTCCAAATGCTGTCTTTGTTACATTTTTAGGGGCCATAGGTATCTGCCAATAGCCTAAAGCTATGTCAAAGATGATAAATAACGATTTTCCCCTAGTACATTAACCAAATCGTCCACTCATGGCAGTGGATACAAATCCGAAATGAAGACATCATTCAATAGTTGAAAATCAATAATGAAACGATCAATCTCATCCGACTTTGGAATTAAGTGCGGTTCCGCTGCCCAAGAACTTCGAGACTTAAGGATTACCTTCAACTCCAACATCTCCCACACACAATTATTCAAGATAGACATGGAACGCCACCTTAGCCCCATCTTGATTGGTTGGGCTACACTAGTTGGGATGTGATGCCAAGTGTTTAATAGGGAATTCGCAACTCTTGCAATGGGTTGGAATAGGTTTGATGTCTCGCCAATAGGTTCTTGATGTCCTCAACTTGTTGCTCTGGAGAAGGTTCCTCCTTGGTCATCATGACATCATGTTACCCCGCTACAACCCCGTGTGGTGCACAACCTATAGCCCACAATGGAGCATCATGGGACAGACAAAGTGCATGTCTTAAAATCACATCTTGCCTTACCAGCGTAAAGCCAATTGATAGGATAATGTCATGAACTTGGCTTGACATCACCCACAATGGAAGCACACGATGATATCTTCCTAACACCAAAGGCACATGTGCAATTCAATGTGATCGAGCAGAGGATTTCTTAATTGTCAGAGTCCACTAGGCAGAAATTATGTACAAGTGCAAGGACTCAGCTACCCAACAATTGATGGAAAAGATGGTAAATCCAGAATTCACTAACACTGAAATATGAACTCCTTCTACTGCGCCCAAGAACACAAACATGAAACGCTCAGCATCAGGCAACTCAATTGGAACTCCTATGCTTGCATAAGCATGAAAGAACAATGGTAGTTTAGGAAAGTGCTTACTAAATGTAGGAGTTAGATTCCTCAAAGGTAATGCAATAGATCTAGTGCCTAGGTCCTCTAATACCCTAGACACTACTTCCCATTTTCCAATTGAGGTAGCATCTCAACAACTTTTGCTTCAAGTTCGATGGTGGCTACATAACGTTGATTTGCACATGATCTTGCAACATGTCCCCATCCCTGTACTCGTAACACTTAATGTTGCGCCCTCAGCCACGACCTCGCCTATTAGAAAATTGGCCTCGTCCTCTATCCCGACATGAGGACTTGGTCTCCATTTGAACAACACCCACTTCCATTGGGACAAGATCAAAGGTCATATAAGGTCCAAGAGTGTACATAGTCATAGGAATAGGACAAACACGTTGTGATGTTCCCAACGAGTTCTAAAATCGTTGTGCAATCCTTGGTGCTTCGGGACCAAATCCTTCTACCAAGCCAGCCAAGTTGGGACGAAGAACATGCCACAACAAACCTAGTCGCACGAGTTCTGTCATGCTTGAATTCGCACAATTGATAAGGTTTTGAAATTTGATCCCGAATTGTTGAACCGTTTCTCCTGACATTTGTTTCAAGTCATGGAATACACAAAAAGTGTAGCGGAATCCTTTAGCTTGCTAAAAGCTTGCTTGAAACGATGGGACAAACTACTATAGTCTTACTGACCAATGATTGGGATACCTTTATACCACTACAAGGCAAGTCCTTGCAAACATGTTGGAAACTCTTGCAATTGTTGAGATTCCGACATGGTAATCAGCAATCCCCTGAAAGTGTTCTCACAATGATACACATTTGCTCTAGCCTCCCCTTGAAAAACTCAAGACGAACACGAGGATTCACAATCGAAGGGCATGGAGTTGCATTTGGCTACATACCTTGATGAATCCCTTGGAAGAGAGCAATCTGATTTGTCAAGCTCAGCTACAAAGCGTCAAACAACTAGAGCCACCTTTCCTTGTTCGCCATCACGTCGAAACAAATAAATAAGAGAATAACAAAGGAAAAAAGATAAACAACACAAAAGCTTCTAAGCATTCAAGAGACGTCCAACATCTCCACCAATGAGAGACTTAAAAGTGACTCCTTGAAGGGCTTCCCTATATAAGGTATTTATATAAGGTCACTACAAGCCCTTCATACAAGGTATTTATATAAGGTCACTACGGCAGAGTTAGAATCCACGTGGTTGTAGATAACCATGCCAATATTAAAGTCTGTGTAGCTGTAAATAACCATGCCAATATTAAAGTCTGTGTGCTGTAAATAACCATCTCGAGATTAGAATTCACATGGTTGTAGATAACCATGCGACCTTACATACTAAGTTAAGTTTAAATACAAATTTTGCATTTTATGTATTTAAAATGCAAATTTTGTTACTTGAAGGTGTTTAAACTTTTCACAATATCATATTTATCAATAAAATATTAAATAAAGCTTTATAAATACTAATAATGTTTTTAAAACACAAACGAGTATATTTTGACAGTTCATATTCATGTATAGAAAAATAAATCATATTTTTAACAATATTAAATAAATAATAAATAATATGTTATTAAAATTAAGTTTTAAAATTTGTATTTTATATGTTTTGACTACATATTTCAGTTCATATATAAAAAAAAAACAAAATTCAAATCTTAAAAAATAAATTTGTCATATTCAATTAATGTATTTTCGATATATTTAATGGCATTGAAATTCCATACCGATTGATGCACATACACGAAAGCATTCATGGAATAAGCAAGGTATGTGTATACTGTTTTTTGTTGAAAATCTGTGTTTACAACCATATCTTGCAGCGTAAGTTGAAGACTATTTCAGAACTGGTTTCTGGTCTCAAACAATGTGGCAAAAGAGGGGATCTGGAAAGAGGGAAAATACTACACTTGGGAGCAGCTGAAGAACATTGTCATACAGCAAAATACGTAGCTGCTGCACTGATCAATATGTACGGGAAATGCAGATCTATGCTCCATGCCCAAGCTGTATTCGAGGAAGTGGTACACAAGGACGTTGTCTTATGGACTAGTCTCATTCAGGGATACGTGGAGAATGGGGAGTGCTCGGTAGCCCTGCAGTTATTCACAAGGATGGACTGTGAACCGAACCCGGTTACATTCGTTGCGGTACTTAAGGCATGTACAGGTCTGGCTAGTGAGAAACAGATGAACCGGCAGTTTTTCTTAGAGAAGGGGATGGCCCTTCATAGAGAAGCAAAAGAATATGGATTTGATAGTTCTATATTACTGGAAAACACCTTGGTGGACATGTACAGCAAGTGCGGGAGCATGCAATATGCTCGAGCTGTTTTTGACAATATGATTCACCGGGATGCTGTTTCATGGACAAATATTATTCTTGGATACGTGGAGAATGGAGAGAGCTTGGTGGCTATGGAGCTATTTACGAGAATGGACTGTGAACCAGACTCTGTTACATATATCGCTGCACTCAAGGCGTGTGCAGGGTTGGCTACCTCACTGGACAGACAGTTCTGCTTGGAGAGAGGGATAGCTATTCATAAACAGGCCAAAGAACGTGGATTTGATAGAGGTTTATCTGTGGCAAACACCTTGATAGACATGTACACCAAGTGCGGGAGCATGCAGAATGCACAGACTGTTTTCGACAATATGGTCCATAGAAATGCTGTCTCGTGGAACATTCTCATTCTTGGATATGTGGAGAATGGGCAGAGCTTCTTAGCTCTGGAGTTTCTCGCATGTATGAATTCTGAGCCAGACAGTGTCACATTTGTTGCTGCACTCAAGGCATGTACATATTTGTGTTGTTTAGAGAAGGGGATAGCTATCCATAGACAAGCTAGGGAACGCGGGTTGGATTCGGATGTAGTACTGGCAAACGCTCTTATCACAATGTATAGCAAGTGTAGGAGTATGTTGCATGCTAGATCGGTTTTCGACGGGATGACCCATAGGACTGCTGTGTCATGGACAAGTCTCATCCTTGGATACGTGGAAAATGGGGAAAGCTTGATAGCTATGGATTTATTCAGTACGATGGACTGTAAACCAGACTCTCTCACATTTGGTGCTATACTCAAGGCGTGTGCAGACTTGGCTACGGAGAAACCCTGGAAAGAACGTACTACTTAGAGAAGGGAACTGAGATTCATATACAAGCTAAAGAATGTGGAGTAGACAAGGATATGTTCGTGGAAACTAACTTAGTAGAGATGTATATTAAGTGTGGGAGTATGGAGCATGCCCGGTCTGTGTTCGACAGCATGACTCATCGGAATGCTGTTTCATGGAATATTATCATTCTTGGATACGTGGAGAATGGGGAAAGCTTGTTAGCTCTAGACTTGTTCATGGGTATGGACTGTGAACCGAGCGCTGTTACATTTGCTGCTGTTTTGAAAGCATGCGCAAGCGTGGGTACTCTAACATATGGACGGGTAATACATTCTCAGATATGCAAGCTTGGATGCGATCAAGAGCAACTGGTAACAAACTGTTTGGTGGACCTCTATGGGAAGTGTGGGAACATGGACTCTGCTGAGGAAGTGTTTAATGGAATGAGTACTTGGGATAACATTGTATCATGGAATGCATTAATAGGAGGATACAGTTCTCTAGGTGACACAATTCATGTGTTTAGACTTGTTAAGAGAATGCATGAAGGTGGTTTACAAATGAATGGCATTACTTTGGTGTGTATTCTTACAGCTTGTAGTCATGCAGCTATGGTTGAGGAGGGAAAGATGTATTTAAATCCATGTCTAAGTATGGTATAACCCCAAGTATGGAACACTATCATTGTATGGTTTATATGTTGGGGAGAGGTAACAGATTGCAAGAGGCTTTATCAATTGTGAAGAGCATGCTTTCAAAGCTAACCATGTTACATGGACAACTTTGCTAGGGGCATGTAGGGATTGGGGTAACTTGGAGGTTGGCAAAGTTGCATTTGATGCATTGGTGGCTTTTGATGAAAAGGATGCTGCACCTGCCTATGTACTAATGGGTGAGATCTATGCTAAGCTTGGTGTGGAAGTTTAAAGGTCCAAACCATTAAAGACTTAATATGTATATAATTTTAGGGTTCTAAGATCATGCTGAGGATATTCTAATTTTTTTTATAATTAAAATTTGATTTCTTTATAATTAAAATTTCTCAAAAGTTGAGATAAGATCTACATAAGTAGTGAGATCGGTATATTGATAAGCATAATTATATAAATATACATATATATACACCGTGTGTTAATGAATCTACCCCAGAAAAATAAATCACTATAAATTCAATTTAATTGTGTAAAGAATATGCCCTTGTTAAACAACTATTATTTGTATGGTAAGCTAAGTTTAACATTATTATAGGATGAATGAAAATTACCATCCGTAATTCATGGTTATTATGTGTATTAACTAGACAAAAACATATATAAACGCTTGTGAAAAACCACTGTTTTTTTTTCTTTTATACTATGAATTATCAAGACAGAGAGAAAAGACAAGATAACTGTTTTGTTAGTGATCCTTATTTATTTCTAAATTTTACATGTATGCACATATATATGTATGTATGTGTGTGGTGTTTGTATCAATTAGGCACATATATCTATATTAAAAAAAAAACATAATTATATATGTCATTATACGTTTATTGTTTATAATGATATTTATATAAATCAATAATTTATAGAACAATATATACATATATGTTAAATTTACATGTATAGAATGAGCATGACAAAAATTTAAAATTAAATAAAAACAGTTGTAAATGTTTAATACTAATTAAATATTTAAAAAACATCTTTAATGTTATTTTAACATAAGAACCAAGGTTGTGATAATCACTTAGAAAGCTTAGATTGGGTTGTATTTTATGACTTGATGTTCATACATATATCATAAAATTATATCATTAATTCTTTTCATCCTTATCATTAAGAAATATGATATAAGACTTAATAATTAAAAATATCAATGATGTATTACTTATTAAAATTATATAAATTTTATATAATGCAAAGGTTAATAATAAATTTCTTTTAAAGATATTGTAATAGTTTTAATTTGGTGAGTTGACAAACGGTGTTTAAATAAAGATTATAAGATATATAAGAATTACTAAAGTGGACCTGAGTTATTATGATTAGAGAAGGCCTTCTTATAAACATCAATTGATTCTTTACCTTGTTGAACTTAAGGAGAAATAAAAATGTTATAATAGATGTAATTCCTTATTATTTATTGTTTTTCATAATAATAATAATCATGAATAATCATTTTTATTAATTGGAACAATAATTTGTACTAGTAATATTCAAAACTACTTCAGGCAGATATTAACTTTAAAAGTCGTGTAATATTTCATTATTAAATATGGATTCGAATTTATATAATTTTTAAATTAAATCATAAAAATTTATACAAGTTAAAATTATTTACTTCTTATATTTAAAAACTTTATTTTGTTTTGCTTAACTTTTACTATAATAAGGGTTCATTTCATATATATGTAATTGAGTAATTAATTTTATCATAACAAAAACAAACTTGAATTTTCTTCTCCTCTTTAAATATATATATTTGGGTTGTATATTATGTAATGATAAATAATTAATATAGGAGATATAACTTAAATGAAGTGTTAACAACATCATATAAATTATTTTATTTATTATAAATATTTTCAAGTATTCACTTGTTTTGGATGTTATAATGTTTTATTGTATATGTTTAATTATATATTTATATATACATTATTAAATCATTTATTCTCTATATATATCTTATTTATTTGACTATGTATGCATTTTTATATGGTCATTCTATTTTTTCTATTAATTTTTTAATATTTTAAAATATCTTTAATAATTAAGTGAGCTATATTCATTATTGATAATGAGTTTATATAATTATATACATATCTTAAAATAAACTTATTTAAAAGTTATATAAAACAGAAAATTTAAATATTTTAATTATTATTAATATTATTTTTACTCATCATAAAATCAGTGTAAATTCTTAATACATTAATGCTTCATTATTTTCATAATATGAAAAAATTTAAACAATATTCTTTTCTTTATAAGTATTTATTATTATAAGATGAGTTTTCTTAATATTATTATTTTTAACAACATAATTATATTATTTATTTTTTAATGAGGGATATTCTTTAGAGTCAATAAATTTGTAAAATGTATTATATATGTTTATGAATTTTTATATAATATTTAAATTAAATAAGACTCGATTATTCATGGTACTTCAAATAGTAATAAATTTTAATACTAAATATAATTAATATAATACATATCATTACATTTATTAATATAAAATCAAAAAAGAAAAAGAAATTGTATATGGTAAAACATGTTGTTTTGTGATTTTTAACAAATAGATTATTTTAATAAAAATCTTTAATTAAAGTTGTGCAAATAATGTTTTAAATTACATTCTTGTATTCTTTTTAAATACTTTTTAGAAATTATACATATACATTTATAAAGATAAACATACACAATTGTGATATTTTATATATATCTTACTAATATATACTTGTAAAGAGTAATACTAAAATTATGTATACATTTATTTAGTATTAGTATCAATTTAATTAATTAGTTTTTGATTGGTTGTGTTTGGTGTTTTTTATATTTAAAATTAATTGTTATTTGTATAAAACATGTTATTTGTTATTGTTGTTATTACTTAGTAGCATTCAATATGTATATACATGATAAAAATTTAATGTATATATATTCACATTTCTAAATTATATAATCTTTTCTTTCACTATGTTTTTTAATTTCTCACTCATTCTTATATATATATATACACATAATTCCTTAATTGTTCATATTAAATATTTTATAAAGTTTTTAAAAAAGTAATATACAAAGGGTTTTGTCCAACATGTAAGTTACTCGAGCATATGAAACTCTTAACATTTCCGTATCGTGTTTTATTGAAGATGAAGAATTAAAGAATGATAAGAGTGTTAAAAGATAAACACGTTAAAAAAATATTAAGAGATGGTTTAAAAAAAATTAAAGTTGAATTAAAAGAAATTAAAAAATATAATTTATCTTTGTTAAACTTTCATATACTTATGAATATTGAGGAATATTACAAAAACACATTTTTAACTATGTTAATTGATAAGTTGGTGGTGTTAATTTTGTAGATACGAAGGAAAAGTATAATATAAATGCATAAATTAAGTAAGTGATTATAAAAATTAATGTGCAAAATGAACATTTATTATTTACTACATTAAATGTTTAACTTAATTAAATATTTATCATTTACTATATTAAATTATCAACTCCATTTGTTATTAATTCTAGAAGACGTTTAAACATTAAATAATGTACATTTTCAAGTTATAAAGTATGCATCTCAATAAATGTACATTTTTAAAGTTAAAACTATTAAATCCATATTTTTTAAACAAAAAAATTATAATTGAATGATGATGTAACTCAATTGTAAAATATGTTTTATTTAACAAGATGGGCTTTTTTATTTATTTTGAAGAGTTATTATAAAAAGTTGGTAATGTTGAAATTTTCATTCTTTTATATTATAAAACACTTCAAATAATTCAACTTTAATAATACTACACAACATTCATAAAAGTCAAAATAAATACATTATTGTTACATATGGTTAATTAATTTGAAAAAAATAATATGTTGAGGTTTCATGTGGTTTTTTTAGAATTTTAAAAACTTTAATAATTCTTTGTTATTAAATTTCTGAAATATAGTAACAAACATTGATTTTGATGTAATGAAAATCACAATTGACTTAGTTATTTTAATATATATTTTCATGGAGTTCAACTCTTTAATATTTTTAAATAACAAATCCAATACATATTATTATAAAAATTAATTTATATAGTTTTTTTATACTAACATAATTTAAAGCATATTTATAACAATTTGAACTACATTGATAGCTCCAACTTCTTCAATTATTTTATGTAATTATTATCATAATTATTCATTAGACTTTTCAACTCCTTAAATATTTACGCTTTTTATAAATATAAAATTGTGGTGTGATATAAAATTGATAAGTGTTACAAGTGTAAAATTTAAAAAAAACTTAAAATAATCAAGGATAAGTGAGGGGAATTAAATAAAAAAATGATTTTAAATGATGATTTTTAGGAGGGTTTTGAATAATGTTTGTGATTAAAGATTTTATCTTAAAATTTTATGTTTGACCGATCTTCAAGAAGTAACTTTGAATTTAATTTTTAAAGTTGTGAATAAAATAAATAAAGAGCTTAATAAAATTGTGACAGAGGAATTTAAATTAAGGTATAATGGAAAATCCTGGAGAAAAAGAAGTTAAATGATATATGATATATAACATTGTATATGCATTCTCTAGTTAAACGATCGTGTTAATAAAATTTAAGAGTGTACATGCAATTTTATTATAAAGGGGATACTACTTAGAAATGAGGTTGAATATTTAGTTTAACTAATTTAAAGGACAATTTGACATACATAATAAGTGAACACTATTTTCATAATCTCAGGATAAATAGAAATCTGTAATAATGTGATGTATATTTTATGGTGATGGTGTAATAAATTTAAAGAAACTTGTAACAAACCATGTTGGGGCTATTTTGACGACGTTCACAAACTTCATTGGTGTGTAGCAATGATTAAATCCGTAGTTAAAAAATGTTAAGAAATGTTTAATTACTAATTTACTAATTATTAATCTAATTTAATTATTAATATTTTTACTATAGGCATATATCACTGGTGTGCAGAACATTATTCAGGTTCACATATTCTGTGTTTGGAGTCAATACTAAATTATAAAAATAAGGAGCTTAGAACCTATAAGCAATCGAATACTGTAGTTTGAAATAATGAGTTAATACAAAAATAAATACCATCTAGAATAAATAAACTCTAGTTTGAAATAATGGGTATTTTGGTCAATATAATTTTTTTTTACCATATTATAGAATTACTAAACGTTAGTGTCGCTGGATACAAGTCTTAATTTCACACTAGAATTAATAAAAGTTAGTGTTGCTTAAAAAAAAGTCTTTAATTCCACACTTCATAATATAAGTTTAAAAGTCCCAAAATCAATCAACAATAAAAAAATTCTCAATCTCAATAGGTGTAACTAAAATGGCATTGCAACAAATAATTCAAATTTCATCATTCAAACCATCAATGAAAATAGTTGAATATGTGAAATAAGTCAGAATTATAAATCACTATTAGCATATTCGAAGCATAACAAAAATTTGATTCTAGAATATCCTTTAATAGGAATTCCCTGAAGGTATTGCAAACGTCAAGAGCCAAATATTCATATATATATATAGGTATCGCTAGAAGTGGAGACATATATCCGACTGTTGCTTTTACAAATGGCAAGCACCAGCAAAGTGAAGCCTATGCGACGTCCTGGGTTTGGGACAGAAGGAACAACTTGTGATCTCCTTTCTAACTACTTTGAGATCCAGTGAATAAATCTATTGGCAAAGTTATACAATACGATGTAAGTGCGCGTACATGTGTGTATACCTGTACGTGAGTGTAAGTGCTGCGTAGCTTATCAACTGATTAATTTTTTTTTAGGTCAAAATAACAAAAGAAGAGAATGAGAATAAGGAGGTGAAGAGTAGAAGTTTTAGACGCTTGCTGTTGGAGAAGGCTCTCCAGGAACAATTGCAAGATCCATGTGTGATCTTCGATGGTGCAAGCATTTTTATACTCTGTCAAACACCTCCAAGAAGGGACTTTCACTGTGGCTAACGAGCCAAGTGCAAGGTAAACACATAGTTATTTTATATAATTACATCTATAAGATTTACATTGTCTTCTATTAAACCGCTATTGCAGTCAACCCTCGACCTCCACTTCCAGCCATCCTCCAACATTCTTCACAATAAGTATTATTTCAAATGCAGTTATTGATATGAGCTGGATAGGGAACGTAAGCAACACAGCCGTCGACGCCTCAAGCCTACGAGTTTTAGACACTCTCTTGAGAGAGGGTTTTCCTAGGAAGTTAGTTGCATTTTCAACACACACACACACACCGAGTGTGTGTGTCAAAATATATGTATAAACATTTGATTGTTCTTTGTGCACAGTGCTGGGGATTTCTGCTTAAAGAAAACTATTTCAACCATGAACTTGGGATAGAAAGCCAAAAGAAGGATATAAAAGAGCAATGGAATGGCTTTCATGCAAGCTTTCGACCTTGTGATATAGGATCTTTATCGCTAAATCTCAGTTTAGACTTTCTATTTATTTATTTATTTATGTATAATCTGACTAACTTTTATATGTATAGATAAAAAAGTCGTAACGGTTATCAAAAGGGGGGCATTACTAAAAGTTTTCGACTCCTTGAAGCTCCTTAATGCCACACAGTTATTGAAAGGTATTGAGGTGGAAAGTGTACTTACAAGAGCCAGACGCAAAATAATTGGTTTTAGTCCGGAACCAGCATACAAGCAAACGTACTTCTATCATCTTTAGTTTCTGAATCATTAAATGTTTAAGTTCACACACACACACACACACACACACAACACACACACACACATATAACTCAGAGTTACTATCCAGGTTTAACTATAAGGACAACAAAACAAACGAAGTTAGAGCAGTTACTGTCGAACGATACTTTATGTACAGGTACTCCCGCAAGCTAGAAAATGCTGATTACCCATGTGTGAACGTTGGGACGGCTACGCGAGCAGTGTATATTCCACTAGAGGTAGTCTTTGTGTGTGTGTGTGTGTGTGTGTGTGTGCGTGTGCGTATGTGCTTTCTGATTGCCTTTGATGTTTCAGTTGTGCGAAATTGTGGAAGGGCAAAGGTACAAGGAGAAACTGGATGAAATTCCCAAGACCGATCCCGGGAAACAGTATCTAGACATTATGCAGGTCCGTATTATATATAGACACGCACATAGACAACACAACTGTATGTATGCAGGGAGCAAAGAAGCTGGTTGAATGGAATGGAGATCGTCTTGACAGATTCTTTGGTATTTCTGTTAGTAAACAGATGATGAATGTAAACGGTCGGATCCTTCCTTTACCAAAGTTGTGTGTGCAACTCCAAAAGGAGAGCAGTTTCCAAGACGTTTATATAAATAAGGGACAATGGGATTACAACCGTAACATGGTAATTTTGCAAACCCACGGATGAATGCATGTGTTCAGATATTATAATATAAAGAATCTTATATACAGGCGTTTGCACAATCTGCCATAATCAGGGACTGGGCCTGTATAAGATTTCAACCGTTATGGGGGTACTGAAGAACTGGCCTCTGATCTGAAGCGTCATTTCCAAACAAAGGGAATAGTAAGAAAATGTTCTACATTTATTTATTTCTACTTTCCTATATTAACTATTGTTTTAAGGTTATTGGACAACTGGTTGTTATCACGGAGAGCATGAACAATCGTAGCCTCTCTAGTCTTGAGAGAGTGAATAGAATGCTAAGTCAAGTGAAGCATAATACCAGTTTTATTCTTTGCATCCTTCCAACAAAGGACTCCGAGCTTTACGGTAATGGTCTTTTATTTTCTCTTAAAATAACCATTACATTTTGCAGGACCCTTCAAACGACAAACTTTGATTGAGAGAGGAATACCAAGCCAGTGTATGGTGCTTCCTCAATACTTGGACGATCGATATAAGACAAATGTTGCTTTGAAGATTAATGCCAAGGTACTAAACACCCATAGGGCTTAGGGCTTAGGGTTTAGAGATTGTGTTACAGATGGGAGGTTACAATACTTATCTACGCGATGAATACGAAAGAAATCTTCCCGGCTCGATATCTAGAATTCCAACAATGATTGTTGGGATGGACGTTTCTCACGGCTCACCTTCTATTGCAGCGGTAAATTTATATATAAGTTGCTGGTAATGGGTAACGTATCCTTTCTGAATACTGCTAGGTTGTTGCATCTCAAGAGTGGCCCAAAATATCTCGGTATTCAGCTCGGGTGAGGAAACAAGAAGCTCTAATGGAAGAAATCACAAACCTTTCAGATATGTTTGGGTAAGTAAAGAAGATTACAAAGAACTTGGGAGTAACAGAAAAGTTACAGGGAACTTCTAGATGACTTTCGCAGGAGCAATGAATACAATGTTTACCCACAGCAGATAGTCATATTCAGGTAATACTTAAATGTGTTCTCAGCTAATTCATACTGCATTTTCTTCAGAGATGGAGTGAGCGAATCCCAATTTGAAATGGTCCTCAATAGTGAGATGGAGAGTATCAGACAGGTTATAGTTTTGTCTTTAAAATTGCACTCTCAATTCACTAATGGTTGTGTTTGAAGGCTTGCATAGCTAAGTCATTCCAACCTAAGATCACTCTGATAGTTGCTCAAAAGAGGCATCACACTCGCTTCTTCTCTCCACAAACAACAAACCAACCTAGCGGTAGTCGTGGGAATACGCCTAGAGGTAGAGGAAGAGGCAGAGGGAACCAGGGAAGATTTCAGAATCAAAGTATTAATAACCAGCAGAATCAACCAAGTTATGCCAACATTCATCCTGGTAAGTCTCTCTCTATATAGACCCTAGGGTTTAGCTATATTTAAGAACTGCAGGAACTGTTGTGGACACTGGCGCAACCCATCCATTCTATTATGACTTCTTTCTGGCTGCTCATGATCAGTGTTCTCATGTAAGTATTATAACTTTCAGCTAGTTGTATACATGTAAATGCAAGGGGAACGCGAGTCCAACTATCCTGCTTGATTGGATTTGTGTGTTCTTAGCATGCATATACTCACCACACACACACACACTAATAGCTTTGAGTATCTGATCAGCGACTGGGTCACCAAACAACAAGTCGGCCTGGACATTATGTTGTTCTGTGCGACGAGATTGGTTTCAGTGCCAATCAATTCCAGTCTCTGGTTCATATCCTATGCTACAAGTAAGTAGAAACCTTCCACAATTTGTAGATGATCTAATACATCTTCTGCAGTTATGCAAGAGCTACAAAAGCAATTTCAATTGGTAAGTTAATAAAAATTGTAAAAAGTATCGATCTTTTCTTGATATATTTATATGCAGTTGCACCAGTTCAGTATGCTCATCTAGCAGCACTCAAAGCAAAGAATTTTATGGATTTCAATGAGCCTACTGCTGTTCACAGGGATGTGAAGAGCAGTATGTTCTTCCTTTAAGAAATCTACTGTTAATAATCATATTTACTGTTAGTTATAATCACATTTTAAAAATTTTTTCTTTATATAATAATTTTACTCTAATACATATCCAATTAAGAGAAACAATTAGAGCATTTAGTTTGCTGTCTTACATATTTATAAATTTGCAGATTATGTCATGTTTTTATTCATGTTTTGAAATTATGTTATGTCATTTTTATATCTCTTCAAGGTTTAGGGTTTAACATAATAAAACATGTTTGGATTATGTTCGTGATTACTTAATTATTAAACGAAAAGGAGTAAAACCTAAAAGCAATCAAGTTCAAAATCTATGTAGACTATAGTTTGAAATAAATAAATAAATATTATTTAAAATTAATAAAGTATCCCTTAAATTTTTTTGTCTCTCTCTCTATCAATCACCAATAAAAATCTCGATCACTCAATCTCAATGGTTGTAGCTAAGATTGCAATTCAAGTTTGATCATTTAAACCAGTTGAATATGTAAAATAAGTCAGAATTATAAATCACAATTTTAAATCTAAGTTACTCATTATACTAATAGGCTGTGATACGAGCATACAAAAACTAATATATGTCTGTACATACGTCATATCATGACCCAAAATATTCACACACACACACACACACACACACACACACAGAGGTCTCGGTAGAAGTGGAGACATACGAACGTCTTGGGTTTGGGACAGAAGGAACAACTTGCGATCTCCTTTAGAAGTACGTTGATATCAAAGTGAATAAACCCATTGGCCAAGTTATACAATATGATGTAAGTGTATGTATGTGTGTATACCTGTACGTGAGTGAGTGTAAGTGCGTGCTTAGCTTGCCAATTCATTAATTTTTTTTGTTTTTGCAGGTCAAAAGAAGATGTGCAACCTTCGGATGGTGCAAGCATTTATACTCTGTTATAGACTTCCACATAGTTATTTTATATAATTAAATCTATAAGAGTTACATTCTTTTCTATTAAACCGCTGTTGCAGTCAACCATGGAGCCTCCAATATGTATTAATTAATTACCTGAACGGCTCCGATTAGGGTTAGTGTTATAAATATGGACGAGATCTGTTTCATCATTGCATCACAGATGTGCCGGATATGCAAATGAAGATGCCGTGCGACGGATGGGAGCTGCACGGCAGTGCCCGCTGCCACCACGTTTTCCGATGCCATTGAGACCGTTAAAAAACAAGCTCAGGTGGATGAAGCACATAAAATTGAGTGTCTTGGAATTAAGCCTACCCGTGGATGGTATGCAATTACTGATCACGCCTCTGGGTATGTTTGCCGGAAAGGGGATCAGTTTTTCCTTAGAATTACATGGGGAGAGTTCGTTTCTCTCTCCTTATCAGAGTAATTGAAAGATCGCTGGACGGATTCTGAATGGGCGTCTCTGTTCCGCTTCATACATCAAATGGCATTCTAATGTACAGTGGCCGACCCTTGCTTTTGGTGCATGAGTTGAACCAGCACATAACTGACAAATTTGATGAGTTTCTAGAGGACGCCACGCGATTCTTAAAGGTGATTGGGACAAGTGGGGCGGGGCAAAACGAGGACTCTCTATTCGTACTTGTCCAAGCACTTCTGATTCTTTTTGTAACGAACGAGTTAGGGAGTGGGGTTCTGCCGATTTGAGGATGTTGTTGCACTTCATCTCGGATTACGGTGAGTTAAAGAGGAATGCCAAGGTGGTTATCTTTGCGATTCGGTTGCTACTCTTAGCTAGGTTATAGATTTTTTGATGGTAAAAGGAGAGGGATAATGGTTGTTAATCCAGACTTGTTGTCAGCACCTCTTCCAGAAGGATGGAGGTGTCACGGATGTTTTTGAAGGGCATTGTTTTTTCTCTCCTCAAAGCCAATTGCAAGATCTCTCTCTTCCTGGTGGTAATAAAATGGTTTGGAAAATGCATTGTCTAGATTGTGTTATTAAACAGTTGATATTAAATAAATAGGCTAATGGAATCCCTCTCTCCTTATACTGTACTGGACGAGGCACATAACATAGTTAGGTCAGACTCTGACCAAGGGCATTTCTAATCGGATTATCATGATGAAACAGGAATGTATCAACATAGACTGCTTGCTAAGCCTATTTTGGAAGGCCTCTACAATGCAGTTGCAAAGGACCATCAAGTTATATTCTCAAGAACAGGATTTATTCTTTACTTTCAGAGACCATTAATTTGATATTCATCAATTCTTTGTGAAACAAATATACATTGTAAAGTTAATATTCATGGAAGTTAAGAGTTTTTGTTAGATTACATAACACTTAGTGTTACTGATTTTTATGGATTCATGTGTCAATTGAAGTTAAAGTTAATGTTGATAATTTTTCCTTGACTTAAGTAATTTTGCATCATTTATATTCAAAATCGATTTTATTAAATAATGAACTTACTTTACATTTATTTTCATTCACAAACATATGGTATTAAATTGGACTCCTATCACAAGTAAATGTCCAAGCCCCAGGAACCCCATTACTTATTCATGTTATGCAATTAATTTTTATTTTTTTATATTTTGTAATTAGAGACTTTCTTTGTCATGAGGGATAATGTAAGGTACACAAGTTAACATAGGAAGTTACTAAAATTATTTATACAAAGGATAATTTTATATTCAAAATAACCTATATGTAGGACAATTTAAATACATATACTTTTATATATAAACATTGACATTTGTCTGGATCTTTACTGTATAGTAGTTTGGGGTTTTACAAAGTTAATAGATAGATAAATAATAAGTACATAATAATTCATAGTTATTATTCAAGTTTAAATACAAGGACAACATAACACACATTAGAGTAGTTACTGTTTATGGTATTATAGGAATAAGTACTCACAACCTCCAAAATGTTGGCAAAATCTTGTTCCTTAGTAAATATATAAAAGATATAAAATCCCATACCCGATCTCTTTAGTTTATGTTAAATATAAGCATGCTTTTGAAATTAGTATTAGTGAAATTAAAATTTTATCGTTGTCAAATACCATTGACTTACATGAATTCATATAATTTGTGTTTAGAATGGATTTTATTATATAATGAATTTTATTTTATTTGCATATATATATATTATTTATATATACTACGTAATGCATTCATCCCATTAATCATTGTTGATATTGGGTGGAAAAGCTTTTTGTCCTACTCACGTAGGTAAGTATTGTAACTTTTCATAATTATCTTTAACTTAAAACCATAAGTCCTATATATTATTTGTGGGTCTCTATATAATATTATAATGGTTTGTGGAATATGTCTTTACAAAGTCAGTTGCTATATAAACGGTAGAGATTAAACACATCAACAATATTTTTAAAATATATTATTTAAATTAAAAGATTTAATTTGTAATATCAAAACCTTAATACACTAACATATATTTCATAAAATACAAAATGTGTCATTATAAATTTCATTTACTTCTCACTTGAGATTTGATGTCCAAAGAACTTTTTAAAGAAATGTTCAAGGTTATGTTCCCTTGCATATATGATATAATGTATAAATGTATTTATACATTATGTCATACATGAGTACTGCATGCATACACACATCATGCATATATTACCCATTATTTATACTCACTTTGTGAACCAGTGGGTTCACAAAGTGAAAAGCCATTTCATTTTATGAACTAGTTGATTTATAAAGTGAAGAGTGATTTCATTTTGTGAACAATTTGATTTACGAAGTGAGGAGCCATTTCATTTTATGAATAATTTAATTTACGGAAGTGAGGAGCCATTTCATTTTGTGAACAATTTGATTTACGAAGTGAGAAGCCATCTCATTTTGTGAATAATTTGATTTACGAAATGAGAAGCCATCTCATCTTGTGAGTTAAATGTCATATCAAATGAGAATTTAAAATTAGTAGTTATGTGTAAAAATTCATTTAGATTATAAAAAAATTATTTTCAATAGTTATAACATTAAATTTACGTTTTTATTATCATTGTACATTGTTACAACTTTGTATATAATCTTTTATGATGTTTTTTACACAATGTCATTTACTTAATCTAATTCCTTTAATTGTCATTAAAAAATTAATTGTGTTTTAAAGAGTGTGATTATATAATTATTATGTTTGTTCTTTGCATTGACTCATTAGTTTATATGTTAAAAGGGATTTCAATATGTTTTTTGAAACTAAAAAGATGTCATGTGTAAGATGTCACATTCTGCTATTTGTAAATTAATTATTTAAGATTTAAAAAATAAAAAACCTTTCACATTTTTAAAATAAGTCTATGTTTTGGTTCTTTGTTTGTTTTCATTAACAAAAAGTTTTAACAATCATGAATGTACAAGATGTGTTTAGTTTTTATTTATTATAGAGGATCTTTTTAACTATGTGGGTTATAATAGTTTACAATAGTACATGATTGAGAATATTTTAAAATAGTTAAGAATTAACTTTACAATTCTATACTATACTTTACAAACTTACTACTAGACTAGTGTTTTCAAATTCAAAAGTATTGTAAATGTTATATAGTTGTTTTTTTATAGTTTTGTATTAAAATTAGGTTTTGTTTTGTGATAGTTATGAATATGTTATATAAAGCAAGACTTAGGGTGAGTTGTACTATTTTGTACGAGGTTTTAAAAATTTTAAATCCATAGGTCATAAAAAAAAGGGTTAAAAAAAATTAAGAAAAGAAACTATTCTCAATTCTTAACAATAGTGCACATTAATAGTAGGTGTCTATGTTTTAAGTCATGAATTATTTATGTCTTCTTATATTAAACTAAATTCCTTTGCAAAATTAAATTACATTATTTTTGGTCGTTTAAAATTTTTTAATATTTCTACATAAACATCGAACATAATAATTAGACTCTTTTATATAACTACCTATGCTACTACAATGTAATTTGTGTTATCATACATGATTTCATGTCTATGTATGTCATACTAATTCAATTTATAATGACATAGAACAAATAAAAAAAACATTATTAACTATTATTATAACATAACATAATGAAGCGATTATTTAATGACAAGTTCATGTAATAAATATTTACTGTCAATATCGAGTTCGATTTCATTCGTGATGGCAGCATACATAACCATGTATGTTAATTTATAGTGTAGGATTCAATGATATTTATTATTATTGTAATGTAGTATAAATTGCTTGTGGAGGGACTTTTCTATTGTGTCACGTGGTTTTATATAGATTTTCTCTTACAAACTAAAGGAGTCTAACATATTCAATCCTAAAAAAAAATGTATATGCATTATCTCTATTTTCAAGAAGGATAGAGTTCTAAGTCTATAAGAAGCTTAAGGCCCACTTCACTCTAGTGTCGGCAAGTCACTCGGTAATTCAATCTGAGCAATTTTGGCAAGTCACTCGGTAATTCAATCTGAACAATTTTGACCTTTCGATAAACTTGCTATTGTTCACATTAGATTTGACTTATCGTCTACATAATTGGTAAATATATCCTACGTAGTGTTAATGTGGCACTGATGTGGCACTATGTCATGGTAAGTCATTTTGTTGTTTCTCCCGGACAATATTGCTTAGCAAGTGAAATGTTAAACCGATAAGTGTGTTTAATCAACTATATAAATTAAATCTAGATTAATTGGCACCAACAAATCAAAATATTAGGAATTTTTGTTAAGGCACAGAGGCAAAATAATGAATTACGACAACCCTAATGTGACAAACTAAAAATATTTTATAGGTAGAAAATAAATTTGAGGGGTAAGTGTCATGCCACATCAGCAGAACTTTTCACACTGAGTACACTTGCCGCCCAAGTGTGAAGTGGGCCTAAGTTGAACTAATGTAAGGCACAAACAAATAATAAGTGTTTTGAATATGAGTTTTCTAGATGGCCCGTGAAGTATTCATATCCATCCAAGGAGTTTGGTTAATTGCTTTTCATTTCTCAACCTTGTTTACTTTCTTATGTAATTTATACAATTAACATTCTACTATATAATCATATATTCTTCCGTAGTAAAAATAATTATTAAATGGAGGTTGCATATATACAACCTCAAAATGACTTTAGGCTACCTTGAATGTGATTTAGATCGTATAACACATGGTTGAAAGCTTGATTAAAAGGTATTGAGGCAATACAACTCTAGTGACATCAATTCACGTAAGTGATAATACTACGTGCTTACTGCAGTTTCAGAAGATGAATTTCAAAAAGTAATAAACCATTGTTTTAAAACAATGGGAGGAGCTATACTTTGGAAGTCTTTCTACATCTCTCTCGTACATATTCAATTAAGTGTGCTACATATTTATAAATGAATATTGATGGTATCAAATACGATTTTTTTCAACTACAAACCATCCTTCTCTCTCTAAAACTTCAACTTGCTCGTCAAACATATCTGCATTTCCATATATATTCGCCATGAGTGCATAGGCCTCCACTGTCTGCCCCATCCAACTCCAGTAACGCCTCGAACGCAATCCTCCCTACAACCACATTCTTCCATTTCCAGCATGCACTCAATATTGCAGTCCACGTCACAGCATTCGGAGGAACAGGCATATTCCTCACAACCTTCAAGGCCTCTTCTAGACAGTTAACTCTACTCAGAAGATCAACCATGACACTGTAATGCACTACATCCGGTTCAATCCCGTATTCACATTTCATTAGCTCAAAGTAGCTCCATGCCTCCTCAGTAACACCTGCGTGGCTACAGACGCACAGAAGATGCGTGAACGTTATTGCGTTCGGCTTCACCGCTTGCTCCTTCATCTTCTTGAAGATATCAAACACTCTCTCGGCCTCCCCACGCTCGCTATACCCACACATAAGTGTGTTCCACGCACACGTATCCTTCAAAGCTATGGACTCGAAAACCTCCCCCGCACACTCCATATTTCCACACTTGCAGTAAAACTCTACAAACAAGTCGCTACAGAGAGATCCTTATCCAATCCAAGCGTACTTATCTCAGAATGTAACCTCTCACCTCGTTTGATTTCCATGAGATCTCCACATGCGACTAATGCAGCAAGATATGTCGAAGCATTCGGTTCCATATCATAACATCTACCATCTCCAGAGCCATCTGGCTTTCCCCATTCTCCACATATCCCCTTACAAGGCAGTTCCATGACACTACATTGTGCTCTACCATGTTATCGAATATAACCCTTGCATGGTGCATACTACCACAACTGGTATACATGTTTACCAGAGAACTAAACAAAAGCATCAAATAAAACACCGTAACACAGCATTTCTGCATGTATAGCTTTACCCTTCTCTATAGTTTTATCGTCCTTACGTGCCATATCTGCACAAGCTGAGAGTGCAACAACGTAAGTCCTTGCATTCGGAGACTCCTGCATGTTCTCGAAGAGTTCAAGAGCAACCTCACACTCCTTATGTCCACGTATCCTTGTAAAAGAGCAGTCCAGGAAACTACGTTCCTCTGAGCCATCCCTTCGAACAAGCTACGAGCCTCTCCCATTTTCCCACATTTCCCATACAAATCTATCAGTGTATTCTCCACAATAATGTCACAGCACTGCTCCATTACAGCTTTGAAATGTATACATTTTGCAGTCTCTAGCATATAGCTTCTCCCCTTAGTAACCAAGTTAACACAAGCTACAAGTGCAGAAACATAAGTTCTCTCATCCCTTTTTACCCTTTCCATATTGTTAAACAGCTTAAGGGCAACCTCGGCCTCCCCATTCTCCACGTATCCCTGTATTAAGCAGTTCCATAAAACAACGTTGGTGTGTGGTTGTAAGGAATCGAACACCTGGTGTGCGTTCCCCATACTTCCGCATTTCGAGTACATGCTGATAAGACTGCATGAGATGTATGGGTTTCTAGAGAGCCCCATGTAAGTCGCTTGGGAATGTATGTATGTACCCTTTGATAAGTCTTTTGTGTCTCTGCATTCCTCGAGTGCTGATAGAAAGCTTGACACATCTTTCAGCGTGTGCATGGTGCGTGGGCGTGTGTGTGTGTAAACTTATACATAACTTAAATAATATTAAATTCTATAAATTTATATACATGTAACGATGTAGCAATGTTTATTTAGAAAACAAGTAAACTGTAGGATCTACATAGCAACCAAATAGAGAAGACTTCCATATATGATTTGCATAAGAGCTTCCCATGAATTGAGCAAGAAAGCACCATTTTTGAAGTCTTACCATCCTCTGGACGGCCAGTGTGACCGCCCCTACCGGATTTGCATACAACTGGGAAGACAATCACACACAGCAATGCCAAGAGTAAGAACTTCGAAGTTCGCCCCATGTTCAACATTTGCAGGATTTGCCATCTATTTGTATAGTGATCGTGTTAAGTGTGTGTGTGCGCGTGTGTGCGTGTGTGTTGTTGGGAAACAGCTGTATAAATGTGCTTTTGAATTTTAAAAAGAAAAAGAAACCATTGAATATGGTATATACATTGTGTGTGTGTGAGCATGAAAAAATACATTACTAGAGTCTTTTTGTAAGTGGAGAAAGCATCTTAGCTTTTACGTACATGGTATATTCTTTTCATCAAAACATGTACGGTAGGAAGAAAAGCTTTCTTATTAAGTTAATTATAAATGCTAATTACTAATTATATGTGAATACTTTATATTGTGCATACAATGTTTATTAATTAATTATACGTGATATTTTGGAACTACAGACGTGATGCTAAGGAAAACGATCATTCTCATTTTTAAAATGTGAAACTTTATTCATATAAAACTTTTAATTTAAAAAAAAAATTACTTATTAAAGTTGAGCATAAATTTTATTATTTGTACTAATGAAGAAACACAGATAAAACACATAAATTTTTTCATGTTAATTGAATATAAATTTGTCTATATATACACACACGTATACAAATATAATATATATAAATTAATTAATATTATGAGATGTAGTGGATTATTTACGAGGGAGTTGAAACTTGTATATATAAAGAATTAATTTTGTAATGTGAGAGTTCAGAATATAGAAATGTGTATATCGATTAGTTTAAGAATCCTAACTTTGATATAGGACCGAGTGGTTATAAAAACCCATTATGCTAATAATAATATGTACACATGCAACTGTACTTTTATACATGGATCTTACATTATCCCCTCTTTTCGGAAGGATGCAAGTTGGCTAGGGTTCTCTAGTAGATGTGCATCAGGAGGAGGCACTAGTGGATTTGTAGACGGCACAACTTGTTTCCATTGCACAAAATGCTTCAACCATTGCACGTGTACCATTTCTGGAGGATTGAGTTAAATGTCGTGCCAAACCTCATAAACTTACGGCCCTGTTAACATGCAAAACTTTCATGTGTCAGAAATCATTGTTCACAACACAGGAAAAGCTTTGCTAGTTAAAGTATAGGGATTTCGTCCAATAAAGAGCTTTATATATGTATTTATCTCGTCTCTAAAGTCAAGGATAGGATTTTGCTTTGGCCATTGCCATGTATAAGCATTCACAATACACCATAAACATGCACTTGCATTACTATATGAATACAAGAGATAGCAAGTGTGGAGACTTACTTCTCTCCCAAAGATACTCTCTCTCTCATGCATTGCTCTCCATAGCCTCCCTTGCCTTCATAGTCTCTCCCCCTTCTTGCCCTAGCTTGCCCTAACCGAATCCTGTCCTCCTCCAACCGTCATAATTGTCTGCTTCCTACAACTGTAGGATCCTTCCTACCCTGTAAGATTTTCCTACTGTCGTAGGATTTTTTCTGTACACAAGATATTTCTTACTACTACTTTCCTACAAGTTACTCCACCGTAGGAAAGTCCTATGTATGCAGTTCCTACATGCTATATTTTTGGCCTCTAACACTATTCCCACCTTGAATCTTTGCAGTGTCCTCACTGCACCTGTCCTGCACCCTCATTCTCCTGCGGCTCCTCAGGATACTCTGTCTCGTATTCCTCCTTGTACCTCACAAACTCCGTCTTTATCTTCTCCATTTCCTGCGCCATGGATGCCACTTGCAGTCGGAGACCCTGGTTCTCCACTTGCAGTCGCTGAAGTTCTCCCCCAACACTGTCAAGAGTGCTCCTTCATGTCGGAGTTCTTCATGTGTCCTGATTATCTTCTGCGCCATCGGCATAGGTTCTGAAACACTCACAGGCTTGCTCTCAAGAACTGTAGGACTAGGAGTCCTTGCCTTCACCGGTCGTGCTCCCATTCTGCTAACTGTAGCCTGCATGGTGTTAATCTTCGGCATTATCATTGCCTCCACCGCTTCTGCAATCAACCTCCGAATCTCTGCTCTGTCCTTCACTGTATACCCCATATTCACAAACTGGTTGTACAACGTTGAAGCCAATTGTGGTACATCCTGCGATGCTGAACTCACCTTTGCCGATTTGTCTAGTATCTCTTGCTGCATCCGAGACAAAACCTGCGCCAGCTGTACCTCAACCTCCATAGGCACTTCCTCATGTCTGAAGGATTTCCGATGCTTACCACCATCCGTGAACGTCCCTGGCTCCATAAACTCCGTTGCCATTTCTTCAGCCACAGCTTCGTAGCAATGAGTCATTCCCCCACCTGCTTGATGCATAGGATACCCTCCTCATGCAAACATACCTCTGCCTTTGGGGAATGCCCTGCCGCTCCACGGTTGAACCATGGCTGCCATGTCATTGGAACACGTCCCATGCCTTCACTTGGTGATTGAGTTTGCCCTGTTGGTAACTGCAACAAAACTGCAGTTGCCTATTCCTAGAATATCCTTGGGAATCTCCTTTCCCTTATTCCCTAACTGCTCCGGTGATTGCTCTACTGATTTCCCTGTCTCCATTGTTGGTAGCTCCTCCTTTGTCATCTCCCGCAACTCTGGCGACTTCTCTTTCTTATTGTGTACCCCAGACATCCTATCTTGCGACTGCTCTTTTGGCTTATCCTCTGCTAGTTTTGTCTGAGTCGTTGGTACTTGTTCATGTGGCTTCTCTAGCTCCATCTGTACCACTTCTTCCAACGTCTTCTGCTCCGGATGTTGCCCCACCTTCTGTGGCTCTCTAGTTTTCAGTGGCTTCACCCTCAAAACTTGTTCAGAGTGCTCTTCCTCTTCCTCTTCTCCTGTTCATGTTGAATCCTCATCATCCAAATGGATACTCTCCGCCACGGGCTTCGTCTTTCCCTTCCGCACGGACTTCCGCATAGGCATCACTCGTGATATCTTTTGTTTCTTCCCCGGTGGTGTCTTCATCACCTTGTTGGTACTCTCCTGACGCTTCCCACTAGCCACTTCCTATACCTTCTTTCCTACCAGCCTGTCTTGGGTGTGAGCACCTTTTGCAACTTACTAGCATACTCCTGCTCCTCGACTTCCTCTCCACACTCCATCACATGATTCACAAGTGACTGTATCCACGCCAATGCAATCATTGGAGACTCCTTCTGCTGTATCTCCTTCTCTTGAGCAGTAAAAACATACTCCCCCAGTTTTCTGAGGAGATATCGTGCAACTCCTGCACACTTCCCCGTCTTAAGCGCATCATACAGCGACATAACTGTCTTGAAGGCTAGTCGAAGAGAGTCTGAACTCAAAAGAGTTCACCAGAAAATTGACCACGAGCTCTACTTCCTCCTTAAGATCGCCACATGCAAGCCAAGCTTGCTATTGTATTGCCTCCCCTCTTTCAGATAGAGATCTAAATTCTTCTTGTCTACCTCCAACTCTCCTTCTCCTAATGGCAGCCGAAATACCTCTGCGATTGCCTTTCATTAATCAACATCCTTCCTTTGGCATATGCAAGAAAATTGTCTCCAACCATCTTTTCCGCCATCATAATAAAATGATAGCACTGTAGCGCATCAGGATTTACTTGCACTAGAAGATGAGCATACTTCTCAAGACCCAATCCCTCAAGAGCTTTCTCCAGCTCTGGATTGATCTCCCAGCCCGTCAACATGACTGTAAAGTGGTCACATGTCAAATTCTCAGCCGCCTTATGTAAAGATCAGCAATTTTTCACCACAAGCGTGTTCTTTCTTCCTGCAATATCCGCGAAGAAAGAAGCTACAAACCCTAGATCTAGGTTTGGCGCTGATTTTCAAGTGTATTGGAATATTCAATATAGAATATATGAGGAAAGCTAATGTTTATAATACAGCTCGTGCTATATATAATATGATTATAGTGCGTTATGGAATTCCTAAGGAAATCATAAGGATAGAGGAAAACACTTTATTAATGAAACAATTCAAACACTTATGGAAGAGTTCGTCATAAAACATAAGAAATCTACACCTTATTATCCTCGTCAAGCTGAGTCCACAAACAAAGTCTTAAGAATGTTTTAAGGAAAGTGATTTAGAAAATGGAAAAGACTGGGATGAAAGACTTCCTGAAGTCTTGTGGGCTTACAGGACAACCTATAAGGTTGAAATAGGAATGACGCCTTTTAAGTTAGCATATGGCTTGAGGCAATAACTCCTGTTGAATATATTGTGCCATCTCTAAAAATTGCTGTAAAGCATAATTTAGGTGAGCAAGAATCCTTACAACGTAGGCTATAGGAATTAAAAAAACTGGATGAAATAAGATTATATGCTTTATGGATTGTATAGGCAATTCAGAAAAAGAAGAGAGCCTGGTATAATAGGAAAAGAAAAAAGCATGATATAAGAGAAGGAGATTTGGTCTTGTGGTATAGAGGAAGTGTTGATAAACCACATGATAAATTAAAAATGAAATGGTTAGGTCCATTTAAAGTCAAGGAGATAAGTGAGGAAGGTGTGGTAAATGTTAAAACCCTAACAAGTGACGGAATGCAAGAAAGGGTAAACATAAATAAATTGAGAAGGTATGAAGTGTCATTTATAGATTTATAGATCCTATAAAATCCATTCCCCACCTTTAAAAAGGTTCTAATGGTAGGATAGGATTTAGAGGATATATCTGTTTCTTAGGTGGTATATGTGATCTTTGGCACTTATCACATTTCCTACAGAAATCGGAGTTCTCTTAGGACATGTAGTGAGTGAGGAAGGAATCCTAGTGGATCAAGATAAGGTTAAAGTTATACTTACCTTACAACCACCACAGGATCTAAAAGAATTAAGGCGGTTTTTAGGAAAGATTGGCTACCATAGAGGTTTATTAAGAATTATGCCCAAATAGCCAGACCTTTAACTGACCTTTTAAAGGCAAGAAAATCTTACGATTGGACTCCTGCATGTCAGGAAGCTTTTGATACATTATGGAAATTTTAGTAACAACACCTATATTAGTGAATCCTAAATGGGACAGGGAATTTCATGTGCAGGTTGATGCCTCAGACATTGCAATAGGAGCTATACTTACACAAACGTAGGAAGATGAAAAGGATCGTCCTATCTACTATGCAAGTCGCAGATTAACACCGACAAAGGTAAACTATACTACCACAAAAAAGAAGCTTTAGGAATGGTGTATACAATTCATAAATTTAAACATTATTTATTAGCTAATAAAGTCAAAATCTTTGTAAATCATAAGGCTTTGTTACATCTTTTAAATAAGCCAATCCTAATAGGACGTCTAGCTAGATGGTTTCTCCTATTACAGGAGTATGATTTTCAAATAATACATAAGCCCGGTAAGCAACATGAATAGGCTGACCATTTGAGCCGCATTAAGACAGGAGAAGTTCCAATCCAGTATATGGATGACTTTCCTGATGCACATTTGTTTCCTATTCCTACATGGATGGATGACATAAAAGTTTATTTGTCGACTGAACTAGTTCCACCATCCTATGAGACTAATGATTAGAAAAAGTTATTTGTCGTGAGGACACGACGTTATTCTTTGGTGGGAGGAAAGCTATATAAGACTAGTCAAGATGGAGTGTTAAGACGTTGGGTGGAACCTTTTAAGGTTATGGATATCCTGAAAGAGGCCCATGTGGGTCTAGCAGGAGGGCATTTTGCAGAGGAAATAACTGCAAGGAAAATATTACAGGCTGGGTTATGATGGCCTACATTATGGAAGGATGTAGGATGATTTTATAAAAAAATTACATTTCTCAGGATTTAAAGCAACCTGATTTTGCTTACATTTCTGAAAACACCTTTCTAAACAATAAAGATGATTCTCTTTATCACTATATATACTAAAATCATCCATAAAAACTTTCATAAAATCCAATAAATAATCCCTAAAGGTATCAATTATGATCCTTTGGAAAGTAAAAGGTGCATTACATAAGCCAAATGGCATAACTTTATATGCATATGCGCCTCATGGACTTATAAAAGCTGTTTTATATGTTGATCCTTCGGAGCTACTAGAATCTGGTTATATCCTGAGAATCCATCCATAAAGGAATACATCTCATGTCCAGCCACACTATCCAACATTTCCTCTGTAAACGGGATAGGAAAAACATCCTTCTTTGTGGCATCATTTAACTTTTTATAGTTTAAACATACCCTCAACTTTCCATTCTTTTTAGGAACAATCACAAGTGGTGATAACCATTGTGCACCCTGTATAGGATAAATAAAACCTACACTTAACAGCTTATCTATCTCCTCCTTCACAAGCTATGCATAATTAAGATTCATCCTATATGCTCTCTGTTTCACAGGCTCACTTCCTAGTAATAATTGTATAGTGTGTGTACACAATTCAGGAGGTATGCCTTTAAGATCTTTATAGGTCTAGGCAAAAACATCCTGATATTTTTGAAGCAAGTTCAATCTTTTTCCCGGAATTCTTTATCTAATTCCTGAGCAATGAATAGGTTTTTAGGTTCATTTTCTGTACCTATATTCACTTGCTGCAAAGGATCTGTAATATACACATATGTATACTCTGCAGGCTGTTCCTGTAAATCAATCTCATATGGGATTGCCTTATAGAACTTTCCTGCAATCCGGGTTATCTTCTTCCTTCTGCTGAACAGTTTTCTTTCCTTTCAGCACTACGTTTAAGTCTATATTTGTCAGGACTTTTAAGTCAGGATACGCTTTCAAGATTTCTACTTCTTTTTGATCGTCTAAGCCATTAAACTAGTCATAACCTTCTAAAATAAGGGGTCTGTTTTCCTTTTTAGCATACCTTTTAGTATGATTGTATATCACCGGTTTTCCTTCTCCTTCTCCCAGCGTCATCTTTCCTTGTTCCCCAATCCTGTATAACTTTGGCAGTTTTCAGCCAAGGTCTACATAATAACATAGTATATACAGTGTCTTTTCCTTCCATTTGGAGGACAATAAGGGACACTTTATATTTAAGACCCTTTATAGATATAGTCACTTCTCTCACTATACTGTAGGCTTGACACTTCTGGTCTGCCATTTTTAAATTAAAAGGAGCAGGCTCAATGGGTCCTAAACCCATTTTCTTACAAGCATGTTTCTCAATAAAATTAACTCCTGAGCCTCCATCTATAAGGACTTCTTTTATCTTGTTTTTACTAATATATACAGTAATGCTGAACACATACCCATCATAATCACCTTCTTTTTCATAATGTTTTTCTACTCGGTGAATTTCATGTCCTGTATATGCAAGTAAGGATTTTGGAATAATGTTCAACATTTCCAAGATTTGATTTTTAATATATGGGGCAAATATGTATTAATTGTCCCAACGTGATTGTAATTTCTTGGCTCAATTCACTTTGAGCCATTGATTTTACCACGTCATCTTGAATCTGTTTCACAGGAATGCTCTGTTTTCTAGGTTTACTCTGTTTTACAGGAATATTCTTTTTCTCTTGAATATTCCTTCCTAAAATAGAATCAGTTATTTTTGGATCTTTAGGTATATCCGTCGGTTGTGTATCATCATCCGAGATATACTCAGGGAGATCTCGTTCTTGGAGACGAGTGTTCACCTCTCCCATTGTTTGCGTACTATCCCGCAATGGATACACAGAATTTCCTTCTCTGCTGGAAGGTATTCCTGTTTCTGACATATATTTCTTTTTGTACAGATTACTGCTCTTACGACAGGATGGTTTTCTAGCTCATTCTTGTCCACATTAATGAACCGAGCTCCAAGCTCTTCTTAGGAGCATTGTTTAAGGTGGAAGGCTAATTCTTAAGACAATTTGGAGAAATATGTACTTTTCTCCACATGTATAACAAGTAAGATTAATAGAATTCCTTCCTTGTACTTGTCTTTGTCTATAGTTATTTGATCTCCATAACTTTCTTTTCTTGGATATCTTTCTAATCCTCTGTAGGACGTCTCCTTCCTTCCCATATTAGGCTTGTATGATGGAGCATATCTAGTTTGATTTTCTTCATACAGCCTATCATCTTCTCTTGTATAAGGAACATTCTTTCTGTTATCAAAAGGATTCCTGTTTCTTCCTTCTTCCCAAACTCCCAGGATGTTCCTCATAATAGAGCTTTCTATTCCGAGATGGGAATGTGGTAAACAGGTGGTTTCTTATAGAAAACGGCCTGTTATACAGCCTTCCTTTCTTCCTTCTTTTCTCCTTTCTTTTTCCACACGTGCCACATTTTGATTAATAAAATACTTACAGTCTTTTGCCAAATGTCCTTCTTTATCACATATTTGACATTTTGGCAACTGTAGTCTACACTCATCCTTAGTATGTCCAGGATTTTTACACTTAGCACACCATACTTTGGCATCTAATTCCTTATACACAGGATTACCTTTCAAGGACTTAACTAACTGTAATAACATTCTCTCATCAGCCTTATAATCCGAACTTTGATAGGTTCATCCTCATCATCTGAACTATCCTCCTTTCTCCTTGAGGATTTTATCTTTCCTTCTGCTATATTTCTATTTGTCTCCTCTTTTTCTCATAATTTTTAAGATGCTTTACAAGATCTTCCTGTCTACTTCCTCAATTGTCATTGCATAATGCCTATATGGCTTCTGCAATCCTTGCTTATACATTGAAGCAAAGCTTCTTCCTTAATATATAGTGAGTATTTCTTTTCAATGCTTTTTAAAACGGTGTGTATATTCCTCTAGAGTTTCAGTTTTTCCTTGTAGGATATTTCTGAGCTTCTCTAAGTGCTCTTCAGGCAACTCTTCCTTTTTAAAATATTCTTTAAAAACTTTTGTAACTTTTTCATAATCTTCTCTCACATCTTTCTCCAACTCATAATACCAATCAGATGCATTTCCTTTTAATGTGTGAGGAAATATAAGTAACTTATCTGCATTGCTTACTTTATACAACTTCACAACTTCCTCAAACTGCAATAAATGTCTTTTAGGATTTCCTTCTTTCCTGTGGAAAATATTGGGAACATCAATGTGCCTCCCAACATTCCGAGGAAAAAGTGTCATATTAGACATTCTCGGTGGGTTTTCTCTACCACCTTCCTCCTCACCAAGAGGGAATTCTAGGAGATGCTCCTCCTGGTCTAATAGTAAAATTCTGTTCTTCAAGGAGTTCCTTCCAACTCCTCTTTCCTGCAGTTTGATAGTCACTGTATTGTATATCCTCCACACCTTTAGCAGCACTTTCTCCTATCTGATCAATGAGTTTTATAAGAGCTTCTTGCCTATTAGTAAGCTCTATTTGCTCAGCTCGGGCAGCCTCTCTCTCAACCTGCTTGTTATCTCTCTCTCTTGCTAAAGACGAGTTAGGATTATGATGCCTCCAAGGCTCCATCCATCATCATATATATACACTTCTTTTTCACTTAAGCTCTACTTCTCTTAGAGCTATGTCACTTCTCACTTAGGAATTCAACAATTCCCTCCACAACAATGGCGAAATCCCTCCGTGGTTGCCATGTGTTAACATGCAAAACTTCCTGTGTGCAGAAATCACTGTTCACAGCACAGGAAAAGCTTTGCTAGTTAAAGTATAGGGATTTCGTCCAATAAGAGCTTTATATATGTATTTATCTCGTCTCTAAGGTCAAGGATAAGATTTTGCTTTGGCCATTGCCATGTATAAGTATTCACAATACACCATAAACATGCACTTGCATTACTATATGAATACAAGAGATAGCAAGTGTGGAGACTTACTTCTCTCCCAAAGATACTTTCTCTCTCATGCATTGCTCTCCATAGCCTCCCTTGCCTTCATAGTCTCTCCCCCTTCTTGCCCTAGCTTGCCCTAATCGAATCCTGTCCTCCTCCAACCGTCATAATTGTCTGCTTCCTGCAATGTAGGATCCTTCCTACCCTGTACTATCGTAGGATTTTTTCTGTACACAAGATATTTCCTACTACTACTTTCCTACAAGTTACTTCTCCACCGTAGGAAAGTCCTATGTATGTAGTTCCTACATGCTATATTTTGGCCTCTAACAAGCCTACTTGCCGTAGCACTTGATACGGTCCTTTCCAATGAGAAGGAGACTCTTAGCTAAACCACGTACCGTAAGCCTGAGAAAACAAACAAACACCAGTTCATCAACTTTGTACTCCACAGGAGGACGATGGTGCGAATTGTAGCGTTGTTGTTGTCTTACTTGTACGCAGCCCAAGTGTTCTGTTGATTCCGCACGAACCAATGGAAGAATGCTCGTCAGATACCAATCCCATGACCTAGCATCAGTAGCTCGTAGTAACCAAGAAAGTAGACCCAACTTCGTCGGCAACATCGGGTCATGACCATTTAAGAGCTTATATGGGGAAGTACCAATGGAACTTTGTACTCTAGTGACATAAACATATTGAAAAGACGGCAAATAACCATGTCAATCCGAATGTTGAAAGTTCACATTTTTGTGATCATCCCCTTAAAGGTTCTGATGAGCCATTTCACCAAACCATCTATCTGAGGATGATAAGCACTTGTGAAAGCGTGGCATATCCCTAGTCAAGATGTCAAGATATGAAATGCCTTGGCCATTAATGCAGGACCATTGTCTGAGAGAATTCGCTCCGGATAAGAATGCTGAAACACAACTCGATTAAGGAGAAATTGACCAATAGCAAAAGCAAAAGCAGTCGCATTAGCAAGAGCACCAACTTCTACCCAATGAACTAGGTAGTCATAAGCAATAATAATGTACTTGTTGCCAACAGTTGACCGAGGAAAAGGTCCCATCAAATCAAATGCCACCAACTCAAACGGACGAGAAACTGCAATTGACTCCAATCGTCCTTCCAAAGTACACAAGGGAGTATTATGAGCTTGGCACCACACACAACTACACACATATCGAATCACATCTCCTTGCAACTCTGGCCAAAAAAAGATTTATTTAGCTTCTTCATCACACGACAATGTCCCATGTGCCCGCTGAGAACAAGAGAGTCATGATAAGTGTGGAGGAAGCATGGAATGAAGACCGAAGGCACTACCAACCATAAATGATCATCTAGATCAGTCCTACAAAATAAAGAAGGTCGTCCTGAAGGCAATATTGTGAATATAAATGCCTAAAAGATAAGTCATCAACAAATGATATAAGATTCTCAAACCCATCACAAAGCCTTTGAATTCACGGCTCAACTTCCTAAACCTCATTCAAAGACAGCAAATCTAACTCTGCATTTTGCGAACACTAAACATCAAGCACAGCAACTGCTAATGGTACAAAATCTTCATCAAAAATCCACTGATGCTGGAACAACTGGCTCCTCAGGGGCAAAAGAAAAGAGAGAAGGTGGAAGAGGAGCTCGAGAAAGAGCATCAGCACCATCTATGGAACTCCCTAGGCGATGAACAATCTCGAAGTCGTAAATTTGAAGCTTCAAGGCCCACTGAGCAGTACGACCAATTAAATTCTTCCATTCAACTACAAAGTGACTGCTGCATGATTGCCTTCCAACAACGTCGAGAATCATGCAAGTAGGCATGGAGTTTCTCAAAACCCCAAACTGTTGCTAGACACTCCTTTTCTGTCGTGGAATATTCACCTCTGCTGGTTGCTGTCACGACCCGATACAGAATACAGGTTTCCGGATACAGGACATGGGTTGCAGGACTTTCCTACAGGATTCCGGATACAGGATATGGGTTGCAGGACTTTCCTACAGGATATTCCTACCAGGATTCCGGACACAGGATTCGGTTGCAGGATATTCCTACAGGATATGCCACAGGATATGCCTAGAGGATAAGGGACATGTGGACTCATCTTAGCCTCTGCATGCATGCAATCACTTTTGCATGCATGCAACCACTTTTAGCACTCATGCCTAGATTAGCTCTTGGAGTTGTGAGCATAAAAGCTCCGACCTAATTGTTGTACAATCAGTTACTATCAACACCAGTCTTACTACGATCAATCTCGTCTTGTCTTGTTCTTGTCTTGTTTCCTGTCCTGTTCCTGTCGCTCCTGTTTCCTGTCCTGCTCCTGGATCCTTCCTGCTTCTGTCTTGTTCCTGGATCCTGTCCTGCGCTTTCCTGTCTTGCTCCCGGATCCTATCCTGATCCTGTCTTGCTCCTAGATCCGTCCTGTTCCTATTCCTTTCCTGTCCTGCTCTCGGTCCTGTTCCTGAGTCAAGCCTTCCTGTCCTTGGAATCCTGTTCTCTTCCTGGTTCCTGGATCGTGGCTTGACAGTTTGATAGTAACTGCTTCATAGTTCTCCGTTTTCCAGCTACCTTTTTCTTGATTCTTTTCCTTCATTTTCCTCCTTTTTCTTTCCTAGATCATGGCTGATTTTGAGCCTTTCAACGCGAGCACCAAATGTTACTTCATGAGCGGCCACTTGCGCCAAGTGGTCACCGACCTGCAAGGTTCCACCACTGCGGCACATGCAGCTGCTTGATGCATCCTCCAAGGCTGCTGCGGCAGTGCTCTCCCAGGCATCGGTGGTTTCCTCTTCATCAAACTTTTCTTCGGAGCCGAAGGTTAGCATGCCAGAGAAGTTCAGTGGTAATCGTGCCGATTTCCAAGGTTTCCTGAATCAGATCCGGCTCTTTGATCCGTATGCAACCACGGCGCTACTCGACTGATGCTCAAAAGGTGGGTCTTTTGGCATCCCTACTAAGTGGATCTCCACGGGCTTGGGTTGCCCCCTTGCTGGAGCGTGACGATCCATTGATGGAAGACTTTGAAGGTTTCGTGGCTGCCTTTGAAGCCTGTTTTGGAGATCCTGATAAGTACCGTTCTGCATGCACGAAGTTACGGAAGCTCACTCAAGGATCCCGACCAGCTTCCGTCTATGCATCCGAATTTCAGCAACTTTGCACGAACATTCCATGGGACGAGACTGCATTGATCGAACACTTCCGTTTTGGGTTGAGGGACGACGTGAAGGACCTTCTCCTTACGTTACCGGATGCCCAAACATTAGCGGAGATCATGCAACAAGCTGTTCGTTGCGACAACCGTTTGTTCGAGCGTCGTCAGGAAAGATCCCGTCAACAGTTCCTGCAAACCAATCCTGCAGCTGTGGTACATGTTCCTGCACCACCTTCTGGAGTAGTTCCTATGGAGGTTGAGAAATCCAAGCGTGGCTCTCTTTCCGCTGCTGAGAAGCAACGTCGTCGCAGTGAGAACCTGTGCTTGTATTGTGGTGGAGCAGGACACAAGGTGGCAGATTGTCCTATTAAAGCCAGGAACTTCAAGACGCGTGAAGTTGAAGCTGAAGTTCAGTCGGAAAACTCCAATGTCCACTTCGTCTAGGAGCCGCGAAGTTGGACGTAGGTGCAGGCTCCATTGGTGCTGCTCATACCATCCCATCACTTAAGTTTCCTGTACACATTCATCTTAATAATCGAGAGCTCATGGAGTTTGCCTTGTTAGACACTGGTGCAAATGCATGCTTCATGGATGACACGTTTGCAACTCAACATGGCATTTCGGTGGTGAAGTTGAAGCGTGCAGTTCCTGTAGAGGTGGCCGATGGGCGTCTAATTGCTTCTGGCGCAGTTACCCATGCTACCGAACCTCTCTCCTGCAGGTATGGCACATTCAACTGTTCAATTTCCTTCAACTTGATCAAGACTCGGTCGACTCCCATCATTTTGGGCATGCCATGGTTCGTTGTTGCAAATCCGCAGATCGACTGGAGGTCTAGGACGCTCACGTTTTCCTCTCCAAGCTAGGATCAATCCTGTACCTTCCTGTGTGCAGGATACATCCTTAGTATCTGAGGCAGTACAAGCTACAGGATTGACCGTGCCTGTTCCTGTACCAGTGTTGAAGACTCCTCCTCGACAGGATTCACCTCATTCAGTTCCTCAGCACATCCGCAGGCTCTCTCCACTCCTGTAAGTTTGCGGTGTCCTGTACAGGGTTCTTCCAATCCTGTATCAGTGTCGAAGGTTCCTCCTCAACAGGATCCACCTCCTGTTGATTCGTCAGCACATTCGCAGGCTTCTTCCACTCTTGCGCAACCACGGACTCCTGTACAGGATTCTTCCAATCCTGTACACTCATCAACACCCACACAGGTTTTTTCCAATCCTGCTTCTTTCTGTTACCCTGCTTCTGTTCCATCCCCCAAGATCCTTCCTCTTTTTCAGTCACAGCTCCCTCCTTCTCCTCTCCGAGTTCTTACCACTACCATGCATGAACTCGCCACTGATCCTGCTCCCTTCCACCTTTTTGCCTTTCAAGTAACTCCTACGTCCTCTTCTACCTTTCCTGTATCCGACTCCCCTGTTTTTTCTCCTTCTCCTCTCCTTCTCCTCCTTCTTCCCTACCATCCAAGTACCACGACTTTAAGGACGTTTTTGACAAGCACAAGGCTGCAGTTCTTCCTGTTCACAGGTCCTACGACTGTCCTATTGATCTTGCGGAAGGAAAGACTCCACCATTCGGACCGATTTATGCATTGTCACCCACAGAGTTGGAGGTTCTTCGTCAGTACATCGAGGACAACTTGGCATCCGGCTTCATTCGTCACTCAAAGTCCCCTGCAGGAGCTCCTATCTTCTTTGTCAAGAAGAAGGATGGGAGTTTACGTTTGGTTGTGGACTACAGGGGTTTGAATCAAGTCACCATTCGGAATCGGTACCCGTTGCCATTGATCCCGGAACTTCTCGATCGGCTGCGAGGAGCAAAGGTGTTCACGAAGATCGACTTACGAGGAGCCTACAACCTTGTACGGATTCGTCCCGGCGATGAGTGGAAGACTGCCTTTCGTACAAGGTATGGACATTTTGAGTACACGGTAATGCCTTTCGGCCTTACCAATGCCCCAGCTGTTCCAACACATGGTGAACGACATTTTCCGTGACTTCTTGGACCAGTTTGTGGTGATCTACCTCGACGACATCTTGATTTTCTCCAAGGACCAGGCGGCACATGACAAGCATGTACGACTAGTTTTAGAGCGGCTTCGCGAGCATGGCCTGTACGCGAAGTTGGAGAAGTGTTTTTTCGATAGGGATTCGGTGGAGTTCTTGGGCTACATCGTCTCTCCTGCTGGCGTTTCCATGGACATGCACAAGGTGAAGACCATCGTGGAGTGGGAGAGGCCCAAGTCGGTACGAGATGTACAATGTTTCCTTGGCTTTGCAAACTTCTACAGGCGGTTCATACAGGACTTCTCCAAGCGTGTACTTCCACTCACAGAACTCACCAAGCGCACAGGACTTTTCTCTTGGTCCGACAAGGCGGAACACGCGTTCACAACACTCAAGGACGTTTTCACGACAGCTCCGATTTTAGCACATCCTGACCCTTCTCATCCTTTCTTCATTGAAGCAGATGCCTCGGATTTTGCAGTAGGATCCGTGCTATCGCAAGTTGGAGAGGACAAGTTGCTTCATCCTGTAGCTTTTCACTCTCGTAAGTTCCTGTCGGCGGAGATCAACTACGAGATTCATGACAAGGAACTCAAGGCCATTGTGGATTCGTTTGAGGAGTGGCGGCATTTCCTGGAAGGTGCTGCACATCCTGTACAAGTTCTTACGGATCACAAGAACCTGGAGTACTTTCAAACGGCTCGGGTCCTCAGTCGGCGACAGGCTAGGTGGGCAGAGTTCCTATCACGTTTTGACTTCGTCATCGTCTACAGGCCCGGCTTTCGGAATGGCAAGGCGGACGCATTGTCTAGGCGCTCTTACCTTGCACCAAGCCCGGGCGATCCTGCATTTGACTGTCAAAGGCAAGTGTTGTTGGGTCCTGATCGTTTCCGGCTTGCGGCACTGCAGGTTCATCAGGCTCCAGCAAATTCAACACTCCTACAGGACGTTCGCAGTTGGCTACAGACGACTTGGCAAAGAATGTTTCTCACACATTCATCCTGACGTTGCAAGTTCCTCTTCCTCCAGTTCCCGTCCAGACTACAACCTGTTCACCATACAGGATGGACTCCTGTACCGGGAAGGTCTCCTGTACGTTCCTGTTGGTATTTCCAGGACTCGTGTGGTACAGGATTGTCATGATACCCCGGCTACAGGACATTTTGGTGTGGCCAAGACAGTGGAGTTGGTGACTCGCAACTATTGGTGGCCTGGGTTGCGAGGTTTTGTGGAGAGGTTTGTACGGAGTTGTGACACTTGTAGCAGGTCGAAGATGCCTCATCATGCACCCTCTGGTCTTCTTCGTCCTCTTCCTGTTCCGTCTGCTCCTTGGAGATCCATTTCTATGGATTTCCTCACAGATCTTCCTCCTTCTCGTGGATTTGATGCAGTTCTTGTGGTGGTTGACCGTTTCACCAAGCAGGCTCATTTCCTACCCTGCAACAAGACAGCTACAGGTCAGACAACTGCCGAGTTGGTGATCCGCGAGGTGTTCCGACATCATGGTCTTCCTGAGAGCATTGTTTCCGATCGAGGTCCACAATTCATGTCCAAGTTTTGGCGAGAGCTTCTTCGGAGTCTACAGGTCAAAGCGGATCTTTCTTCAGGATATCACCCACAAACCGATGGGCAGTCCGAACGCACAATTCAGACCTTAGAACAGTATCTTCGTTGCTTCATCAGTTACCAGCAGGACAACTGGTTGGACCTCCTTCCAATGGCGGAGTTTGCCTACAACAACTCCATCCACGCATCTACAGGACAGACACCTTTCTTTGCTCTTACAGGCCACCATCCACGTTTTGACTTTGCTCCTCCCGCTTCTCCTTCTTCCGCTCCTGCAGTACAGGATCGTCTTCAGCATCTTCGGCAGGTACAGGATGATCTCCAGGTTCATCTTCAACAGGCACAGGAACGATACAAGCATCATGCTGATGCTCACCGTCAGCCGGCACCTGCATACAAGATTGGTGATCTCGTGTGGCTTCTTCGTCGACACATTCGCACCAACAGGCCTTCTTCTAAGTTGGATTTTCAACGATTGGGCCCTTATAGGATCGTGGCGGAGGTAAATCCTGTAGCTTTCCGACTCGAGTTACCATCCACGGTGAAACTTCATCCTGTGTTTCACACCTCTTTGTTGGAGCCGTATCATCCTTCTTCTCTTCCCGGTCGTGTTTCTTCTCCTCCCCCTCCTGTGGTCATTGACACTGAACCTGAGTACGAAGTGCAGCCATCCTTGACTTCTCGTCGTTCCAATACTTGGTGGATTGGAAAGGGTACCTGCCTACTGATCGCACTTGGGAACCTGCATCCAACTTACTCCATGCTTCTTCCAAGGTTGCTGCCTTCCATCGGCATTATCCTGCTAAACCAGGTCCCAAGACTCGTGGAACTCGTCTTTAGGGAGGAGGTGCTGTCACGACCCGATACAGAATACAGGATTCCGGATACAGGACATGGGTTGCAGGACTTTCCTACAGGATTCCGGATACAGGATATGGGTTGCAGGATTTTCCTACAGGATATTCCTACCAGGATTCCGGACACAGGATTCGGTTGCAGGATATTCCTACAGGATATGCCTAGAGGATAAGGGACATGTGGACTCATCTTAGCCTCTGCATGCATGCAATCACTTTTGCATGCATGCAACCACTTTTAGCACTCATGCCTAGATTAGCTCTTGGAGTTGTGAGCATAAAAGCTCCGACCTAATTGTTGTACAATAGTTACTATCAACACCAGTCTTACTACGATCAATCTCGTCTTGTCTTGTTCTTGTCTTGTTTCCTGTCCTGTTCCTGGCTCGCTCCTGTTTCCTGTCCTTTCCTGGATCCTGTCCTGCTTCTGTCTTGTTCCTGGATCTTGTCCTGTGCTTTCCTGTCTTGCTCCTGGATCCTATCTTGATCCTGTCTTGCTCCTAAAATCGTCCTGTTCCTATTCCTGTTTCCTGTCCTGCTCTCGTCCTGTTCCTGAGTCAAGCCTTCCTGTCCTTGGAATCCTGTTCTCTTCCTGGTTCCTGAATCGTGGCTTGACAGTTGCTAATGTACGCAATGGGATGTCGTTAGCTAAGGACACTCGTATTCTCTTGCAACAATACGCCCCGAGACCAATGTTAGAAGGATGAGTGTAATCAGGGTACGCCAAAACTGGAAGAGTCATTAACAGCTCTTTGAGATCTGTAAATGCTTGCTTCCAATCCTTAAACCAAACAAAAGAAGTCATTGACGACTTCAGCAACGCCCGCAATGGTGCAGTACCATATGAAAGATGATCCATAAAATGACCCAGATATTGTACCTTGCCAAGAAAGTGTTGCACATCATCAACACACTTGGCGTAGGGAACTTCAAAACTGCAACAAGTTTATCAGGATCGACTTGCAAATCTTCACATGAAATGTGATAATGCAGATAAGTGGTGTTCGTGGATCCAAATACACACTTAGATGGCTTTAGCTTCAAACCAACTTCCCGCAGACGATCCAAAACTTTGTGTACATCACCAACATGCTCATCCTATGTTCCATTCGAGTGAATTAAAACATCATCGATGAAGTCGGCAATCACCTCTGGCATATTGTGGAGAACCTCGTCCATCATACGCTAGAAAGTCACTGGAGCATTGCTCAAACTAAAAGGCATCACCAAGAACTCATATATGCCAGATGGCGTCCAAAAAGTAGTCTTAGAAATGTCTATGTCAGCCATCGAAACTTGCTAAATCCAGAGGCGAGATCTAACTTGGTGAACCAACGGCTCTGCCCTAGTCAATCCAAAAGGTTTTGCAGTATGAGGAAGTGGGTACACATATGAAATGGCTACATCATTTAATGGGCAATAGTCGATGCAAAATCAAATGCTCCCATCGGACTTCGTCACAAGATGAGGTTTGCACGCCCTAGGACTTCGAGATTTTCGGATAACACCTTTTTTTCAACATCTTCTTAATATTTGCTTGTAAGATCTTAAGCTCCTTGGTAACCAACGTTGAACATGTACTTTGATTAGTCTAGCATCCCCAGTTGGAATAGGGTGGTGTGTCGCAATCTTGGCCCTTAAATGACAAGTCGAAGTTGAAAAGATGAACATACTTCTTTTTGAGTTGATCAATAACAACACGATGATCATCTGATGGATCCAAAGAGGGAAAGGAAGAGCATGAAGGAAAGATGGTTGGAATTAAGGTGAAACATAAGTGATGAAACAGAGGTGAAAGAAGATAAACTAAGTGGAATAGAAGTAAGAGGAACAGAAGAAAGATGAGAAGAATCAAACATGGGGGAGACTTTTCAAAGTCACACTTGGCATGATTGCAAATCAACCAATCCATACCAAGAATAAGGTGAAAAGCTTGACTCGGCATCACCCACAAAGATTGAACCTTAAGCTCATGATCGTCCACACGAACAACAATGTCAACTTCATCTTGCGAATAAGCAGTTGTGTTGCCATACAGAATGAAGACTAGTTCTACTTCACAACACAAATGAAGGCTGCAACGTGTAGCAACATACTAAGAAATAAAGGACAAACTCAAACCTATATCCATCAATACTGAAAGGAAAACAGGACGTGGTGTGTGATTAAATCAAATTTGAAAAGTAAAGACCGGATGAACTGGTGCTGAGTGAACCCCTTGATGATACTCTTGAAAGAAAGATGGAGGGATCACTAACTTATTCGCTCGAGGACCCCCCTTTACTCATGTGATTTGTCGTTTCCTGGAAGATCCACCGCATCAAGACCTTCTATTGCAGCGGTGTTAATTGGACATTGTTGATGCCAAGGCCACCCCAGAAATGGGGGACGCTAATCGGGAAACCGTTGACAGTGCTGATACGTGTGTCCAACCTCATCACACGCCCAACAACAAACTACATGTCCACGGGCCCAACCTTATGTTGGTACATGAGCAACAATAGCATCAACCTCCATCGGAGTAGGACCATCCCCCACATGAAATGGAACGAGAGAACGTGAAGTTGTAAGTGGGAGAGGTGATGACTCATATCGTTGTGCTAGCCTCAAAGCATCGTTAAGAGTCACTGGAGCTAGTGCATTTATAAGCCCCACAAGGTCTTAACAAAGTGTTGGCCACAACATACCTAACTTGATGCATTCCAATATGTTAAGCTTTGCACGTAGCAAAAGGCTCCGAAAGTGAACACCAAACTGCATTATCGACTCAGATGGCTCTTGATGAATACGATGTAACTGCTGAAAAGCATCATCACAGTCATCCACATGCCCAAATGCACGTTTGAAGATCTTTAGAAGAGTTGCAACGTTCAAACCATTGTACCATTGTAACGTTGTCCCATGCAAACAAGTAGGAAACTCGTGCAAACATTGAGCACCATCCCATGAATGATATATGGCGACCACGGTGAAGTGGTCAAATCAATGGTACTCATCATCCCCAAAATTTCTATGAAAGAAATCTGACAAGAAGTGAGGATTTGCACCAGGAACAAGAGGAGGAGTACTATGAGTTGTTAATGTTGCCATAAACTAAGAGTGACTATTTAGTTGCATCCGCATGGCATCCAGCAACTACATGAGTAGTTGCTCCACAGACAAAGGATTTGCCTGTTGTGCATCCATGACGAAAAGAGAAGGAAAGATAAAATCTACAAGGAAAGAATAGATTTAAACAATGGAGAAGTTAGATCTTAATAAGATAAAGAAGATATATAAAAAAGACACAAATCTAAGCGTTCCTTATGAACAATTAGAGGTGCCCTTCATCTTCACCAATGTGAGAGCTCGAAATATAGAAATGTATATATCCATTACTTCAAGAACCCTAATTTATATACAGGAGTGAGTGGTCCAGATTGGAAACCAATCCGACAGCTTCAACGTAGTGTGCTTGATGTCGATCTTGCTTGACTTGAATGCCAAGGCAGTAAGAGATGCTCCCCATAGCTAAAAGCTCAAACTCTGAGAGAAAACACTTCTCAAAATGATGTACCAGCTGCAAGCTATCAAGCCATGATCCAAGAATAAGGAAGTGAGCAGGATTCCGAGAACAAGGAAGCTTGACTCAGAAGCAGGACAAGGAGCAAGACAGGGAGAAGGATAGGAACTGGAGCAAAACAGGAACTAGGAACCAGGAACAAGACAAGAGCAGGAGGCAAGGAGCAAGACAAGACAAGATTGATCTTAAAAAGACTGATGTTAATAGTAATTGATTGTACAACAATTAGGTCGGAGCTTTTATACTCACAACTCCAAGCTAATCTGATAATGAGTCTAATCTGGTCATGAGCTAAAAATAGTGACCCTTATTCTCTAGGCATATCCTGTAGGAATATCCTATAGGTCCTGTAGGAATATCCTGTAGGCCCTACAAGCATATCCTGTAGGTATATCCTATAGGCATATCCTGTAGGAATATCCTATAGGTATATCCTGTAAGAATATCCTGTAGGTATATCCTATAGGCATATCCTGTAACCCGTATCTTGTATCGGGTCGTGATAGCACCTCCTTCTTAAGGACGAGTTCCACGAGTCTTGGGATCTAGTTTAGCAGGATAACACCAATGAAAAGCAGCAACTTTGAAAGAAGTATGGAGTAAGTTGATGCACGTTCCCAAGTGCAATTGGTAAGCAAATAACCTTTCCAATCCACCAAGTATTGAAGTTGATGGCGATGAAGATAAGAATCAAGGATGGTTGCAACTTTGTACTCAGGTTCACCGTCAATGACCACAGGAGGGCTGAGGAGAAGAAGCACGACCAGAAGAGAAGAAGGATGATACGGCTCCAACAAAAAGGTGTGAAACACAGGATGAAGTTTCACCGTAGATGGTAACTTGAGTCGGAAAGCTACAAGATTGATCTCAGCCGCAATCTTATAAGGGCCCAATCGTTGAAAATCCAACTTAGAAGAAGGCCTGTTGGTGTGAATATGCCGATGGAGAAGCCACACGAGATCACCAATCTTGTATGCAGGTGCCGGTTGATGATGAGCATCAGCATGAAGCTTGTACCGTTCCTGTGCCTGCTGAAGATGAACCCGGAGATCCTCATGTACCTGATGAAGTCACCAACTCAATTGTCTTGGCCACACTAAAATGTCCTATAGCCGGGGTATCATGACAATCCTATACCACACGAGTCCTATAAACACCAACAGGAATGTACATGAGACCTTCTCTATACAGGAGTCCGTCCTGTTTGGCAAACAACTTGTATTCTGTACGGGAGGAACTTGCGATGTCAGAACTAATGTGTGAAAACACATTCCTTGCCAAGTCGTTTGTAGCCAACTGCAAACAGATTTCTGTAGGAGTGTGGAATCTGCTGGAGCCTAACGAACTTGTAGTGCTGCAAGCCGAAGTCGATCGACCCAACAACACTTGCTTTTACAGTCATATGCATGATCGCCCGGGTCGATGCAAGGTAAGAGCTCTAGACAATGCATCCACCTTGCCATTTTGAAAACAGGCCTGTAGATGAAATGAAATCAAAACATGATAGGAACTCCGCCACCTAGCCTGTCCCACTGAGAACTCAAGCCATTTAAAATACTAGGTTCTTGTGATCCGTAAGAACTTGTACAGGATGCGCAGCACCTTCCAGGAAATGCACCACTCCTCGAACGAATCCACAATGGCCTTGAGTTCCTTGTCATGAATCTCGTAATTGATCTCCACCGAAAGGAACTTACAAGAGTGAAAAGCTATAGGATGAAGCAACTTGTTTTCTAACTTGTGATAGAATAGATCCTACTGCAAAATCCGAGGCATCTGCTTCAATGAAGAAGGACGAGAAGGATCAGGATGTGCTAAAATGGACTGTGAAGGCGTCCTTGAGTGTTGTGAATGCATGTTCCGCTTGTCGGACCAAGAGAACACTCTATGAGCTTGGTGAGTTCCATGAGTGGAAGTACACGCTTGGAGAAGTCCTGTATGAAACGCCTGTAGAAGTTTGCAAAGCCAAGGAAACATTGTACATCTCGTACAGACTTGGGCCTCCCACTCTGTGATAGTCTTCACCTTGTGCATGTCCATGGAAATGCCAGCAGGAGAGACGATGTAGCCCAAGAACTCCACAGTATCCCTGTCGAAGAAACACTTCTCCAACTTCGTATACAGGCCATGCTCGTGAAGCCTCTGTAGGACTAGTCGTACATTTGTCATGAGCCGCCTGGTCCTTGGAGAAAATCAAAATGTCATCGAGGAATTACTACAAACTGGTCCAAGAAGTCACGAAAGATGTCATTCACATGTGTTGGAACACGCTGGGGCATTGGTAAGTCCGAAAGGCATCACCGTGTACTCGAAGTGTCCATACCTTGTACGAAAGGCAGTCTTCCACTCATCACCTGGACGAATCCGTACAAGATTGTAAGCCCCGTAAGTCAATCTTCGTGAACACCTTTGCTCCTTGCAGCCGATCGAGAAGTTCGGGATCAATGGTAACGGGTATTCGAATGGTGACTTGATTCAAACCTCTATAGTTCACAACCAAATGTAAACTCCCATCTTTTTTCTTGACAAAGAAGATAGGTGCTCCTGCAGGGGACTTTGAGTGACGAATGAAGCCATATGTCAAGTTTTCCTCGATGTATTGACAAAGAACCTCCAATTCTGTAGGTGACAATGCATAAATCGGTCCGAACGATGGAGTCTTTCCTTCTCAAGATCGATAGGACAGTCGTAGACCTGTGAACAGGAAGAACTGCAGCCTTGTGCTTGTCAAAAACGTCCTGAAAGGAGTGATACTTGGATGGCAGGGAAGAAAGATGAGAAGAAGGAAAAGAGAAAGATTGAAAAACAGGGGAGTAGATACAGGAAAGGTAAAAGAGGACGTAGGAGTTACTTGGAAGGCAAAAAGATGAAAAGGAGCAGGATCAGTGGCAAGTTCATGCATGGTAGTGGTAAGAACTCGAGAGGAGAAGGAGGGAGCTGTGATTGAAAAAGAGGAAGGATCTTGGGGGTGGAACAGAAGAAGAGTAATAAAAAGAGGCAGGATTGGGAAAACATGTGTGGATGTTGACAAGTGTACAGGATTGGAAGAATCCTGTACAGAAGTCCGTGGATGCACAGGAGTGAGGAGAGCCTATGAGTGTGCTGACGAACCAATAGGAGGTGGATCCTGTTGAGGAGGAACCTTCGACACTGATACAGGATTGGAAGAACCCTGTACAGGAATCCGCAAACTTACAGGAGTGGAGAGAGCCTGCGGATGTGCTGAGGAACTGACATGAGGTGAATCCTGTCGAGGAGGAGTCTTCAACACTGATACAGGAACAGGCATGGTCAATCCTGTAGCTTGTACTGCCTCAGACACTAAGGATGTATCCTGCACACAGGAAGGTACAGGATTGATCCTGGTTGCCGAGAGGAAAACGTGAGCGTCCTAGACCTCCAGTCGATCTGAGGATTTGCAACAACGAACCATGGCATGCCCAAAATGATGGGAGTCGACCGAGTCTTGATCAAGTTGAAGGAAATCGAACAGTTGAATGCGCATGACTGCAAGAGAGAGGTTTGGTAGCATGGGTAACTGCGCCAGAAGCAATCAGACGACCATCGGCCACCTCTACAGGAACTGCACGCTTCAACTTCACCACCGGAATGCCATGTTGAGTTGCAAAAGTGTCATCCATGAAGCATGCATTTGCACCAGTGTCTAACAGGGCAAACTCCTTGAGCTCTCGATTATTGAGATGAATGTGTACAGAAACTTGAGTGATGAATGGTATGAGCAGCACCAATGGAGCCTGCACCTACGTCCAACTTCGTGGCTCCTAGACGAAGTGAACATTGAAGTTTTCCAACTGAACTTCAGCTTCAACTTCACGCGTCTTGAACTTCCTGGCTTTAAAACATTCGCTGCTTGTGTCCTGCTTCACCACAATACAAACATAGATTCTCACTGCGGACGTTGCTTCTCAGCACGAAAAGTGAGCCACGCTTGTATTTCTCAACCTCCATAGGAACTACTCCAGAAGGTGTCGCAAGAGTATGTACCAAGCTGCAGGATTGGTTTGCAGGAACTGATGACGGGATTTTTCCTGACGACACTCGAACAAGCGGTTGTCACAGCGAACGGCCTGTTGCATGATCTCCGCTAATGTTTGGGCATCCGGTAACGTAAGGAGAAGGTCCTTCACGTCATCCCTCAACCCAAAACGGAAGTGTTCAATCAATGCAGTCTCGTCCCATGGAATGTTCGTGCAAAGTTGCTGAAATTCGGATGCATAGACGGAAGCTGGTCGAGATCCTTGTGTAAGCTTTCGTAACTTCGTGCATGCGGAACGGTACTTATCAGATCTCCAAAGCAAGCTTCAAAGGCAGCCACGAAACCTTCAAAGTCTTCCATCAATGGGTCGTCACACTCCAGCAAAGGGGCAACCCAACCCGTGGAGATCCAACTAGTAGGGATGCCAAAAGGCCAACCTTTTGTGCATCTTGAGTAGCAGCGTGGTTGCATGCGGATCAAAAGCCTGATTGATTCAGAACCCTTGGAAATCGGCACGATTGCCATTGAACTTTTCCGGCATGCTGATTTCGGCTCCGAAGAAGTGTTCGATGGAGAGGAAACCACGGATGCTTGAGAGAGAGCCTGTGCAGCAGCCTTGGAGGATGCATCAGCACTGCATGCACGCGTTGGTGGAACCTTGCAGATCTGTGACCACTTGGGCAAAGTGGCCACTCATGAAGCAATATTTGGTGCTCGCTTGAAATTGCTCAAATCGGCCATGATTATGAAAGAAAAAGGAGGAAAACGAAGGAGAAGAATCAAGGAAAAAAAAGTAGCTAGAAATCAAAAGCTATGAAAGCAGTTATTATCAAACTGTCAAGCCATGATCCAGGAACAAGGAAGTGAGCAGGATTCCGAAAAAAAAGCTTGACTCAAAGCAGGACAAGGAGCAGAACAGGAACTGGAGCAGAACATGAACTAGGAACCAGGAACAAGACAAGAGTAGGAGGCAAGGAGCAAGACAAGACAAGACAAGATTGATCGTAGAAAGACTGGTGTTGATAGTAACTGATTGTACAACAATTAGGTCGGAGCTTTTATACTCACAACTCCAAGCTAATCTGGTCATGAGTCTAATCTGGTCATGAGCTAAAAATAGTGACCCTTATCCTCTAGGCATATCCTGTAATATATCCTATAGGCATATCCTGTAGGAATATCCTATAGGTATATCCTATAGGAATATCCTGTAGGAATATCCTGCAGGCATATCCTGTAGGTATATCCTATAGGCATATCTGTAACCCATATCATGTATCATGCATCCTGTATCGAGTCATGACACAAGCTAGTTGCTGCCATGATTTTTTGTCAACATAAAGTGCCAAAAGAATGAACAAAAAAAAATATATGTTGCCATCAGTTGCGAGCTTGGAGAAGCCGATGTGACGTAGAAAATTATCGATGTGATGGTACCATACTCTCGGTGCTTGTTTTAATCCATACAAGGCTTTCTCCAGTCGACAGATCTTCTGCTCAGACCAAGAACTTCAAAACTTTTGGGTTCCTCCTCTTGAAGATCTCCGTGGAGGAAGGCAGTTTTGATGTTAAGCTGGTGAACCTCCAAGTTGAGATGTGTAGCAAGCCGGAGAATAATACAGATGGAGGTCAACTTGGCCACTGGTGAGAAGGTCTTGAAGAAGTCTACTTTGGCTATTTGTGAAAATCCACGAGCAACAAAACGTGCACGATAGCGTACTACCTCACTAGCTACTGTCAAGCCACGACCCAGGAACCAGGAAGAGAGCAGGATTCCAAGAACAGGAAGGCTTGACTCAGAAATAGGACAGAGAGTAAGACCAGGCACAGGACAGGATCCAGGAGCTAGACAGGAACAGGATAGGATCCGAGAGCAAGACAGGAAGGCGCAGGACCGGATCTAGGAACAGGACAGGATCTGAGAGCAAGATAGGAGCAGGAGGCAAAGAGTAAGACAAGAACAAGACAAGAATAAGGAACAAGAATAATTGTAGAATGACTGGTGTTGATAGTAACTGATTGTACAACAATTAGGTCGGAGCTTTTATGCTCACAACTCCAAGCTAATCTGGTCATGAGCCTAATCTAGTCACTAGCCAAAAATGGTCATCCTTATCCTATAGGAATATCCTATGGGAATATCCTATAGGCATATCCTGTGAGAATATCCTGCAAGACTATCATGTGGCATATCCTGCGGGCCGAATCCTGTATCGCATATCCTGTAGGCTAAATCCTGTATGTCGTATCCTGTATCCTGTATCGGGTCGTGACAGTCACTAGCCAAAAATGGTCATCCTTATCCTATAGGAATATCCTGTAGGAATATCCTACGGGAATATCCTGTAGGCATATCCTGTGAGAATATCCTGCGGGAATATCCTGTGGCATATCCTGTGGGAATATCCTACTGGCCGAATCCTATATCGCATATCCTGTAGGCTGAATCCTGTATGTCGTATCATGTATCCTGTATCAGGTCGTGACAGCTACATCCAACTTGTGATTGAATATCCACTTGGTGCTCACCTTCTTTTTGCCTGGAGGTAACGTGACTAACTCCCAGACTTGATGCTTGAGCAGCAAGTCATACTCTTCCTTCATAGCAGCTCTCCACTCTACTACCTCTGTAGACGAGAATGCTTCTCGAACTGTTCTCGGTATTGCAGATGAATGTTCAATAGCTCGAAAGTACTTATATTGATTTGACTCTTGAGCTTCACGTGCTTTTTGGGAGAGGTAGCTGACTCGGCCGCTATGAGTGATGGTGTTGAACAGCCTGTTAGGATTAGGGACTAGTTGGGAAGCTTGAAATACAGACCCTGCTGCCGATACTTCAGTTTCCATTGCCACCGTTGAGTCCGGATCTACTGCTTCATCAAAGATGCCAAAGAAGCCTGAAGAAATCTCCTCATCTTCTTGATCTGGATTTTCCTCAGCGTGTGAAACCTGTATAGGTGATTGCTGCCCACATTGCTGCTGCGATTGTTGTCGCTAAGGCAAGAACTACTCCTCTTGCTCCGGTCATTGTTAAATTTGAGTTGCCCTAGAATTAACTTCATCCTCAGCATTGAAACTTGAAAGTGGTGTTTGTAGAGCATCTTCTCATCGAACTTTACATGCGGACTGATGACAATTGTCCTGGTAGCCATGTTGTAGAGTCAATAAGCTTTGCTCTCTACAAAATAGCCAACCATAACACACTCAACAGTCTTGACGTCTAGTTTATGTGCTCCTCTTGTTGTGAGAGGATAGGCCATGCAGCCAAACACCTTGAAGTACTTCACACTTGAGTTCCTACCACTCCACAACTTACATGGAACCTATCCAAAAATAGACTCTGAAGGGACTCTATTCCAAATATATGCTACCGTGGATATTGCTTCTCCCTAGAACATGAGCAGCATATCAGCGTGCACCAACATTGTTCTAGTTGCTTCCACCAAGGTTCTATTCATTCGTTCGGCCACTCCATTCTATTGTGGACTTTCTGGTGCAGTCAATTGTTGTTGGATTCCTTGATTGGTGCAGTAGCTAGTGAACATTTGTGATGTGTACTTGCCCCCACGATCACTTCTTAGCATTTGAAGGCAACGTTCCTGGAAGTTTTTAGCTGAAACCTTGTATGCTTGGAAGTGAGTTAAAACCTTTGACTTTTTCAACATGAGTCTCACAACCACGTATCTAGAGGAGTCATCAACAAATGTCACAAAGTACCTTTTGTGTTAGTGAGTTTGGACGTGAAACAGCCCACAAACATCAAAGTGAACAAGCTGCAAAGGTTTTTGGCTTGGTGAAGTCTCAGAGCACCGAGGAAAAGAATTTCTTGCTTTTTTCTAAGAACACATGCTTCACAAAAACCAAGCATGTCTTTGAGTTCAAGCTCTTTGAGATGCACTTGTTCTTTCGAGACAGTTTTAACACCAACCTCATGCAAGTGTCCTAGCCTCTCATGCCAGATTTGCATGTCGTTGAGTTGTCTCGAAACTTGGACCACAAGCGCTTTCAGGTGGTAGGTCAACAACTTTGTGTTCAACTTGTACATAGTAGCATATCTTGCACCTAACGCGATCACCTTGCCGTTGCACTTGTCTCGTATGATGCACTTGTCATTGTCGAAGAAGAATGTGAAGCCGGCATCTATTGTAGCTCCTACAGACAACAACGTGTGTGAGAGAGTCGGGACGTGGTGCATATTGTGGATCTTCCTCCTTTGACCTGAGGCTAATTGCACCTGTACTGTGCCAACTCCTACAACTAGAAGACCATGGTTATCACCTAGACTAACCTCTCGACCTGCTGGGAGAGCCTGGTACGTGAGAAAAATACTACGGTTGTGAGTCATGTGCATGGTAGCTATCTAGCCACAATACTTTCTCGTCACCTTTTGAAATTGAAGCGTCTCTAACCATTAGAGCTCTTAGTTGACTCGACAGCTTCTTCCTCTTTCCCAGTCCTTGTGAAAATCTAGCTATTTTGTCTTTGCACTCTCTTGAGTAGTGTCCCACATGCTTGTAGTAGTTGCACTCACCTTTCTTCTCTTGTGAGTTGGTGTTGCTGACCTTGTAGTTGCCAGCACCACTATTACTGTCATTAGCCTTGGAACTGCTACCGGCTTGACTGCTCTCTCCTCTCGCACCTGGAGGACTCTTTGTTGGCTTTGTAGAGGAGCCTACAAAGAGAGCACTTGATGTCACTACTTGCTCAGCGAGTACTTCTAACTCTTCCTCGTTGATTAGTGCAGCCTGCATCTCTGCAAAGATCTTAGATGAATTCTTCAACGTTGTCTTTAGTGCTTTATACTCTGGCATGGTTAACACATTGAGAAGCATTGCTCTTTTATCATTCTCATTCACAATGTCCTTTAGACTTGCTAGTTGAGACAATATCGACTTCATGCATCCGAGAAAGGTTGATGAAGACTCATTTGGTCCCATTTTTAATACAAACAACTATGACTTCAAGTCAACTCGTGCTGTATCTGCACTTGCTTGGTTTCCGAAGACACTTTACAATGCTGCCTAGTTTTCTACAACGTCTTTGAGAAGATCAAGATGATGGTGATAAAGTTTTCCCAAGCTAATTTCCATGGAGGAAATTGCTTTGTCGTTATGAAGTTGCCAGTCATCTTGTTCTGTTGATGTGTCATTCACTGGTTTTTTTTTTTTCTAAACCTTGAAGTATCTAGAGACAATTATCATGTAGAAAAATGAAAGAAACTTTTTTGGACCAATTTTCAAAGTTAGTACTTGTGAAGATTGAAATGGGAAGTGCCTTGTGACTCATCGTCATCTCTTGCATTGTTAAAGCCTGGAAACTACATGTCAAAAAAACATCGTCTCCTCACTGTTCCCTACTGCTGTAGGTCACCAGGCTCTGATACCATGTTAAAAATGAAAAACTATTCTTTTTAAATTAATTGTGAGATGTATTTACAAGCAGACTTAAATAACAAAGATAGGAGTTGTTAACTCTTCATCTGCATGCAACCCTTTTAACTCTGGAGACGTTCCAGCTCCTCATAAACTGGATCCGACTGGACAGTAGAAGCCGATTGTTAACAACATTGCCCGTGCACGACATTCCGTGTTGATTGCCGGGAAAAAAAAAATAAAAAAAAATCATTGCCGTGTATCACAATACCACCCACGACGTCCCTAAATGTCTTTTAAATCATGTCCGTTCCCCGCAATTGTCGGCGAGGGGATATACCTTCAATGCTGGAGAGAGAGATGCTTAAGCACGCTCATATTAACTCCGAGCTGTTACGTAAATATCAAAATAAATTTAAACAAAGAAGAGATTACACTTACATTTCATGAGCTAGCTACACCGGCCATCAGATGTCTTTTAAACCGCCAAGTTCCAGTTAGAACTTGATAGATTTTAGTTTCTGATTCACTTTCTAATGAGAGCAAACACACAAGAATCTATTCATGAACTGAATCACTTTACTTGGAAAGCGACTCTAAAGATGCTCCTCCTCATCATCCGCGTAAGCAAGTGGAAGCATACGTTTAACAACGGCCCTTTCCAGCTCAGAGGAACCCTTCAAGACGTCTACATGAGTTAAGGCAAGCTGCTTCAACCGAGTCACCACCCCTCTCCGAGGAAGCGGAGAGCAAAGTCCAACCCATGCACAACCACCACTGTCCTCTTACCTCCACCATGCTTTCGCAAGATCCAATCTGGAATAGCACTAGCCGCCTGGTGGAACCTGTCATTCTGCATCGAGCATCTCGGCTGATTTGGTGACACATTCATCATTCTTCCTGTCTTCAACTTGCCGGCAAGCTCAATCTGAACCGTATCTCCGTGTCGTAAATCCTACGCTTCTTCGCCTCTCGTGGGGGATTGATCCTCGTCCCAGAAGCCTTGCCGGGCAAGCAACAAGTCCACCACCGTCTCATTTCTCCTGTTCACCATAGCAGCACACCTGTCAAAATACTCGTCCAGCTTCTTGGATGTGGGTGGCAGCGTGGTCGGCAAAAAGCAGTTGAAGAACAGCTCCACGTCAGGCTGCAGCAGTTGTCCTCGAGCTCCCTCACGATCTCATCTCCAAACAATTTGGACAAGAAGTCCTTAATGCTGACAGGCTTGATGTAGTTCTTGTCCTTGGTCAGCTGATGCATTGCCAGACGAGTACAATCCGGGCAACCATCTCTCCTCGTACGCCCTCCAGCACCAACCCGTCCACACAGACTCCAATCAACTTTTGCAGGAAGTCATCGAGGTAAGCATCATTGTCCCAGTGGAGGAGCTGTGCAGCAGCAGCAGCGAGTGCCGGTTCTGCTGCAGCCACCGTGAAAACCTGCTTCCTGTCGGGTGAAATCCTGATAATAGATCTCATGTGTCGAGCTACCAGCTCCTGCGGAAGTGTCCCCCAGGCTACCACATCCACTCTCACATGAGTGCCGGCAAAAACTGACACTGAAACATCCCTTGTCACCCATACTGGCACTTCCCATCAAGCAGCTCCTTCCTGGGCACCATCTTTACTTCTCCACCAAGCAGCTTCTTCCTGGCCAAGTTGATAGTGGCCGTAACCTTGTCCGCAGATTCGACAGAATCATAATATGCCGCCCACAACGGCCTGCCATATCGCAAAACCCGCTGCCCTGTCGCCACTGCTGCTCCCATTGCCCCTGTTGACCAGAATGTCACTTTCTCCAATGAGGCATATAGGGTCGAAGAGCTTGTTCATCTGGCTAAGGTTCCGCACTCGAGCACTGGGGTCTCCATCATACGAGCTTGCCAAATCGGCAACCTTCCTGTCCGTCCCAAGCACCATACTCATAAACTTGCCCGTGGCAGTAGCAGGAACGTACGTGAGAGCCCTGCGAAATCTTGAGAATGCCCGACTCTTGAGCTCCCCAGCCTCGTCCACACAGGAGAACCATCTTTCCTTCTGGAACCTTGTCAAGCTCCACCTTAAACTTTCCTCCATACCAGCTTGCACATTTTCCATAGTAGTCGGTCAAGATTGCGTCGGTGGCCACCTTCAAATCCCATGGCTCAGGTGCACCTGCAGCAACGTCGTCCTTCAGCCGCAAGTACTCTCTGTAAATGTCACCACACAAGCCTCCAGTTCTTGCTGGCTCTCCATTCTTTGGGAGAGTACCCACTGCTGTTCAAAGTAGACAATGCGGCCAGCACTAGAGCCACAATATCGGACTCTCTGCTCCATTCACTCTCAATGATGTCGGCCAGATGCTCCGTTCGCGCAGGATGGCCAGATTGCTTTGATCCCATGCACGAAATGTAGACCACGAAGATACCATGAGACCATAGCTCGTTAATCAGCCTGGACTTGCCCCATCCACTACTCTGAACCAAGGCGAACAGCGGAGCGTACCATTTCCTCCGGTTTCCACACGCGGGCATAACCTTTGAGTGTTCCTACGAAATACCTGCTCACTGGGTCCGACCAAACGAATGGATTCGCCAAGCCCTTCTTGCTGCTTCCGCGTCGACCGCTCTCGAAATTCTAGAGGGCTCCTCCTCAGGCCCGACTAATTCTCCGACGGAGCGACGAACTGCCGAAACTGTTCCGACGTAGTGCAGGCCATCAGCTGCGTTGCAAAGCTAGCCTCTTCGAAGCGGCCTGATCTTGCGAATGCAGCTTGCCACTGCGGCCCCAAATTCCAAAGGGCAGCTACCTCCTCGGCAAAATCTTCACTGTTGCCGAGCCCCAACAAGAACTGCTTCTCTCTTTGCGTCAGTGACGCATCGCCTTGCGCCATTGCTTGCGCTGGCCCTAATTTCTGCTGTCAAATTTGGAGATTATTTGGAAGATTGGATTGATCTGATTCGCTGATTGACAATCAAAATGGTCGGGCTTGATTTGAGCTTGAGCAACCTATTAAAAGGTGCACCGTTGTGTTGATAACAGACCATCAAGTTGTCTTCGTGCCAATGTTACTCTCTTGCACTGCAGCAATGGCATGACAGGTGAAAGTGAATAGATCTTATCTCTCCATGAAAATTGAGACCATGGAGTTCTCGTTGATGTTAGGCTAAACACATTCCTTGACTCTACCAAGCTTCCTACATTGCTCGTGGTCCTTCAGCTTGTAGCAAGCATCCAGAACGCTAATCATGGTCACGTTGGCCGGCTAACATGATGGCCCATTCTGGGTATGTTGTTCCCAGGTCACAGAGTTTCGCGAAGGCCATGTAGGAATTGGTCACGATCTGCCTGCCATGTCATGTACTGAGTTAACAACTTTTTGCCAAAGGTTTCAGTTTAATGTAATCTGTTGCATGTTCCTGCTTAATGCAAACGTAAACTCTAATAAGTTGTCGTGCCATAGTGCAGGTAGCAATTTCTGAGATTCGGTAATGTATTACTAATTTAGTACCCAGAACAATACATACCAGTTGCTATTGTTTGCTACACTTGAATTTAATATCTTTGAGCTCGTTTGGAATAGGAACAAACAAAAATATCAGCAAATGTGCAAGGCGTGGAGACCCCGTCGATACTGGCAACGCCTGTGTACTTGGGAGATACATTAACCAAAGCTTCTCACGAACTAAAGAAGTCTCTTTTTACTACCTTTTTAATTATATTTTAGTTGAAATATCCAGTCAAATCGTATAAATCTAGTGCCTAGACAAAGTGGAATCTTATGCTCTTAATATTTTAATCAAACCATTGTACATCCCAAATTTAACGTCCTTTCTGACGGTATATACTGGGGAATGTAAAAAAACACATTGGCTGGGTTCCAAGTAAATACAAAAGGTACAGAAAGGGTGGATATTCCGCGTTGCATTTCCGTCAATAATGATTACTATACATTCAGAGGAATAGAGAAAATTCAAACTAAAACATTGGCCAATCCAAACTTGGATATCTGTTATTATATTTCCCTTTTCCCATTGTGAAAAATTTGGAGAATTACTCAATGGAGGACTGCACATGTTGGAGATTGGTGGCAAGTTCCCATGAATGTTCACTCGGTGGATAGTCAACCCAGTCAACCATGTAGTAAACACGACAACGAAGGATTTTCGAGTCCAAAATCTCTCAAACTTCATACTCGAGGTCGTTGTCAACGGCGACATGAGTTGTGGTGGAGGATCAGAACCGAGTAAATTGTTCAGATGATATGGCTCAAGAAGTGAGACGTGGAAGACTGGGTGAATGTGCATTGATGAGGGAAGTTCAAGTCAATAAGACACATCGTTGATTCATGCAACCATTAGAAATGAGCCAAGCCGTTGAAATAAAACTTCTCACACATCCAAGTAGTTTCGATGTTACATCAAAGGAGCCAAAACCCTATCACCAATTGCGTATTGAGAATTCTCATTGCAATGGAAGTCAATGGCCTTCTTCTAAGCGGCTGTGCCTCGGAGGTATCCAAACTTGAACAGGGATACTAACCAGTGAGAGCAAGGAGAAGTACCAATCCATACGTGCTTGGAGTTGTTTATGAGAAACTCAACCAATGGGAGAAACATTAACTAATTGTCATGTTGGTATTCATGAAGCACCAGAGATGTCATAGTTTTACTATGACTCGACCCTTTACTTTGGGGTTTGACTGTTGTTACCTACCGAGTTGTGTGGCGAACCCTAGTTGTAGTGAGAAACAGCCCCGCTTAGTGCACTTAGGTGTTTAGGGGTAGTCCGGCCGGCTGTCACTAGGTACCTCGAGAAACTCTAGGCGAAGGTAGTACTTACCCTCTAGAAAACTCTCCCCCAGTTTGACGTTACAAAGATAGGTTTTCCGTTAAATATAGCTTGTCAAAAAGGGTTAGGGACACCCCTAGGGTTGACCTAACCCTAGGGTTGCCCTAACCCCACGCCCTAATACCCCCCCCTAGGGGTTAGGTTTAGGGTTAGGTTAGGACAACCATTTTCTCTAAGGGCTGGCATTTCCGTGCCAGCCCACTTACTCATTTAGGTAAACAGGGGGGGGGGGTCCGTCACATAAATAAGGTAGAGTATATGTAGTGAGGCTTCCTGGGTTCAAAAGAGAGCTCGTTAACCTCCTACCGGTGCAAGCTAAGCTTGTGTCGTCAAGGTGCAACCCTCCGTTGTGCCGCCCAAACTTCCACACGACAGGGGTACAACCCACCCTAGGGTTAGACTATCCTTATCGTTGGCAGGATCTTGCCTTTGAGATAGGGCACGTCACTTCCAAGGAGTTAGTCAGATTCCTTGGTCCGAAAACCTGCGCAAGCTCAAAGACATTGCCCGAGTTCACGTTCCGCAGAACTAGTGGTTGAGGCCTTGCTCCGGCCGCCTCAACCACGCCAAGCTAGGAACGACACCTAAAGCTCGGCTAGTCCGTGTATCCTGATTCACAAGGTGAGTCTCGTTCGTGGACTTAGTCAGTTAGGGTTTGAGTTCCTAAGGCTTGGGTTCCTAATACGGGTTACTTTACCAGATTCCGTGGGGTTTCCAGAGAGGGGATTCCAGGGTTGGCACCTGGCAAGCCGCCTTTGTGGCACCAGGTAAAAACTCTGACAATTGGTATCGGAGCAAGTTCTCTGCGGTCAGTAGGACTGCCTTAAGTCGTAGGGTGTTTCAATGTTTAGATAACTCTAAATTCTTGATATACTCTATTGCTTTCGGTTGACATGTCTGTATTCTGCGCAGAGAGTTTGATCCTGTGAGTTGTCAAACTTCGGAGAACACTTGCTCAGTGAGTCGGCGTGAGATTCTAGGTATGTCCGAAAGTCTTATGCTAGTTTAAGCTGATGTGTGTGGGTGTACAACCTGTGCAGGGTGTTTCCAGTTTCACATTGGGAATATTCCAAGCATATTCTCCGAGTGTTGACACTAGGGTTCAATACGATGAGCAAAGAAAGCAACCAGAGCCTGAGGCAGAGAGGGCTGTCGCAGAGGCTCAAAATGAGGAGATGGATGAGGCTGATCCAGGTCGACCCCCTAGGTTAGACAACGACCTGGTTGGCGAAAATAATGATGGATGCCCTAAACGAACTTCGAGGGGATGTTTGGGTTGAACGACCGAATCGATAATGTTGCCGTTCGGATTCCAACGAATACGCAGTGCCAGATGTTCCGCAACCAGACACACGGAAAAAGAAGAAGAAGCATGACTCAGAGTCAGGTTCCTCTGAATCAGATTCTTCGACGGAAGTAGTGGTGGAGGTCCCAGTAAATTCAAACCGGTAAAGCCTTCGAATTTCATGGGTTCAAAGGATTACAAGGTTTTGGATGACTGGTTGTATGATATGGAAAGCTATTTCGAGGCTGCTTCCGTGAGAAAGACAGAAAAGGTTGCATGTGCCAAGCAGTTTCTTAAAGAAGAAGCTAAGACTTGGTGGCGAATTGTTGAAGGTGAACGTGGATACCGAAACAGCTGGAAGCACATGAAAAAGGAGATCAAAAAGCAGTATATGCCGGATGATCTCGGTTTGCGATTGCGTGCTGACCTGGCACTTTGTCAACAGGGAGTTCGGGGAAGTCCTATGGACCACGTTTATCGATTCGAAAGTGTACGGCGATTGGTGCCAAATATGAGCGATGATGAAGCTCGAAGTTGCTTCATGGCTAGCTTGAATGAGAAACGCGAAGAGAAATCTTAAGGTACAAGCCAACAAGCTATCGGGAATGTCAAGAGGCAGCTCAAAAGGTTGCTTATGGCATGTCGTTAGAAGACTTGTACAAAGGGGAGGAAGCAAAACCTAAACCAAGGAGGTTTCCTCCAAAGTCTGGGTTCAGAAGGTTTGATAGGCGACCAGATCAATCGCCATCAATTCGAAGTGCAAGTCCCTTTGTCGGCAGTTCCAAGTTTTCGGACACATCAAGACCCACCGGATTTCGGAAACCATTGGCGTTACCACCTCCTCAGCAGGCCAAAGGATCGGCTCCAAAGTCTGCTCCCCCGCGTTCCGCAGGCGGGGTCGTGAAATGTTATAATTGTAACAAGCCTGGTCATTTTGCTAAAGAGTGTCCGGCACCCTCACAACAATCAGGACATTTCAAGGCGATGGTAGAAGAGGAAGTTGCTGAACCAGAAACGCTTGAAGATCCGGAAGATGAGTCAGAAGAGGTAATGTTGTGCCAGACACAACCTGCCTTATTCGCTATTCAAGACAAAACTGACCCTTTGCTATATTTGACAGGAAGGATACGAGGGGACCGAGTCCGAATGATGATCGATACTGGAGCAACATACAACTTCATATCGACTAGTCTAGCTCGTCGATTGAATTTGGATGTAATAAAGATGTGTGAAATAAAGATCAATTTTGGCAAAGGTTCTCAAAATACTAATAAGCATTGGAAGGCTAAGCTAGACTTAGTTGTCTTGAATATGACGGGGTTTGACTTTGTTTTGGGTATGGAATGGTTCCATAAACATGTAATCGAAATGAGGGGTTCTGGAGATAATCGAATCACGCTTGCAGCAGATAAAGAAGCATTAGAAAACCACGCTCAAATGGAAACGCTAACTGATAAGGATTGGAATCCTATGTTCCTTACCTTAACTCAGTTGCGTAAGGCAGTTAGACATCGGGAACGTGTGTTTCTTGCAATGGTTTTGGATACTGGTGAAGTCAAAATAGGAGATGGTCAAGAATTGTTCCTAACCTATTTTGGAAGTCTTGAACATGTTTAAGGATGTGTTGCCAGAAGACTTGCCGCCCGAGTTACCTCCACGTCGAGTTGTGGACCACAGATAGAGATTTTGCCAGGTTCGTCTCCACCGGCAAGAGCCCCATATCGGTTGAATCCTCAAGAGTTAGTAGAATTGAAGAGACAGCTGACAGAATTGATTGGTCGAGGACACATTCGACCTAGTCGATCGCCGTATGGTGCACCTATCTTGTTTGTAATGAAAAAGGATGGTACGATGCGAATGTGTGTGGACTATCGAGCGTGAACGCGATAACTATCAAAAAGTATCCTCTTCCACGAGTGGACGACTTATTTGATAGGCTATCAAAAGCAAAGTATTTTTCAAGAATAGACTTGAGATCGGGTACCATCAGATTCGGGTAGCTAGAGAATGACATTGAGAAGACCGCTTTTCGAACGCGTTATGGATCATTTGAGTTTCTAGTCTTACCATTCGGGTTGTGCAATGCTCCAGCAACTTTTTGCACAATGATGGATGATGTGTTTAGAGACTATCTAGACGAGTTCGTAGTGGTGTATATTGATGACATTCTGATTTTCAGTTCGACAATTGAGGAACATGTGGAACACTTAGAAAAAGTGTTTCAGGTTGAGAGAGAACCATTGTATGCTAAAGAAAGCAAGTGCGCATTTGGTCAAACCAAGATAGATTTCTTGGGACACTTGATCTCAGGTGGGGAGGTTGCCATGGACCCAAAGAAAATTCAAGCTATTACTGAGTGGATGACTTTAAAAGATGTGCATGAAGTTAGATCATTTCTTGGTCTGACAGGGTATTACCGAAGATTCATAAAGGGTTACTCGGAAATAGCGGCCCCATTGACAGATCTTACGAAAAACATTCCATGGCATTGGACTCCAGAGTGCCAACGTGCGTTCGTCAAACTCAAAGAGGCTATCTCTTCTGAGCCAGTTTTGCAGTTGCCCATCTTTGAAGATCCCTTTGAAGTAGAATGTGACGCTTCCGACTTTGCAATTGGTGGTGTATTGCAACAAAAAGGACATCCAGTGTCCTTTTTCTCGAAGAAGTTAGATGCCGCGCAAACTCGATGGCCTACTCACGAAAAGGAGATGTATGCTATTGTTGCTTCCTTGGAGTATTGGCGTCATTATCTTCCAAGTCATGGCACTGTGGTTTGGACAGATAGTGTAACTCTAAGGTATTTTGAAACGCAGCCGAAGCTATCGCCGAAGTATGCTAGATGGCAGCAGAAGTTGGCACGATTTCAGCCTGAAATCAACATAAAGCGGGAAAGGACAATGTGGTAGCTGATGCACTCAGTAGAAAGGCCATCTTCGGATTATGTCAGCACCCATGTCAACTTTGGTGGATGAATTTGTGACGGCGTATCCTCAGGACAAGTTTGCTAAGGAGGCTTTGAGCCTGGTGGCAAAGAGGAAACAAGTTCATCAGTTACGAAGAGATGGTAATATTCCAGCAGGAATAGAAAGTCGAATGGATGCACTCAAACAGGCGCATTTTGCGGTACGAGATGGAGTTCTTTATTATAAAGAAAAGAGACTCTATGTTCCAGAAGGGACATGGAGGGAGAGGCTGTTAAGAGAGCATCACGATGTTCCTTTGGCAGGACATGGTGGAAGGCATAAGACGTTGGCTTTGTTGAAGCAGGGATTCTATTGGCCGGGTATGATAGATGTTGCCAAATATGTCAAGACATGCCCCACATGTCAACAAGTAAAGAGCCGATCGCAAAAACGAGCTGGGAAGTTGCAGTTATACCGATTCCAGAGCGGCCATTTCAAAGTGTTACTTTGGACTTTATCATGGGATTGCCAAAATCTTGTGGTTTTAACGCGCTCATGGTGGTAGTCGATCGTTTTCAAAGGTTGCTCATTTCATTCCAACTGTAGAGACAGTGAATGCAATTCAAGCAGCGAAGTTGTTCTTCCACGAAGTCATAAGAGTGCGCGGACTACCGGAAACCATGATCTCAGATCGGGATCCTCGGTTTACGGGGAAGTTTTGGGGACATTGTTTAAGCAGTTTGGTACGATGCTCAAGTTCAGTACAGCTTACCATCCGCAAACTGATGGTCAAACGGAGAGGTGAACCGACAAGTCGAGGACTATCTCAGATGCTATGTTCAAGGTGATCAACTTGATTGGGCTGAACACTTAGATATGGCTGAGATATGTTACAATAACTCGATGCACACTGCAATCGGATGTAGCCCGATGGAAGTGTTAACTGGGAATAAGGGTGGTATTCCTCAGAGTATGGTGTTACCGAAAGACGATAGCAATCGAGTTCCATCTGTAGCAGAGTTCACGGGACAATTGTATCGAACATGGGAAGCTGCTCGTCAAGCGATGGCTGCAGCTCAGGAAAGGTATCGTCAGCAGTACGATAAACATCGGCGGGATGTAGAGTATCAGGTTGGGGATATGGTATTGTTGAGTACCAAAAACCTGAAGGTTCCAACGACTCTTTCGAGGAATTTCTATCGCACTACATAGGTCCATACAAGGTGGTGAAGCAAGTAGGGAAAGTGGCTTATGAGTTAGATCTTCCTCCGGAGTTGGGAACAATACACAATGTGTTTCATGTCAATTTACTCGAGCCATTCCACAAGGATGAGAAACATCCGCAGAGATATGAAACTTACGTCCGCTTCCTGAGCTGGTCGGCGATATGAAGGAGTTCGAAGTTGAGTCGATATTGGATGCAAAGGATATTAAACGCCGAGGGACGCGAAAACGTAAACGAGAATATCTTGTCAAGTGGAAGGGTTACCCGGCATGCGAGTCGACATGGGAACCATTGGATAATCTACAGAACGCGATGGAGATAGTGAAGGAGTTTGAGGCAAGGTCTCAAACTGTTAGTAATGATGATAAGGAATAAAGCAAGTCTTTATTTCTTATTAACCAAGGGGCCGGCAACAACACTAACTAGAGGCCTCCTATATAAATTCTAGTTAAATAAAGAAATTAACCAGTGTTGTGTGCGTCGGGTGACAGACTTTGCAGACGTGCAAAAGGTCTCCAAGTGACTTCATGTCGCAGGTGGTGCCTCCGGCAGCTGGGTTTACGACTCAGTGAACGACGGTTCTGAAGTACTTGGTTTCGCGTAATGCAAGGGGGGTAATAAAACTTATGTGAACTTTTGGCTGACTCCACATAGAGTGATATGTTAGTTTTGGTTAATTTTTTCTAACATTATCTAGTCTTGGAGTTGGACGTCAACGAGGACGTTGACATTTTCAAAGGCGGGGAGTGTGTCATAGTTTTTACTATGACTCGACCCTTTACTTTGGGGTTTGACTGTTGTTACCTACCGAGTTGTGTGGCGAACCCTAGTTGTAGTGAGAAACAGCCCCGCTTAGTGCACTTAGGTGTTTAGGGGTAGTCCGGCCGGCTGTCACTAGGTACCTCGAGAAACTCTAGGCGAAGGTAGTACTTACCCTCTAGAAAACTCTCCCCAGTTCTAGGGTTAGGTCAACCCTAGGGGTGTCCCTAACCCTTTTTGACAAGCTATATTTAACAGAAAACCTATCTTTTGTAACGTCAACTCTCCCCAGCTCTTCTTCCTCTTTCCAGATCATCATGTGTCTTACATGCCCTAACCCCACACCCTAATACCCCCCCCTAGGGGTTAGGTTTAGGGTTAGGTTAGGACAACCATTTTCTCTAAGGGCTGGCATTTCCGTGCTAGCCCACTTACTCATTTAGGTAAACAGGGGGGGGGGGGGGTCCGTCACATAAATAAGGTAGAGTATATGTAGTGAGGCTTCCTGGGTTCAAAAGAGAGCTCGTTAACCTCCTACCGGTGCAAGCTAAGCTTGTGTCGTCAAGGTGCAACCCTCCGTTGTGCGCCCAAACTTCCACACGACAGGGGTACAACCCACCCTAGGGTTAGACTATCCTTATCGTTGGCAGGATCTTGCCTTTGAGATAGGGCACGTCACTTCCAAGGAGTTAGTCAGATTCCTTGGTCCGAAAACCTTCCCACAAGCTCAAAGACATTGCCCGAGTTCACGTTCCACAGAACTAGTGGTTGAGGCCTTGCTCCGGCCGCCTCAACCACGCCAAGCTAGGAACGACACCTAAAGCTCGGCTAGTCCGTGTATCCTGATCCACAAGGTGAGTCTTGTTCGTGGGCTTAGTCAGTTAGGGGTTTGAGTTCCTAAGGCTTGGGTTCCTAATACGGGTTATTTTACCAGATTCTGTGGGGTTTCCAGAGGGGATTCCAGGGTTGGCACCTAGCAAGCCGCCTTTGTGGCACCAGGTAAAAACTCTGACAAGAGATATTGTGTTTGGATGGTAACTAATTAAAAAGACAAGGATCGCTTGATCTTTAGAAGCTCTAGTAGCCATTGCCAAAACTTTGCAATGAATTGCACACCTTAATTACTAACGATATTGTTTGGAAGGCTATGAAGTCGAAATACATCCTTTATCACCAAGTCCATTGTTTCCTCACTCGAAATAATCTCGTTACATGGGAGCAAGTGAGCCATTTTGGTGAAGTGATTGACCACCACTAGGACAACATCAAAGCCTTGTGGTCTACCATCCGTAACTATCAACCCAGCTGTCGGAGCTGTTGGAACAAAGTTGGAGTTGATGCTGTAATGCAAATAGTTGATCAATCAAGTTGCTTGTAGTGCCACTATCAAGGCTTCAACTTGAACACCATCAGAGGACTTGAAAGGAAAACAATTTGTTGGTACTTGTCGCTAGAATCACATATATATCGAATGTCATATAAGTTAGATCAAATTGACATCTATCTAGCCGGAGTGCTTCTATTCAATTTGGATTAGATCATCTTTTGACTCGGAATCCACCACATTAGCTTGAAGATGTTGTCAAGATCTGTACCTAGCAATCCAATGCCCCACTGCACCACAATACAAACACAAGTTGGCTTGAAGTTGTTGTTGTCTCTCAACTTGTGTGATCGGACCCCAAGATTGAAGAGCATTTGCATCGGCTATACTTCTTGAGTCAATGTGCCAGTTTAGTCTTGACTTGTTGTTAGTGTTGGAACTCGAAAAGTTGGTTGTGAATGTTTCTCTTGACATCACTCAAAGAGTCTATTGTCACATTAGACAACTTGAGCGATGGCTTTCTCAAGAGAGATGTAGCACCAATTAATGTCGCACACAAGTTGAAGAAACTGTGATGCGTAGTCCAAAGTAGCACAAGAACCTTGTCAAAGTCATTGGAACTTGTTGATGGCAATACATTCTTTATTAAGATCATAGCTTCAAACTCATGGTAGAACTTGTCCCATGAATTAAGTAAGGTCGAGTTCTTCTTGAGTAGTGTCAAGGTTAAGGGGCCAGAAACAAAATTTGAATCGAAATAGCAAATCTTTTATGAATTGAAGATGAAAAGAATAATAAAAAGGCTAACAAGAACGATTCACAACTTATGTTGAATCAAAATGTTGAAAACCTAGTTCTAGCCTCTTTATATATTTTTCATGATTTGAAATATTCTTAACTTCGAACTTTCTGGAAACTCATATGAACCATTGATCCTCATGCATGTTCTTGGACCACTAATCTTCAAACTCATACAAACCACTAATTCTCATGCATGATCTAGATAATCAATCCTCAAATACCTTAGTAATACAAACCATTAATTCTCATGCATGATTTAGACAATTAATCCTCAAATCAACATCGTATCAACATATTTGGTGGTTCATGACAAGTAGAGGTGCAAACCATTCAAAGCTAATCCAATAGGGAGAGTTGTTACAAAAAGAACTTGTGAAGCAGTTGTCAGGTACCAATGTGGATGTAGTGGAACACCAACTTGAACCTCGAAACTTATAGTCAAATTTGGCCATTAAGTTAACCTTGGGCTTTGGAGATTGATGAACTTTGGTTGCTGTTGTTGAAGAGTCGTGAGTGCATGATGTAACTGCTCATTCTCAAGTTGAAGTTGTTGAAAGACCTAATCTATATTAGACATGTTGAAGAAGGAAAAAGACTACCACTTAGAATGGGAGACGATTGAAAAAGAGGATTATGATTCAAATGTCATGAACTAAGCCGTGGAACATGAGATTGGAATTGAACTATGTTGAATTAAATCATCACAACTTGAAATAAGACATAACAAAAGGCTTAGCTTCTAAATTGGTTTGGGTTTGCCTAACTATGAGTGCCATTATATACTAACTCTGTGGCAAGCCAAATATGAACTAGGGCCAAAATTGATGAATGATCATGAACTAGCCTTAATTATCTCAAAGTGAGATTTGGTCCTCTTTATTCGTAAATGCATTTGCAGTTGGAATTGTTGGTGTACATAGACTTGTATCAATACTTGTGTGGCAACTCGAACTTAGACTCTGCTTAGATGTCATAGTTTTTATTATAACTCTTTTTATTTTGAACATTGATTGTTGTTACCTATCAAATTATGTTAACAAGCCTTATGTGTAAAACAAAGAGGCTATTTAGTGCACTTGAGTATCTAGTGATGGTTTGATTGAGTGTCGTTAGGTATTTGTAATAAACTCTAAGTAAAGCTAACACTTTCATTTAAAAAAATTTACCTATTTTTCATATCTCGGTTGGGTTCTTGGTTGATTTTGGTGAGTTCAGCGTGTTAGATATGGTTAGAAACACCTCTAGAGTTATCCTAACCCCATGCCCTAAACCCCTCGAGTTAGGGTTTAAGGGTCGATGGGTTATTAGATAAAACTCAAGAAGTATATTCTCATTGAAAATGATATTCAATGTTAACCCACTTTTAAAATAGGGAAACCAGGGGGGCGCTTTGTCACATATATTAAGTAATACATGTAGTGAAAGTTCTTGGATTCATAATTGGTTATTCTTCTATCGGTACAAGTTTTAACTTGTGTCGTCAAGGCATAACCTTTTGTTGTGTCACCTTAACTTCCAAACGATAGAGGTATGTTTCACCTTTGGGGTACACTAAAATGTAAAAATAACAAGGTAAAAAATTATGCATAATTTTGCAAATACCATGATATAATTTTTTTTATCAAAATACTAGGGTAAGTACTAGGGCTCCAAGAACAAGGGTTGGTTTTAGGGTTTGTAAAATGTATAAAATTATGTTATAATTCATTAAAATATAGTAATAAGACATTTTATTTATTTTCACATTTAAATTATATTTATATTTCAAGATGGTAAATGTAATTTGAAAACACATATTCTGTAATTAAATTAGGGAGAGTTTTATACTTTGTAAATAAGCAACTCTTGTTATATGAGTGAAAAAAAGAAAAATGTTTTAGTTCATCAAAAATAAATATTTATTTATGAATTACATAATGTTTAACATAATATATTATTACATAATGTTTAACATAGGGTGTGTATGTGAGAGACTGTCCACTATGGAGTGTGTGTATGTGAGAGACTGTCCACTATGGAGTGTGTGCGAAAAATAATTAAAGAGGAGTGTATATTATATATATACTTATATATCTATGCACAAAATATATCACCACTATGAACAAATTAGTGTGAAAGAGATAAAAGAGGAGAAATACATGGTAGAAACACATATATGTGTATGTCCTATTGGGAGACAATAACGAGATAAGAGTGTATATTATAACATATGTCAAGCCACAATCTAGGAACAAGGGAGTGAGCAGATTTCGAAAATAAGGAAGCTTGACTCAGGAGCAGGACAAGAATAGGATAGGAATCGGAGCAAGACAGGAATTAAGAACCAGGAGCAGGATGAGAATTAGAAACAAAACAAGAGCAGGAGGCAAGGAGCAAGACAAGAACAAGGAAAAGAATGATCGTAAAACGACTAGTGTTGATAGTAACTGATAACAATTAGGTCAGAGCTTTTATGTTCACAACTCCAAGAGCTAATTTGGTCAGGAGTCTAATCTAAAAATGGTGACCCTTATCCTCTAAGCATATCCTGTAGCATATTCTCTAGGCATATCATGTAGGAATATGCCGTAGGTATATCCTGTAAGCATATCCTGTATCATGTATCATGTATCCGGAATCTTGCATCCTATATATCGGGTCGTGACAGCATCTTCTCCATAAAGATGAGTTCCACGAGTTTTGGGACCTAGTTTAGCAGGATAACATCGATGAAAAGTAGCAACCTTGGACGAAGCATGGAGTAAATTGGATGCAGGTTCCCAAGTGCGATCGGTAGGCAAATAACCTTTTCAATCCACCAGGTATTGAAGTTAACGGTGATGAAGACGAGAATCAAGAATGGCTGCCACTTCGTACTCATGTTCATCGTTAATGACCACAGGAGGGGAGGAGAAGGAGAATGACCAAGAAGAGAAGAAGGATGATACGGCTCCAACAAAGAGGTGTGAAACACAAGATGAAGTTTCATCGTAGATGGTAACTCGAATTGGAAAGCTACAGGATTGACCTCAGCCGCAATCATGTAAAGGCCCAATCATTAAAAATTCAACTTAGAAAGGCTTGTTGGTGCGAATATGCCGATGAAGAAGCCAAACGAGGTCACCAACCTTGTATGCAGGTCAGTTGACGGTAAGTATTAGCATGACACTTGTACCATTCATGTGCCTACTGAAGATGAACCCGGAGATCATCCTATACCTGACGAAGATGCTGGAGATGATCCTGTATTGCAGGAGCAGAAGAAGGAAAAGCAGGAGGAGCAAAGTCAAAACGTGGATGGTAGCCTGTAAGAGCGAAGAAAGGTGTTTGGCCTGAACGGATTTGTTGTAGGCAAACTCCACCATTGAAAGAAGGTTCAACCGGTTGTCCTGTTGGTAACTGATGAAGCAGTAAAGATATTGCTCCAAGGTCTGAATCGTGCGTTCGGACTGCCTATCATTTTGTGAATGATATCCTGAAGAAAGATCCGCTTTCACTTGTAAACTTCGGAAAAGCTCTCGCCAAAACTTGGATATGAATTGTTGGCCTCGATCAAAAACAATGCTTTTAAGAAGTCCATGATGTTGTGTGTGTGTATGCGTTTATCAGAAAATGATAGTTAAGGTAATAAATGAACACTAATGAATACTAATATGTTATATAGCCATTGCAATTTTTAATTTTTAAATTTTTTTTTATAATAATAATACATTTTAATGAGAATTTTTCAGGTGAACATTTTAGGATAAATAAATGTTACAAAGCTACAAGAATTAAATTTAAATAGAGGTGCATTTAGCAACTTAATTATTATTCAAATCAATTTTATGTTAAGCAAGAACGAATATTCTAGAATATTTTCTTTATATATTTATATTTATGTTAAACTTAATATTAAATCAATGTAACCGAATGTTTTATAAGCTATATTAAATTCTTTATTATTATAAATATTATATTAAATCCAAAAATAAGTATATTCACAAATAACTTTATAGAACAATCATTGGAATAACTTAATTAAGCAAAGTCGAAACCTAAAAACAGAGGACGTTTAGGGGTTCTTCCCGGGACCATGGCATCGGCACGGAACAAGCGGAAATCCTCCACGGATCTGTGTTCAAGAAGCAGAAAATCCTCCCGTAAATCCTTCTCTGCTTCCTCTGCTTCCAATCCGGACGAGGTCAGCAGGAAACCATTGACGAAGTCTGTCTCTGCTCTTTCCTCTTTCAATCCGGATGAATTCAAGCATTGCGGCTTTCTTCTGGCCGTTTTGGATGCACAATGCAGCAGTAGTGTAGAAATCGCAGGCACAGAGTGTTTTCTGTCAGGGCAAGGTCCAAAAGTCTCTCTTTTATGCAGCAGTAGTGTAGAGGAAATGCATCTTTACCCTATTGAATCGTCCGAAGAGTTCGAGAATAGGTCTAACAAGCGAGGATTGATCAAGAGCATCATACTTCAGCTGCAGAAATTGGTGGTCTCTAAGAACGGGATAAGGGTTCGTGGGACTGTTCTCAAGGTGTTTGAGAAAGAAGTGGGTGCTCGTGCCATCGTTTTGATCGATGTTTATATTCAATCTATGCAATGTGTGGTGCTCAGCAGCTCCTGGAAGCGGGTCCTGTTACTGCCTTTGTTATGAGTCACTTCAGGTATGCATATATTCAAATTAATATCCGTTTTTTGAAACTTATATTTGAATTATCGTAACTTAACAAGTCTGTCCTGTACATAAAGATATATGCAGATCACTGTATTTTATGCATGTAGTGTACTTATTATCTCGTACTTACGATGCAGACATGAACAACTTCACATTGATTATGTTGTGTATGTTTACACACACACAGGTATGTGCACATCACAGTGTGAGTGCACATATGTACAACTTTTTAAATATTTAGTGATATATACACATGCTATCTTATTTTCTCATTAAGGACGTTGCATTTGTGTAATACACACTTCTAACATGCACACAGAAAGATGCACAGACACAAACACAGTCAGAAAGAGTGTGTGAGAGAGAGAGAGAGGGAGGGAGGGAGGGGGAGGGAGATTTTGTTTCGACTATGTTGAGACACATACACTGTGGTGTATGCATATGGCTACAATGTGTACACTATATAAATGCCTATGTTTCAAGAATTACTTATACGTATGATATTATGTATATAGAGTGCAACACACACACACACACACACACACATCTGTATAGCATCTGTATAGCACATATAGACATCTTAAATTTTCTTTTGTGTAGTTCGGACTGGGGCCTCAGGAAACAGCTCCTTGCAATGGAGGAAATCAACTGGGACATATGGAACCCGCCAGAATGCCATGTACTGGGATGCAAAATTCACACAAACTCCATGAACAAGGAAGACTTCGACCTGGACCAGATATTCAGATTATTATCTGCTAGCAGCTGGGAAAACAGATCAAACAACAGCAGTTGCATATACCCAGCTGAGGATCTGATCAGCAACAACATCCCAGATTTACCGGATGATGTTCTCACGCTGATCTTCAACAAGCTACTGCCCAGGGATCTAGCAAGCATTGCTTCCACGTGCAGGCATACTCGTGAACTTACAAGGTCTATTATACCTTGTATGAACCTGAAGCTATTTCCACACCAGAAGGCTGCTGTTCAGTGGATGCTTTATCGTGAAACGAACCCCAGGCGTTATGCAAATCCCATGTTCAAGCTTCTGCAAACCGAGGACGGGTTCCACTTCTACTTGAACACTGTGACTGGGGAGATGTCACTTGAAAGGCCTGAAGAAGTTGAAGAGTTCCGTGGAGGTATAGTTAGTTCACACACACGCACGGACACACGCACGCACATTTTTTAATATGTGTTACACACATGCACATATGTACAGGATTTTTTTGCGATGAACCTGGTTTAGGAAAGACCATCACAGCACTATCACTTATACTCAAGAGCCAGGGACGCTTTCCATCGCCTCCTGAGGGGGTGGATGTTTGCTGGTGTGACTCGCCTTCAGGGGAAAAGATTGGATATTACGAGGTCGCTGCTTCTGCTGGCTTCCAGGGAATGTCTCTGCTCAAGCGTTGCGTGGCTACAAAAGGTCGAAGGCAGTCTTCAGGTATCATATTAACCCGTGTGTGTGTTTGCACCCGCGTGTGTAACGATTAGCAGTAGCAATACACTAAGGCTTTTCTCTCTCTCTCTCTCTCTCTCTCTCTCGATTTACTTCTATCTATATACATATATCGAGTGGTAATATTAAATTTTTTTAGTATAAATTTAAATTAGTCATTTGTATGAAAGAACTAAGATAATATAATGAATACAATCTCACCAATATATCAACATGATAGTGAAACCACAAATTTAGTTATCGTACACCACATCTCTTTATGAAATTCTTTATTTTTAACTTATATTAACAATAAGACATCAGTGAGCTGCAATTTTGCTACATTAGCAAGTGAAAACTTGTTTATGCATTGTTCTAGATATGAGTCATCATATTCCTGACTCCACACACACACACACACACACAGAGTGAAGCTTTTTATCTTATTTACTTGTTTGTGGTCTGTTTTTAGAGGCTTTAAATTGTACTTCAACCTGTGAGAAGCCTTCACGGGTTGAGGCTTCAGATTACACTCCATCCTCATCTGAGAAGCCTACACGAGCGAAGAGGAAGTTGTTGGACACACAGGTTTGCGAAGATGGAAACACGGAGCAGTGGGTGCAGTGTGATGCATGTAAAAAATGGAGGACACTCGGGAAAGAGAGTAGTCTTCCAAAAGAGGGAACGACATGGTTCTGCATGATGAATACGAATCCTCTTTACCAGTCATGCTCAGTCCCGGAAGAAGATTACGATTTGAAAGAGAAGATCTTCTTGCTTGAAGGCTTTTACAGGAGAGACCATGAACCAGGTGTGCATGCGTGCGTGCGTGCGTGTGTGCTTGTTGACACAGATACATGGATCAGTGGGGTTGTATATGCATACACCATTGGTCTGGGCATACAATATGTATCATTAGTGGTTTCAAACTCATTCACTGTAGGCTTCACACACAGTTAACTCAATCAATCAATGCCTGTGTGAAGGAATATATATGTATATATGTATATATGTATGTATGCAAAACATAGATATATAGAACACCGGCATATTAACATAATATATATGGACTGGAAACTATATAGAGAGGTGGTGCAGTGAACAGCACACACCTGTGTCTGGAAGATGGAAAGATGAAAACACACGTACATAGTAATTACGATCAGGAACTTTGGCATATAAATCTATGACATCGTATCCATGTCCTTTTGCTGTTTAGACACTAATATCAATGTAGCGGTGGATAACAACGAGTTATTACTGTAGGCTTGGAGAGGAACGTTGCTTTCTTCACATCGATTCTGAAGACGCATGCAAACTTACTCGTCTCAGATACAAAGAGAGTACTTAAATGGCTCGCAGAAGGGAGGACTTCATTGGGAAGCGGGTTCTCAGTCCCTCACCAACTGCGGATGACATCTTTGACAGGCAGTGCCACACACGGATACGAGGAGTTTTTCAAGGCATTCGGACTTATACCTATTCATGACAAGAAGAAGAAGGCACTTAGATGGGAGTATCCGCATGCGTTGAAAGGGTTTGATTTCGATACTGTAGCTCTGAAGACTGCACTTGGGAAGCCTGTTGAAGAGGTGACTCGTATATATTCTCTAAGGCAACCTTGGTAGTGGTACCGGTTAACTTGGTAGACCACTGGAAGACACAGATCCAGAGGCATACTAAGAACAGGCAGCTACGAGTATACGTGTGTGTGGACTCCAAGCTATCCCCAATGCCACACGGACTTGCGTGGGACTACGACGTGGTTATAACCACGTTTAACAGGTTGAGTTCTGAGTGGAGTAGCAAGGAGAACTCCTTGTTGATGAGGATACACTGGTTTCGCATTATACTTGATGAAGGCCATACGCTTGGGGCTAGTGCTTCTTCGCTCACTAATAAGCTGCAGATGGCTGTTAATATGCATGCTTCTCGTCGCTGGGTTCTCACTGGAACACCTACACCAGGTACTGTGTAGCGTGCGTATTTGTGTGTGTGTGTGAGAGAGGGGAGTGCATATATAATATCTGCTTCACGCACATATGGACTACCAGGTACTGTGAACAGCCAGCTTGTTCACTTACACCCAATGCTGAGGTTTCTGCACGAGGGTCTATATGGAAGCCAGATCAAGCTATGGGACTCGGCAATAATGCGTCCCTTTGAAGCATGTGAGGAAGAAGGACGTGTGCGTCTCCTGGATCTACTTGGAAGATGCATGATCAGCGCAAGGAAGTCGAATCTTAGCACCATTCCTCCTTGCGTAAGGAGGAGTAAGCTGATCGTGTTTAACGATAAACATGCTGCTAGTTACAACGAGCTCGTGGAGACGGTGAGAAGGAACCTGACCTTGGCCGATTGGAATGACCCAGACCATGTAGAGTCTCTGTTGAACTCTAAGAACTGGAAGATGAGAAATGCTACACTCAGGAATGTGAGGCTTGCTTGCTGTGTTGCTGGGCAGATGAAGGTTGCGAACTCGGACAAGGATATCCAAGAAACTATGGACATGCTTGTGGAGCGTGGGCTTGATCCTGCTTCTAATGAATACCTCGCCATCCGGAATGGTCTTCTATACGGTGGGAATTGTTCCAGGTAATATGTTTGTGTTCCTCTAGTAACTTGTCTATCTGTCTCTCTCTCTCTGTATATTTGTGTGTGTGTTTGTTCGTGCGTGTGTGCTCTATGATCGTCTTGCCTAAACCATGCTTTTGCATTCTGTTGGTGTGTGTGTGTGCATAGTAGATAGATAGATAGATAGACATACATTCATACATACATACAATATACACACATACATACATACAATATATAACTATTGTTTGCTTTGTTCAGGTGCGATGAATGGTCGAGGCTTCGGTTATTGACGCCATGCAGACATTTTCTGTGCCTGTTATGCGTCTCCTTGGACTGTGAGAAGTGCACCAAGTGTGAACATCCATATAAGATGCAGAAACCCAAAGCACGTCCGGAGAACCCCAACCCCAAATGGGAAGTCCCTCAGGATCTTATTGAATTGCAACCTTCATATATTCAGGTACAACACATAGACTATATATAAGACGTAGTATGCTATTCGAATTATATGTTTAAATACCATGTTATCGTCGGTATTGCTATATTGCATTCTACAACCATATGAGTTCGTGCCACACACACACACATTTTAGTATGTATGTATGCAGATATATGCATATAAATTCCTTGGACTTCTTACAGGACGACTGGCATCCTGAATGGCAATTAACTAGTAGCAGTAAAGTTGCTTATTTAGTTGAGCAATTACAAGCCTTACTGTGCGAGGAGAAGAAAGACAACCTTCCACACAAAAGTATTGTGTTCTCCCAGTTCCTTGAACACATTAATGTTATTGAACTCCAGGTAATTGTGCGTGCGTGCGTCTGTGTGTGTGTTATGTTAGCTCTGTATGCAGCTGAGTAAAGTTGGAATAAAACACGTGGGAATGTATAGCCCCATGCATTCAATCAACAAGGTATCTCTCTCTCTCTACACATACATACATGGTTGTATTGATTTTTGAGCTTTTACTACAGATGAAATCATTGAAGACGTTCCAAGAGGACACGGAGTGTCTTGTATTATTGATGGATGGGAGTTCTGCACTTGGGCTTGATCTCAGTTTTGTAAACCGTGTTTATTTAATGGAGCCCATTTGGGATCGAAGGTACATAGATAAGTGTATATTCACGCATGTGTATACATGCATGCATAAGTTTAATTTGTATCTCAATGTGCCAACTATAGTAAACATGGTCTGAACATACTTGTGTGCGTTTGTGTGTGTGTGTGTGGGTGTGACACTTTATTTTCTTGGTGTAGTGTTGAAGAACAGGTTATAAGCCGAGCACACAGAATGGGGGCTACACGACCTGTACTTGTAGAAACATTAGCAATGAGTGGCACGATCGAGGAGCAAATTCTACAGGTAATCTCTCTCTCTCTCTCTCTGCTGATATTGTTTATAACACGTATTGCAGCGAGACACAAGAACGAATCAAAACAACGACCCTGAATATCTCACTCGGTTAACATTTGCCAGGTCAATCATGCGTGCATAAGAATGTAAGTTCTGTATATATTAATGAAGCCTCATTCATTTAAAATATATATATAAACGTATACATATATGTTTATATCTTGTCTCTAATACGTATATCCGAATAACTATGCACTATCCGTATATTAATCCTCTACTAAACCCTGGTCACGTCAATACAATATATATGTACGTTACACTACTTAACGTCAACACAGCAACACCAGCCTTTGTCCCTGGTGTCATTCATACTCCCGCAGTTCCCATAGAAATCCATCAGGGCTGTAGCAAGTATCGTATAATGAAACATATCGTGTGCGTGTGTGTGCGTGTGTATGTGTGGACTAACCTTCTGGGTTTTCTATAAGACTACCACATATGTCCAGCTATCCGGAAAGAAGCCTTGTTCTTGCATATGTTTAAAACCTCAAGTCCGAGCTCCCTTGATGATTCCGAGCATATCCCAACACAATTGTTTTCCACCCACATTATATGTTATGTTTACTAGTACATGTACGTGTGTGTGTGTGTGTGTGGTGTGTGTCTAGAGAGAGAGAGAGAGAGTTTAAGTCCATATTCGTGTTTACCAATAGTTTTGCAAAGTTTAACACCTGAAGTCTTGCACGATGTGTGCGTGTATATGTGTGTTTGTCAGGTACACATGTGTGTATGTATATTTGAAAATATTGTATATATACACACACATTATCCAATTGGCCATGAAATGTGTGTGTGTGTGTGTGTGTGTGTATAAGACTAGCGGGAGAGCCCTAAAAAACAGAGGAACGTTAAACACCCTTAAAACTATTATCGTCTATTGCTGCGTCAGCTTGCATTCTGGGGCTACCACTTTGCCACGTCATCCTTCCTCCTAGATTAGGGCTCATGTTCTTCAGCTCATGTACTAGGACTTGGCGATCTCATTCGATTTCAGTCGGTAAGCATGTAATTCTAGTTTCTTAATCCAGTATTTTCATATTTATGTGCTTTTATTTATGAATTTTCTTATTATCTATATCTTAGTATTTTCACATTTATGTTTAAAATACAAACATATACAAATACATAAATACACACATGTATCGTTACATACCATGGATATATGCATTTATTTCCTTTTATTATGAATTTGAGCTGAGTTCTTCAGTTTCTATAAGTATTCATCTATATGATGTGTGTGTGTGTGTGTGTGTGTGTGTGTGTGTGTGTGTGTGTGTGTATATATATATACATGTTTAACACAGACGTAGGTAACTACCAATATATATATATATATATATATATAATTTACCATTTTCAAACTTTAAAATCTTGCATTAGATAAATTCCTGTTATTTTATTAACAGGTGTGATGGAGAGCATTATGATAGAGTGTATATATAGCATGTATACTATAACATTTAAGTTTAGCCTTGATGTTGTGTTCTTCTTTAATTTGAGCTGATTTTTTGAGGTTCTATATGGATTATATTTGTATGTATTCATTTATAGTTATGCATGGTATATACACATAATATACGAACATGTATATACATATGTTAATTTTGTCAACAGGTGTGATAAGTAGAGAAAGTATATGCGTGGTATATAGATTTTGCTGAAGCTATCGATGAGACTTTGAGTAAACGGTTTGTGAAGATGCAGCTCGAGGGCATGTCACTAGTGCTTCGTCATTCATGTGAGTGTGGTGTATTATTACTACTAGAGACATTTGATATAGTAAGTTTTTATTTAGCTCTTCCAATCTTTGTGTTAACACCTATATTGATCTCTAGATGAAAGAAGATTAGATGAGCTTGAATGCATTTCTCACAGGCACCACGTTAAGCCAAGGTACGTAGTGTTCCGTGTCTGTCTGTCTGTCTGTCTCTCTGTCTCTGTCTCTGTCTCTCTCTCTCTCTCTCTCTCTCTCTCTCTCTCTCTCTCTCTCTCTCTCTCTCTCTCTCTCTCTCTCTCTCTCTCTCTCTCTCTATATATATATATATATATATATATATATATATAATATATAGAGAGAGAGAGAGAGAGAGACACACACACACACACACACACACAGGAATTTAACTACTGACGTCGAAGACACTTGTTAGTATTTATATAACAGATTGCTTGCATAACTTACACTAGTAAATACATTGTCAATGTCAAAGAGTATACTATTTAATAATTTGTGTGTGTGTGTGTGTGTACGCCTCCAGGAATACGTGCTTGCCTATGCATATTATATAAAAAATCATGGGGCATGTATTCATATTGTATGTATCCTACGACGTACACGATTTCATTCTTACTTAGATATTTATAGGTCGATTTTGCATGTAAGGTGCAAATTGGGAGCACTTAAGCAATCCGTGAAACCACAAAAGCGTTTGAGGTGCGTCACAAAGGCAACACTTGAAGCAGTGCCTGTACAAGAGCCTGGTAAACAAGCGTTACAACAAGATGAGAAAGTTGGTGTTTTGCTACTTAACCTCGGTGGCCCAGACTCTTTGGAGGATGTCAACCTTTTTCTTTTCAACTTATTCTCGGATCCCGTGAGTAAATATCAACACAAACATATGTACATACAATAAGTATCATATCTATCTATCTATCTATATATATCATTTACATGAATATGTATTATGTATGGCGTATAGAACTTCTACGATCTTCACACACACATACACATATTAACTTGTGATGGAATGACAGGATATTATTCGGTTACCAAGACTGTTCCGGTTTTTACAAAAGCCACTTGCAGAGTTTATCTCAGTAGCTCGTGCTCCAAAGAGTGCTGAAGGATATGCATCAATTGGGGAGGCTCTCCTTTAAGAAGAATCACAGAAGAACAGGTGTGTGTGTGTGTGTGTTTCTAATAATCTATAATTAGTACATGTCTTTTAACAGGCAGCTGCTCTTCAAAAAGCTTTAGAGGCAAAACATCTGCCTGCAACTGTATATGTTGGATGCGGTATTGGCATCCATTTACCGAGGACAATCGAACAGGTAACTAAATAAATATTAATAAAATAGAATGTGTCACTGTTAACTAAGTATTGCAAAAATTATAATTGGTTTAGTTGACTATATACATATATTTAGCTATATATAAAGGCATCATTGTATGTATGTGAGACATATATCAAGTCTGAGCGGTTTTCAGATCAAGAAAGACAAAGTTACGAGGCTTGTAGTTCTACCGCTGTATCCACAATTTTCCATTTCCACCAGTGGTTCCAGCCTCCGCCTTTTAGAAGGCATTTTTAGGTGAGCATCTATATATAATATATATGCAAATTCGCATATACGTTATACACGTGTAATGTTTGTATATTATATGTACGTATTATGTTTCCATAGTATAATACTATTAACGTACATAAGCTATTTATATGTTATTGTTGCTATGACTCATGCATGTATACATTCATGCTGACAAGAATACGCACTTGAACATGTGTGTATACAGTTTGCGTATATAATAAAGAATATATTGTATATTTATGATTTTTGAGTTTGTGCAGGTCAGATGAGTATCTAGTTAATATGCAGCATACAGTTATTCCATCATGGTATCAGAGGGAAGGATATGTGAAAAGCCATGGCCACACTTACAGAAAAAGAACTTGATAAATTCCCAGATCCTCGGGAAGTAAGTTAAATCTTTATTTTTAGGTTAGAAATGCATACGCATATACATATGTATTAATCTTTGTATAAATATGTGTAGGATTCCATTATAGATATATACTATCAAGTTGTAGTTATATGTTTGCTCAATACAGGTCCATATCTTCTTTAGTGCACATGGAGTCCCAGTTGCATACGTAGAAGAAGCTGGGGACCCTTATAAAGCCGAAATGGAAGAGTGTGTTGAGCTTATCATGACTGAGTTGCGAAGTAGAGGCGTAAATAATGTACACACTTTGGCATACCAGGTAAGGCTTTTTATATTTAACTACATATATTTGTTTAAATTGATAAATTTAAACTATGGTAATTTTTCACATTTTTCTAATGTAACTTTCTTTGCATTAGAGCCGTGTTGGCCCTGTGCAATGGTTAAGCCATACACAGATGATAAAATTAAAGAGCTCGGTCGGGATGGTATTAAAAGTCTCCTAGCAGTTCCAATAAGGTGCACCTGCGTGTGTAACGGGGTGCATATCATAGTATAATATAGATACAATATAATTACAGGTTATATATAGACTCATGTTTGTGTATGTATATGAATGTAAACATAATACAGCTCTGTATACAGGTTTTTGTGTGGCTTTACTAGTGTCTTACGGTTTCAACAAGATGTATAAATATGCATGTCTGTTGAAAACACACGTATATCGAGGCCTTATGTTCTCTCTCTATATATACACGCTTTACATTAGGATAGTTTAAATGATGGCATAACGAATGGGAACTTATTCATAGAACTTAATAACGTATGTAGTTATTCATATTCGTATGCACTGTACATGCACATACTCGTACTAGCTTTAAGTTCACATTATATATATAATAGTACATGTAGTATTGTCTATATAAACATGGAAGTATTATATTATTTACCACTTTATATGCAGCTTTGTGAGTGAGCATATTGAACACTGGAAGAAAATTGACATGGAGTACAAGGAACTTGCATTGGAGTCTGGAATAAAGCATTGGGGACGTGTTCCGGCACTGAACTGTGACTCGACCTTTATTTCAGATTTGGCAGATGCTGTTATTGAAGCTCTTCCTTATGTTGGTGCAATGGCCGTGTCCAATCTGGAGGCCAGACAGGTAGAATATTACATTACATATCTCTCTCTCTCTCTCTCTCTCTCTTCTCTCTATATATATATATATATATATATGTGTGTGTGTGTGTGTGTGTGTGTGTGTAATGCAAGACATATAAACATTATTACAGCCTCTGTTATAAGACTCTGAACGCAAATTATTGTACTATAAATTAATATGCAGTGTATAGACCATAACTTCCTATATAACATACATATTTATGAGTATATTAATCTATCCATTTCAGGCACTTGTTCCACTGGGGAGTGTAGAAGAACTACTTGCAACATACGATACACAGCGTAGAGAGTTGCCTGCACCCGTGGCTGTGTGGAAGTGGGGATGGACGAAGAGTGCAGAAACATGGAACGGGAGAGTGGCAATGCTGGCTGTTCTTCTACTCCTTGTCTTGGAGATTGCATCTGGGAAAGGACTCTTACACCAGTGGGGCATCCTTCCATCGTAGAGGGTAAGTATAATACATGCAGTATAGTATGATATGACAGTATATTATACTATCATGCATAATATGTAGTTAATCTATATAAAGATTATATGCTATTTGTAAGTGTTATGATAATATCGAAAGACATATGCTCTATTGCTTATATAGTTTTTATACACTATAAATGTTATATTAATTGTGTGTCTACTGTATATATATGGATGCATCCTCAACGTTTATATTGAAATAATCTCGACATATCACGTTGTTTTAATCTAGTTGTTAATCAGAATGTGCTGAGAATATACCAGTTTGAACATTCCCGATAGATACATATTAATGAAGTTTTGTAAGAAATTATGTAGAGTTTAATAGTGAGGGAAACAAGAACATTATTATACGTGCGTAACATAAATTCTTTCATATAAGGTAGAAAATAATAACAATATACTTTAAAATATATTAATGATTAATATGAAAAAATAGTATTGTAAGAACAAACACTATATATGTATATACTTTTAAATAAAAGTAAATGTGCAGGATATTCTCATGACTTATGTAAACAAACATTTAAAATATTGCTATTTTTTATTAGAAATGTATGTGTATGAGTTATAAAAAGTATGTAAACATATTATTACTATTATTTATATTTATTACTACGGACCGTAATAATTGGATCTTATTTAATCCAATATTAACACAGCATATATAATACATTTCATAAATTTGTTTACTTAAATCATTATATTGTTAAAATAATTGTGTTATTAAAATTAATAACATTAATAAGATATAAAAAATAAATATATTGTCATTGTTTTGACAAAATTTTCACAATGTTAAAATAATTAAAAGAAAAAATAGTAAATGAAAAATGATAAACATTTCAAAATAATGTTTTAATAATTAAAATATCTTATTTTCTTGTACTCTTTTAACTTTTTTAAACAAATTTATTTTATAAAATGCATGTAATTATCCAATTTAATTTAAATTATCAACAATGAAAGGTATTAAAATATTATAAAAACTAAGGAAAGAAATAAAATAACCATATAGAAATGCATATTAGACATAAATAAAATAAGATATACATAAAGAATAAACTATTTCATAATGTATATATAAATATGTAAAAACATTATAAATACAAACGAGTGAATACATAAGAAATTTTATAATAAATAAATAATTTCTGTTATGTTGTTAACAATTCATTTTAGTTATATCTTCTTTATTAATTATTTATCATTGTATAACATATAACCCATATATATTATTTGAAGAGAAGAACAAAAATGAAAAAATAAAATAAAATTGATGATGTTAGTTACATTAATTTATGTATCTGATATAAAATATCAAGTACGAAGAGAATTTTTATAAGAAAGTTATTAAATATTTATTGTTACAAATTATTTATAAAATTAATAAATAAATACATAAAATTGAAAAATAAGTAAATAAAATGAATATGAAACAGAACGTATTTAATGTATAAATAAAACAAAGTTGATATATTTAATTACATTCAATTCATAATTAAAAAGATAGTATCTAGATAAATTAAGATTTTCATAAAATTAAGAATGTAATGAATGAAAATAATAATAAAATATCAAAACATAACAAAATTTAATTGTTTTAAATATGTTTTTCAATTTTAATTGAATTCATATAATTTTTTACTTTATTTTTATCTTTTTTTATACATATGTAGTACATGTATATATCAATACAATAATATACTATTCTAATAACTTAAAATTTTATACCTTAAATATAATGTTAAAATATTAAATTCATTACTTATAAAGATTAAATATATTATCGGTATATAAAAGAAGAATACTTATATATATTATGTTATTTAGAAGAAGTGAATGATGAATTACATATTATATTAAAATATTTTTATATAAATGAACTACATTTAATCACTTGATTTCACATTATTATTAAAAATAAAAAATAAATTACACAAGAGTATTGTAAGCACTTAATCAATTTCATTTTTATTTTATTAAATAATTTAAAAATGAAAAATATTATAAGAAAAACAAAAACATCAAATTCAATATAGATTTTCTCTTATGAATAAGTTTTTTATTCTTTATTTTTTAAATCCTTTATTATAATAATTTAATTGGGACAGTAAAATCTTTCATTGTTATTATTATTAATATTTTTATTTATTAAAGTTAAAATTGTCATAAATCTCAACTTAATATCTTTTTAAATCTTTTATATTCTTAAATAATACTTAATTCCTTTTTTTATCTTAAATCTTTTATGTATAAGTAATATCTAATTCATTTTTTATCTTGAATACTTTTAAAGCTTTATATTCTTAAGTAACACCTAATTCAATTTTTTATTTTAAATATTAAAATGCAAAAAACTTTTATTAAAATAATATGTTGTTGTGCAAAATCATCGATTTAACTTCTTATTTATTCATAAACTTTAATGAAATTAACACATCTTTATTTTTAATGTTATTTTAATTAAATTTGATTTTCTTTATTTTATAAATTAATTAGTTATCGCTTATTATTTATTTAATTCAGTACACATTGACATACTTCGGAAAATCGTTAAAGAAATAATAATAACACCCTACTAACACTTTTTATATCTTTAAATAATATTAAAAAATTCACTTTTTCATTTTGAATTTTCTTAAATTTTTGTATTTTAAAATGACACCTAATTTTATTTTTCATTAAAAACATATAAGATAGTGAGTACATATTAAACATTTATAATAATTTGTGTGAATTGCTTAACTTAACTATAAATAAAAAGAACATATTATTATTATTATCGATTATAAATGTATACTTTTCAAATAATGTATAATATTAAAAATATATATGTTTGTTTTGCCTTCTCAATATATATTTACTTTATTAATAATAAATATGACTAACAAAAAGGACAAGTGATTTTTTCAATTATTTTTTTTTTATTAGAATTATCTTTATGAATTTTATTATATTGTTGCCAAATAAAGATATACAATTCTTTTTCAAAATTTTGAACAACATTATTCGAATAATATAAAATTTTAATTTAACATATTATTCATAAACAAATAAACAAAATAAATGGACCACTTCATATTCATAAAAAAAATAAATAAATAAATAAATGAATACTTATATTAAAAGATTGCTTATAAATGTTTGTGTAAAAACTATTTGAAATAATTAATAATAATAGTAAAAATGAGTATGAATAATTAAAATATTTTTTAATACGAAAGTGCATATAATTAATATCCTATGTTCGTGATTATTAATGTAAATGTAATATTAAATTATAATATGTATCATTCAATTTATTTTTGTTATAATTAAATAAAAGTGTGTAAGTAAACGCTCAAGAAATACTCTTTAAAACTTAAAAATAAATAAATAGGACATTAATTTTCCTTTAAAAATATTAATTAAAAAGTAAATTTTATTCTTATTATCAAGTCAATTTTTTAAAAAGAATTATTGTAAATATATATCAATTCATCAAAAAAATTTACAAAATTTATAAAAAATGTGATTTACATTAAAAAATTTGCAAGAATTTTAAATTTAATTTGTTAAATTGATTTATTAAGAATCTTAATAATAATAAATGTCAAATCCAATTTATTAAATCAATTTCTTAAGAATCTTAATCATAATAAATTTATTTAATTATTTATCTGAGTTAGTACTTGTACAAAAGTATAAAATAAATACTCGTAAGTTAATTACTTAATGCATAACAAAATAAATATTATTATTAATTACCATATTTACATGTTTAAATTATATGAATTACAAGTGAAATTTTTTATAGTAAACTTTTCAATCCCAAAATATTTACAAATATAAAAAGAAAAAAAAGATTACTTTAATAATCAAACTCATATTTTTTATTTAAGTGTGAATTTTAAATATATATTATATATATATATATTGTGTGTGTGTGTGTGTGTGTGTGTGTGTGTGTGTGTAGCACAAATCACTCGTTTTAACTAGATAATATTAATTTTAAAAGATAAGATAACTCAACAAATATGTTAAAAATATTAAAATAAGTTTACAAATGTGTAGAGAATGACATAGTAAAATAATGATTAAGTATTTTATAAATTCTATTTAAATAGTAATACAAATATAACTTTTTATTCTTTCATATATTAATAAATGATATAACCCTCCATTATTTAAGATTAAAAAAAAACAAAAAACAATTAAACAAATAAGTAAACTAAAGTACATAATTATATACTTATAATAAAAAACAAGTTACAAAATAAAATTCTAAGCTAAGTTAGCTAATGATTGGAATTAATGTATTTAAAATAAAAAAAACATCTTAAATAAATCATAAAATTTTAAAATCATCTTTATAAAAATAAAAGAAAAAAAATTTCCCAAAATTGAAAACTTATAAAAATTACAATTTATTTATTTAATACAAATTAATATTTAAATTTTATTCAATCTTTAAGATGGACCTTACAATTTTATATAACAATGAATAAGGTATTAAAAGAAACATTTATAAAAGAATTTTAGGAACATCTTTATATTTTATCATGATTATCTTTATACACTTTAAACTTTATAAACTTGTAAATTTATTAGTCAATTACAAATATAATATATTTCTAAAATATTAGAATAAGAGAAATCTCATAATAAATATTAAATGCACAAATAAAGTGAGTGTTGTTAAAAAAAAAAAAAAAAAAAAAAACAAAGGAGTATATAATAAAAATGATGAGTTTTTTATGTTTTAACTACCTTGTTGAATAATCCTCAATTGATATAAATAAAATTTATGCATATATATTAAATTCCATGGAACATCCACATACATTTTTATTTATTTATAAATTGTACATGTGAATCTTATTATTACATTAAACTATAAATTACGGTTGGAATTTAAATAAGCATCTTTTAATATCAATAAAAAAAATATCTTATTTAATACTGTGCTAAGAAAATATCATTTTATTAATTTCAAATAATTTAAATGCTAAAACATTTAATAATTTGTCCTAAATTTCCTTCAACAAATGATACAATACAATGGAAGTGTACACTGAAGGATCATAAAACACTTAGAACCATAGATCACCACATGTATATATATACAACGCTCATTTAATACAATCTCCCTCTGCATCCAGACGTACCACAATGACATGGACACCCCTTCCCAGGTAACATCCTATATCTATAATTATATGCCAGTTCCTCCCCACATAGAATCTGTATACAAAACATATCAGCAAACATACACATATACACATGCGCACACACCCACACACACACATATATACACGATCGCTGGACATAATTAGAGCATCTAACTATAATCTCTCTCGATACACACACGGGGATATTGCATATGCTTTGATATCTGGAAGACAATCATGTACTATGGTGTGTGTGCGCATAAAACTTATCAGAAACACACATGTGTACACATTATCCCTCTCTCACCCACACACAACGTAGAGATAGTATAGGCGATTTTGATTTGGTGTGTGTGTGGTTTGTGTAAATATCTCGTCTGACAATATATTACATACTTTTATATACTATAAACGACTGGAATATGAAATATATAAGCTCTTAGGAGCGGAGAAGATACAGAGACAGACAGATAGCGATAAGTATACACACATACAACTTATGTAGATACAACACAAACACAAATATATGTATATATAAATTTAAATTACGAAACTTACATCTCGGCTTGCGAATAAACCAATATGTGCCAGTTGGTAATCCATACTTTCCACTAAAACCTGGTAATTCACAAGATTTGGCGAGCAACTGCAAAAGTCCCATTAGCACATATAAATATTTCTATACATGAGCAAACGCAGCATGTGCGTGCACACAGACAAACACGTGGAGTTACATATAGATTACCTGTGGTTTATGAATCTGGAAACATTTCCGTGCTTGCTTGCGTCTATAACGAATGGTTTAACTTTAGGAGCTCCTCTTGGTGTCCTCCTCGATCTTTTACCCCCAGGATTTAAGTGTACATCAATATCGTACAAGTAGCTACACCCAACTTGGTCGTACCTGCGTTACTCGTATTAGTATAAACCATCTAATATACATGTTTATGCATACATATACATATGTATGTTGGCAATACAAGTACACATACTTGTAAGCCTTTGTCTATATTATCAACATTTAACTTGTGCTCAATAGCTAACAGACGCGCGCACACACACACAGGTATGTGAATGTGAAAGTATACACATAGAAGTGAGAATATGCATACAGGTGAAATAGTAAATGACAAGTAGTTCATTGTAATGTTGTAGGATATGCATAAGAATATGTAGCGCACCTCTCTGATATTTGTTACACGTAACGTGTACATGTATATGTGTATCTGTCTAGCAAGTATATACACATAACATTACTATACAATATATTATACACATATAATACTATATGTATTTTGTTAATGCTGGTTGAATATATACATATAATAGATTCTGTATAAACAAGTAATTAAGAATCACGCACCTCTCCCCACGTCTATTTGCCTCCTGATCGTTTAATACTTCACCCAGGTACTCACACACAAATGTTCCACGTGGAATGAAATCAGCAGCTCTCACAGCCCATCCCTAATTAGAATATAAGTTAGTGTAATTAAAATCATATGTATAGAGTATATACACATCCGACTGACATATCAACACAAAAAGCGTAATATACCTCAAAACTAGACTTAGAAACTTCGGCTTTCACATTGACAAGTACACACACACAAGAATACAAACACACACACGTACGTGTATGTCTGTATGTATATACTTATCTACTATACAATACGATAAAAGTTATATACCCCTGAAATCTGTCCTATTTACGTATATATACCCCCTGAACGTATTAACTTTACATATATACCCTTGAAAATTCTTTATATAATTTACTAGTGTCCACTTTATGCGTTTATGAATGTATAGTAAATATCGCTAGTATTAAGAATTTACTAGCATTATCTGAATGTATTTACTATGTATTCACCTATTCACTTTCCTGAACCTTATACTTTCAGGGTAAAAATAAACACAAAAACATTATCTAATGAGTAATAGCAATAAGAACAATATTTATACCTTGTGTCTAGTCTTAAAAACTTCGAGTTTCACATTGACACCCCGTTGTAGCACGCGATTGGGACAATCATGAGAGCATGAACAGCTTGAATTGCACTCATATACCAAGTAACCTTCCTGCAAATTAAACAAATGCTATGTAAGCAATAGTTCGTATGCGAGTAAATACATACACACCTATGACGATATATTTATAAACTATGCAGTGATACCAATATATAGTTGAGCAGTGTGTGTGTGTATTTCCGAGTATAAGCTGTGTACATCTTTGTAGTATAAATACTATTAAGAGAGTATATTGTGATAATTATCACTGATAGCGTAAGAATATGTATATGAAGTACACTACGCGCGAGTAGATGCATCAGGTATACCAAAGTAATCTACATTCATACACTCAATATCACACGCCCGGGTGAGCGCGCGGGCCCACACACCTAACTATGTATTATATAAGTGCAATAGTTTGATAAGCTGGAGTATATTTGTACCTGAAGAATAATGCGACCGTCATTATCATATGGAAACCTTCCAAGCATCTCTTCTCCCCATATATCACAAGCCTCTGCATAATCAGAATCGAACATCATTACGTGGTCACACGCTTTCGATGAGCATCTTCCTTTAGCACATGAACATCCTATCTGTGAATCCTGCAAAACAAATTGATTTAATTCAGTTATTAACTAAGTCATTGATATACTATTTAGACAGGAATTCTTAGTGTATGCATGTAATATATACATACACACACGCATATATTTGATTTTAGATCACTATTAACTTCAATATAAGCTGATGCACATAATCATAGCTATACAAGTATATATAACAGTACATACGAGTGCATAGATACATACAGAAGCATGCTTTATACATAATCAAAGAGTAAAGTAATATTAAACTAAGTTTTCACTAATAATTAGTTGAACTTCAAATTTTGATAAAATATTACACGATAAGAAAGACGATAGATGTGCGCGCGCGCGCACACACAGAATATAATTTTGATTTTTAAGTCGCTATTTCAATGCCACTTGTAATAATAATGAAGAATTCACCTAGACTTGCGTATACACACACACACACACACACACACATACACATATATATATCGTACCGGAACACATAAGAATAACACACAAACTCAAGCACACAATTACCTTCGTATCGAGGCCCAAAGATGGATCAAGTAACCTCCTAGTAATATAAGTGAAGGTCTCCCAGGGCTTCAAAGAATCCACATGGTATGATTTCCCTTCTCTGCATTGTAAACAGTTGCATGGCTCATTGTCTTCATCCTCTACACAGGGAACAGGTGTACGCTCCTTTCCAAAACTATAATTAACATAGGTAATTAGTATCATTAATATACAAAATGCATACATCATGCATATTTAAGAAAAAGGTGTACGATAAATATGCACTTTAGAAATGCGTACAATTATTGGTCATTGGTAGACAGTCAACTCCAATGGTACATTGTTTATATATACAAACTGTGGATCGGGCCAGCGCCCGAGCTAAAGGCAAGATTACTGCTATGTAAGAGAATACAGCAGACATTAATCAAAAGTGCTCTAATGATATAATGTACTATGTAATGATATAATATAGTCATGTGTGTGTGTGTGTATCTATCTATCTATCTATCTATCTATCTATCTATCTATCTATATATATATATATATATATATATATTATTATATTTATATATTATATTTATATTATATTATATTTATTTATACGAGAGACACATACCTGATGTCTTCGCAAATAACCACGCTTTTCTTCCTTGATGAAGGATTAACACCACTTTTCCTATTCCTCGTGTGACAATTCTCCGGACAAACATATCCATCCTTCGTCCAGTTAACCTCCATCTTTCGTTAAAAAGGAACGTCAAACATAATTAATCAATTAGATTGTGGAAGTGCAAAGAGTCTCTCTCTCTCTCACACACACACCTTTCGTTCAATCCCCATTTTCATGACAATAGCAAAAAGCTCGTCGGGGACAACCGTGTATTTCGCTTCAAGGTCCTTTTGAAGTCCTAATTCGCAACAGGTCGTTTGAGCAGTTTCAAATATCTCATCCTCAGTTGGACCTTCCTTTGATCTCTACATATCAATAAATAAGACACGTTAAAACGATTATAATCTCTCTCTCGGGCGTGTGCTTTGGTTTTATGTATATATCGCGTAAAGTATTCCGCTTATGATTTTAACAACTGAGGAGCTGATGCAGTATTACAATGTATGTGTTTGTATGTAGAGGTATGAGTAGATCCATTAGTAGATAAATTTCATGTTAATACCTCATGCTTCTGCTGCTGCACGCTGTGAAGAGCTTTTTTAAAACGATGAATTGACTTTTGCCCCTCCTTGCTCACTTTTCCTCGTTTCTTACGGCTTGAGCCTGCTATATTTAATACATTAATCAATTAGAAACTAGTTTCATGACATATGATATATATACATATATATAACCGTAACAACTATCGTATGCAATCTAAGCAAGATAAGGATGAAAACACTAGAGAGTGCAGTAACTAACCATTTTCATATGATGGTTACTTGATATGTGTGTGTGTGTGTGTTATCTTACACTACATAGTATATAACAAATAACTATGATACGTATGACACTATAGTTTGTGGAATATTACAAATCCTTGTGCAGGCATGTGTATATCTTTGCATGTGTGTATATATGTACCTGTCCTGGACTTGGATATTGTGCCCACATGAGCCGACATGTGTTCTGCTTGGTGATGTCGGCCTAAATCCGGCAGTAGCTTAAACTGTTTACTACATATTCTGCATTTATACCTGTACACTTGGGCATCTTTTGAACCATTCTGCTTAGTCTCTTGTTCCGTAGATTCCCCAGAGCTTGGAATATCCGCATAGTCTTCATCTTCCACAGACTACGCAGATTATTCATTATTAGCCATATATACATACATAATTGTTCTGTTTGTGTCGTGTTTGTGTTAAGCCTGGTGAGCTGAAACTGCTACATATGCATAGAACACACTTCCATTACATTAACTACTTGAACACTTGTTTAAGCTTTAGCTACAGCAAGTATATCAATGTATTATTAACGATAGCAAGACTTTCTAACGCAGTAACCACAAATGCATACATAGATGTAATATACATACACATACCTTGTTATTGTCTTCAGAAGCCACAGGAAAATTACTTTTAGCAGGTGCAAGTTCTTCCAGTAGTTTCTCTTTTACTTCTTTTTCTTCTGTCTCTTCTTTTTCCTCAATTTGTTCCCTTTCTCCGTCTTCGTTCATTGGTAAATCAATTGCACTGGCACTAAGATGGTCCGAGTGCACTGTAACAACATGCTCCCACAATACCTCAAAATCTGCAAATTGTCCATTGCACTCGGTACATATAGCAAGAGCCTGCAAGCAATAAGTTAACTACGTGTGCACACAGCGTAAACTCCGTATCTGTGTGTGTGTGTGTGTGTGTGTGTGTGAGAGAGAGAGAGAGAGAGAGAGAGAGAGAGTTACCTCAACTCCTTCATGTTCGGACTTGGAATGGCGATCAAAGCTTGACTTATTCCTAAACTCCTTATTGCAACTCTTACAAATGTAGCCTTTGAGAAACCATTGAGCTTGATCAGTGTGTCCGGACTTCCAATGATCCCCGAGCTCAGCCATCTCGTTGAAGTCTTTATTACATATACAGCACGTGGTTTTGTCGAGCTATCACTAATCACCTCCTTCACCTCCGATCCTATAAAACAAAGATAATCGGTAAATTCAGTGATACGCATGTATATAGACATTAAGTCCACACACAAGCACATGGGGGGGGTTTAACCTTTTTGTCCCTGTAGCTTAAGGAAGTTTTCAAATCCCTCCTTGCGTTCGTTTACGAGCTTAAGTAGTGTTTCCGCTGCATGCTCATCTCTTGAAGCCTCACTAAGTAGCCACTCCAAAAGCTTATCTGACTCCACTGTGTCATCCTCGTTTGCAGTTTTCATGTACCTGTATAAATATACGTGTGGGTGTGGGTGTGGTGTGTCGTATTGTATAATGCATAACATTGTAAAGGTCATATACATATACACACATAAATACACACACACACACACACAATTCTTGCATAGTATAATTATATATTGAAGCTGTATTATATATATGCTCATAATTCGTGTGTGTGTGTTTTTACCTGCTGAGCCAGGTTTTCGCCTTGATCGTATTCTGAGCCTCGTTAACCTCAACAGGGGGTTGTTGCTGTTCTTCGTCTTGTCTTCTCCCTCGGAAATAATGGCACTTTCAGGTTGGTGTTTGTCACAAAAAGAGCTTCCGATTTTTGACTTATGTAAACACTGCTCACCATTTACACACCTCCCAAGACATCGCATTCTTGCTGTGTGACATAATGGCATATAGGATCAATCATACACATATATTCTTACGTATATATAAATAAGCATTTCAATATACTTACGTCTATAACAGTATATATAACTCTATACAGAAAAGCTATTTATCAAATGTGTATGTTTATTTAACTCTCCGCATACATATATAAAATAAACATTGCAGGCGTGTATATCTCAGAATGAAATATGTCTAACTATGATATACCTGAACTGCTCCTAAGAATCTTCCCAATACGTCTATAGTTCTTTTCAGAAATGTTGTTGTCGTCCTTTTTCTCCTACATAAATATATGTATTTTGTATTATGTTAGTATGCACATCTTACTATAATGTATAAATTTACATGTGTGTGTGCGTGTGTGTACTCACATCATGAGGAGTCTCCTCAGGTTGGTCTTGAACATCTTTAACTTCTGCCTCAGGTTCTGCAGCTTCTTCTTGTTCATTTAGGTCCGTTCCCTCCTCAACAGGCCTCTCAGATATAAGCTCTATAAAGAAAGCTTTACATGATATACCATACAATATAAGTATACATGGTGTAACTATACAGCTAATACTATAACATGTATGTTACAGAAATATTATAAATTTATTCGAATAAGTAACGTGGTACAGCTTTTATCACAAGTTGTAGTATTGTATAAATTATATATATGCATTTGTGTACACCACACACAACTTACACACGCGCGCGCGTACCTCCAGTTTCCGGGTTTAGGTGCGGAGCATCTGCAAACGAGTGCTTTTTGCAGAAGAAAGAGTCTTCTTTGGCTCTATGAGTGCACCTTCTTCCATATTTCGTCATTCCCTCGCATATCTTATCCCCTGAAATTATAAAAATCAACGTTATATAGTCATCTGTGACATTATATTATATAAATATTCACCTGTGAAAGTATATAGTACTTAAAACTATTAAAATATTGTAGTCCATGTTATATACGATATACTGTAAGTTATCAGTTTGTATTTCAGTAGAAGTATTAGGCGATACAATACCTGGCAGTTTTGGATAAATTGTGTTTGAGGATTTCAGGGGACCTGAAGCCGGTTCTGGTGGTGACTCTTCCATCTTTGTAACGCCTTCAATACTTTCCGCAGCTAAGCTCATGTGTTTGCAGCAGTAGATTGAACCTTAACAATATTCAATATGTGCATAAGTTCTGCCACTATATAACTAATTCGTTACACACACACACACACACTCACAAATATATACCTTGGCTTGGGAATCGAGTGCATTGTCTCTTTTTTTTCTCTATGTATGCAGCACAGAGTTGCTGGTTTGTAATTGGCCTTTTACTACCTCCTGAACTCGAGCGACCTGATACCTCCTCCTCCTCTCAGGTTTTGGAACCTGAATTAGTAGTAAGAGTTACTTAGCTATAATATATGTATGTGTGGGTGTATGTGTGCGAACATTCTGCATGTACAATTTAGTATTCATGTATATATGTGTGTGCACTGGCAAATCGTATATAATACATCCAAATCTACTGGTGTGTAATAAACGATATAGACTTATACACACACGTCCTTATATTCAATAGATACCTTGCCTTCCTAACTCTATATATACGGTCTTTGGTATAGACATTTGCACACGTATGTATATAACAGTAAATATGCATATGTACTAGATTATTATACATTATAATAAATATATATATTTATGTGTAGTCCTATTTCTTAAAAATGATTAATTTTATAGCAAAGAGAAATATGACACACACACACAATTAGATGCATAACACATTAGATGGTTAAGATGCGATTATACAAATGTATACTGCATTTGACATAAATATATAGTATACTTACTTGGTGTGGGATTTCTTCAACTTTGGGCTCTTCCTTTCTGACAAAGTTTGTAGGATACCTCCTTCGTACTTGAATCTTTGCCTTTTTGTTATTCAGCTCAGGGGAATCGAGCCTTGGACGCTTTAGAGAGTCAGTGGGGATGCTTGGGTATATATTCCTATTTTCGATCACCGCCTGTTTCCAATCTTTCCATTCTGATCCGACAGCTGCCTGCTCCGGGGCGTCCCATAGCGTCGAGAGTTCATCCCATAATATGGCATTTACCAGCTCCTGTAATTATTTATACATTCATACAAATGTTAGTATGTCTAATATGCATATAGCGCACATTTTATAAAATCCCATATAAACCAGGCATATGTTACTTTGAGTACGATATAGTATAGCTATTAAACACACACACACACACACAGAACCTTGTTAAGATGTTCAACAGCTTGTGCATTGTCAGCAACTTCACACTCGTTTTTCCACCTATTGTAGCTTTCTTCAATCCAAGACTCGCTGAAGCACGATGGTTGAATCATCTACAGAGTAAGAGATGTTCATTATTAAGACCTAATTGTTAATTACTAACGTAATACCAGATGAAGCCTGGCCATTATATTACTAGTACTTGCATTTCGGCAGCTTAAATTAGTGTAGAAGAATGTGGATTATATTTGTTCTATACTAGAGATTCTATTTATATAACTTCTAATATAAACTCAAATAACTGTCGATGTTTTTCATATAAATGTAATTACGCTATTACACACGCTACAAATGCATACATGACCACATTATACGTAAACTTACTGAGAAAAGTTTAATTAACATCCTGCTAAGATCGCAATATTGTTTAGCTTCTATTGCCTCGTTAGCAAATTGTTTCCAGGCATCCACGTTCTGAGCGCTCTCTATCACAGCCTGATATATAAACAACGGCAGAATTAGAATCATATTAATATGATATACAAAGTAAATATGCTTGTATCATATTGTATAGCATGCACATTTGAATACAGACACACTTTCTTGCTATACTGCAGATACAGATCTAGGTGTACATATGTATATATGAATGCATACGTACATAAACATGCTCGTCTACATGTGCATAAGCATAGTGCACGAACCTCTAAATGTGAAGAGACACAACATACTAGCTCTTGTGCGTGTGTGCATACACACACACATGCATACAAAATATATGTGCTTAGCACTTCTGGATTTATATATATATATACAAAATATATGTATTTCTGGATAATTATACTCTACTATATCCATACTAATACATGTACATATGTCCGTAATTATGTGTAAGTACCTTGATAGGAAGACGGTCGCTGAGCTCAAGCATGTTAGCAACCAGAACGCGGATCATATGCTGTTTAGGAAGGTCCAGATTCTGGACAGATTTTCTTCCTTGTTCATGAGTTCCCTGAGCAAGGGGCTCCGGAGATTCTGTAATGTGGCATGCAAATTCCAGATCCACCCAGGAGTATGTCCTTGAACTTGGGAAAAACACAACCACATAGGTTTTCTTGCTGGATGTAGGCATTGCTCTTGAGGTTGCTGTAGACAAGTCGTTTGAATAACACTGTATGCATGCTCTCCATTGTCCCCTCCACTGTAAACGTAAACAAATAAGTCCACAATAATACATACAGAAATATTCAGCTCTACAGACACTACACGCGCGCTAGCCTATATGCCCATACTTGAATGCATAGAACTATATAGATAGAACCTTACACAGTACTTAAGGCCTATATGTGGTTTAACAACCCTTTCCATGTGGGCACAATGCATAAAAGTATATGTAGAATGACAACATGTCCCGTCTCTAGAAGGGCATTAATATTTGTATTTATATGATGCATTATATAAGACTGGTAACATGCAAGAAAGTAACGGTTTCTATGTTATTCTAAGAACTATATGTGCTCTGTATAGTTAGAGCACATAACAAAACATAAAACATGCGCATATGTCTTGTGTCCTCGTATATATCTTACATATATCAAGTGGTGTGACACGTGCATGTGCGTGTATCCACATAAGGTACACATGCTAGCAAACCAGCCAGCTTACATACTCACACATATATATGTATGTATCTATACGCAATTAACTTTCTCATTCATGTTTCGCATATGCAACGAGCCAACATAGAAATAAAATGTACATACAAACATTGCATTACAAAAATTGGTATGTGCTTGTAAGAATTATGTAGTTACACAACCATACTGCATGCGCGCGCGCGCGCGCACACACACACGCAGAATATGATCAAACGATCAACTTAAGTTTTTTAAGAAAACTAGTGATTAACGGAAAATACTGAAAAAGATTAACAAGAACAAAACAAGGGTTTGACCAAAAAAACCAACTTTTCACGCCAAGAAGATCCATTAGTTAACTGAATTTTTCAAGAGGTTTAGCAATAAACTACCGTATGTATTTAATGCAATTTCAAATTTTCAAAAATTTCAAAAAAAAAATAATTATGAAAGTAAAAAATAGAGAAAGAATACTAATTACAGAGAAGAATTTACGCACCTTTACCCACAAAGCAACGCCTCCTTCCTGCTTAACTGACTGCATTTCACTAGGTGTACTCGTACCAAGAGTTTTCTTAGGTTTTTCTTTACGTGAATTCTCACCACATGTGCTTCCTATTCCAATTATACCAAGGTATCAAGGTTAATAAAGTAACAAGATATATCCGAAGGTATAATTGAACTATATATAGAGTTAATTAAAATAAAGGGAAAATTATAAAAAGCTAGAAAATCAGAAATATGTATAAAACTTACCACGTGGTTCTTGCTGCTCCTGTTTCTCAATCTTCCCTATCTCATGAATCCCATAAATCTCATCGGACTTAGCCCCTTGTTTAGGATTTTCTTCATCAATAAATTCCCCAAATTCTTCATCAAGAAAACTAATCCCATAATATCATCATTCCCATTATCTAAAAGACTAGAATCTAGTAATGGCTGATCGTCAAAATTGGAATAATTATATGAACAACTAAAAGAAGGGTATTATCCTCCCCCATGGTTATATTTAACCTATTTAAAGTACAAAAGATCAGCATTTACCCTTATGTTAAATCTCACGCACAGATTCTCTATGGCTTACATATTCTTTAGCAACGGATACATGCATGTCTACATATTCATCATACATATACTATGTATAGAAGCATAATACAATAAGCATATACACATCCACAATATATATGCACATGCTATACAATCACACATTGTGTTGTTATCTTTTGCTAGCAAGAACATGTATGTATAATCGATAAACATACCTTTCCAGTAGCGATTTGAATCAACCTATACCCAAAAACCCTAATGAAAATCTGTAGCAGAAATCTATGAAGAACGTACGTTAACAGGAGCGATTCTGGATCAAACAAGTCCTGCGGACAACTCTCTGGGTAAAGAAAGATGGCTTAGAAACCCACTCTTCCTGCCGATGAACTCTAGCTAAAGAAACATTATGTACGAAGAACAAAACTTACCAGTAGCAATTCTGGGTGAAACATGTCCTAGCGACGAACCGACGTCCGGCCGACGAACTTTCTGATATCGATCACGGAGGAAACTGTGGGACAAGAGTGATTTTGGGATCAAACAAGTCCTGCCGATGAACTCTAGCACTCTGTTTGGCGATTTTGGATCAAACACGTCCTGGCTATGTCCTGCTCAAGAAAACTCTGTAAAAGAGCGATTTTAAGATCAAACGAGAGCTGCCGACGAACTTTAACTAAAGATTCGAGCTAAAAAACGCACTCTGTATAGCGATTTTGGAACTTCAAAAGAACCCTAACGAAAATGTGTAGACAGAAACGCGAAAATCTATGAAGAACACACCCGTTCTTGAGCGATTACGGATCAAACACGTCCCGCCGATCAACTCTAGCTAAAGATTTGAACTTTACGGCTGCTAAGAAGAGGAAATGTATAGCTAGGAAGACGCTCTGTGTGTGTAATCTATGGAGAAGCATGGCTTACCAGTAGCGATTCTGGATCAAAACCCGTCCTGCCGAGCTAGAGATTCGTGGGCGGCATTGAAGAGCCCTAATGACGTACTGTGAACAAGGAGCATATGACATGAATCTATTTACCTAAAACCCTAAATGCAGGCTGCAAACCCTACATGAATAAAAGAGAAAATGTAATAATATTAATTTATTAGTAAGACGGTTTAATTAATATCATCTCAAGATTACAAATGTGCGGTCAGGATATGTCCAAACAGGACCTCTATTACAAACTTTCATACGCACGTATATGTATATGTGTGTACACCCCATGTGTATTAATATTACTGTGCATGAAAAAAGAAAAAACGGTTTATATATATTGTAAGGTCACTAGTATTTACCTTACAATAATCTAAATAGTTAAATAGTGGTTTAAGGTTAATTATCAATGGTTTAAGGTTAATCATCAGAAGATTATGAATGTCTGGTTAAGCTCATTACATACATATGTTTACACATTAACGTGTAAGTAACATACACGTCTGTCTAGAAACACCTCACATGAGTACACCCCCTACGTGCGTACCCACACAGAGCCCACTATTCATATAAATGAGCTACAAACATAATACGTGCACGCACACATGTGACTATACACATGGTTTTTGTTTCTAATGCGTATGTGTATCTGATATACATATACACATACACATATGTAATGTCATAAAATCCATTTAACAAAAAGGTCGAGTTAAATGGAAAATCCACCCGTTTATATCTAGTGCGTGCGTGCCTGTGTGTGTGTGTATGACACTTTGTCATACTTATATTCATATGATTATTACACATGTAACTACGTCTCACTGCTTATATATGCATATTAATTATCCCTTTATTATTATTATATCATACCGTAAATTAATTATATTATCAAGTTACAAGATGGTTGAAAACTCTATGTTTAATAGTTTGAATTGTATATATACAATATATTTAGAATTCAAACCTTTATAAATAAATTATATATACATATTATCTTCTATAATATTATATTCTATATATAAAACACACATTCGTAGTAGAGTTTCATGCGGTGAGCATAACCTAGTTCCATCTTAGCACACGTGTAATAATCAACTATATAAACATGTAAAATAAATACACACACATACATGGAATGCACTTCACTTCATTCAGATACAAACGTATATTACTATGTAAAATGCAGTTACAACACACACACGACTTGGAAGAAGTATACACCGTTTCTGTTTTTTACTGTGTGTTGTGTGTTGTGTGTGTGTGTTTTACAAACCTTATATGCCTCCCTTTCAAATAGGAATACCTAACACAGTGTTTTAACACATTACTAGGTATAAGCGCGACACATACACACAACTTGAACCTTTACTTCGTTTAAAACTTATACACTCGTCAATACACACACACACACACATATATAACACAAACAAACAGGCCTAGAATTTAAACCCAACACAAGTGGGACCATCCGCACCCAATGTTAGTGATGTCAGGTAATTCAATTTAATGTTAAATTATTAATTTATTTTGCAACCACATAAGGTTAAAATATTTAATTTAACTAATTTTGTTTCACATTTGTTTAGTTAAGTATTAAAATTTATACTTAATCTTATTTGTTTTACACAAGAGTGTTTATTTTTAAATTAACTTTGTTTGTTAAGTATCCAAGGTAAATTAGTAAATTGTTACGATAGTAAGTGTAAACCTTGGTTTTAAAAAGGAGAATTAAGGTAGGGCTCAAACAAGGAATTACTGAAGTTAAAAAGATGCATATAGAAATTATATATGTCATTAATATATATACTTATACTCTCTCTCGCCCCACATTTCATAAAAAAGATTAAATACATATATGACAATTGAATATTGTAAGCAACATATTATATATATATATATAATATATAATAAGCCAAGTAGTAGAAGTGTACAATGAGCTTAATATATACACAATTTAACTCACGTATATAAACAAGTAAATATATTAATAATATTCTATATATATGTTATATGAATTGTTAATGAGAGTATATTAGTATGTGTATTTTATGTTAAATTTATTTTAAATATATTAATAATGGTTTATGGTACATATAGTGGGATAATTATTAATGGTAATATATGTCTTTTATCTCTCTCTCTCTCTCTCTCTCTCTCTCTATATATATATATAATATGCACACATATGCATGTTATGTATATGATATGTATATGTATTCTATTATATACAAAAGAACATATATTGTTCCACATATGTATGAATTACATGTTTTCAACCTATGATCCATTTAATAATAAAAAATGCAAAAAAATTTATTTGATAAAATATTCTTATCTTAATCACGTGGAAAGGATGTAATGTCTTTATTAATTAAAGTTTAATTGTTTTAATTTAGATTTGATCTGACATTTTATATTTTTTATAATCATAAATTGCGATTATATTTTTATTTCACCATAAGTAACTTGTGTAACGTTGTAACTAAATGGGAATGTTTATAGTCCATTTTTTTAATAATTAATAATTTTAATTATTTAATTAGTATTTTTTAATATAAAAGAAATAATTTTAGAATAATATATGTTTAAAGAAAAAATATTTTTTAAAATATTAATAATTAATACGTAAGTATTAATTAATTTTTTTTTATATCATTCCCATTCTAGATTTAAAATTGGATAAATAATATTAATTTATATATAATATTTATTTAGCTATATTATCTCTGATTTTTTGTTTACATAGAAAGAACTTTGTTTTTAATATTTATATGAACAAAAAATAATTATGTTGCATTTATCAATATATTTATATTATAAAAAATTAAAATCAAATATTTGAAGGCGAAGGCTATAGTGAAATTTGTTATATACTGTGGTAACGTTAGTATTTACATTAATCAACAATATTTTTTATTATTACCTTAAAAATAACTATTAAATTCCAATGTTTAATGAGGATTTAAATATATAAAGCTGTAAGGAAACATATTATTCAGAAATAAGATTTAAAGTATGTTCAAATTCAAAAGTAATAACTTCAATTTATATTTGAAAATAATGTATTAAATATATAATGAATTTAAAAGTGAAATAAAAAATTATAGTGAAAATATTTAAAATCCACTAATGCTAAAACTACAATAATATTTAATATTTAACTTCAAAACATAATAGAAAAATATTATTATGATATACATGTATTACTAATGTACTGAAAGAGAAACATTACGTACATTATGTGTATTAGTAAAGCATGAGTGTTATTTAAAAATTTATTACACAAAAATTATAAGTACTTAATTAATTTTATTTAACATTTAGTCAACGAGAAGATATTATATAAAGATTAATAATACAATTTAACATAATAATAATAATAATTATTATTATTATTATTATTTATTATGATTAACAAAGTTACTCACCAAATTATTATGAAAAAGAATTTATGTCTTATAATGGGATAAAAAAATGTAAGTGAATAATCATACTCAATAATAATTAAAAATTAAACTATATTATGTATTGTAGGTTTGATTGTTTAAATATTGTGTACAGTTTTAACTTAGACATTATTTAAATATTTATAAATATTGTTCACATGTAAGTGGAAAATTTAATATTTGGTGAGGGTCACATCTTATAGAGCTATTCTTTAGCTTCTATCCTTCACACATAGACACACGCACACACATAAACATATCCCATTTGGTTTTTTAGCAAAACAGTTCCATTGGTAACCACCATCTAATGTCAATATATCAAATATATCAGTTTATAGCCACTTAATGCTATGTATGTCCTATCTATTGTCTTAACACATGGCCACACATAAATTGTGTGCGTGTGTGTGAGAGAATTATGCAATGTTGAAAACTGTGACACATACACGTAATTGTCCAGTCAATATAAAAAAAATAAAACGTGGATCTGACTTGGCCCTAACCCTAACATAATTAATTAATTCTTAATAACGTTTTGACCAATCTAAAACGTTACGGATAACTCCAGCCGTCATTTTCAATTCTCTGGTGATGCAAAGCACTATATACACACTGTTCAGTACTTTTTCCACGCCTGTCATAAACCTTCCTCCACTAAAACTAAAAACGCATATACCCTTTCCTGGATCCACATAACGCGCGGGCGCACAGATATGGTGCCTTTCTTGGTATTCTTCGCAGCGTTATGTGGAGTTTCATCTGCTAAGGAGACATCTCTGCAGTTTTACATGCATGACAATGTTCTCCCGCCCAATCAGACAGCCCTCATGGTTGCAGGCAAGTAACAATTCTGTATATACAGGTCTTACAAGAGACCCTTACATTTCAGGTACCGGCGGATTCGGTACCGTGACTGTCATAGACGACGTGATCACGGATGGACCGAAGCAAACCTCGGCACGGATCGGACGAGGCCAGGGGACATGGATCGTCTCCCAGATCAATGGGCAGAGTCTCCTGCTAACATTCTCTGTTGTGTTCCAGTCCGGTGAGTATTCTGGGAGTACCATCAGCTTGCATGGAGCAGACATTCTAAGCCAGACTGTGCGTGAGATCGCTGTGATTGGTGGTACTGGGGTGTTTAGAAAGGCACAGGGGTATGCACTCATTAAAACTGTCAAGTTCACTCCTTCCTCTGTCAGTCTAGAAATTAATATCACAGTAATTCATTATGAAGAATATCAAATAATAATTGATTAGAACACACATATACACACGCATTACAACGTACACAAACGAGACGTGGAGTATATTCTTTTTGTAGTATTCAACTCAAAAAGAAGCATTGTTGCTTTTGGAATCCCCATAGAAGAGTACAGCAGCAAAGTTTGAAGGTCTATTGTTATTATTCTCCACACTTTATGTAGGGCATCTAGGTCATGGACTAGACAAGCATGAAAGTCACGGATTATGAATTTTAAATTAAATAGTCTATCTTAAACCAACTAACTAATTAAGTTGACAAATGTTAAAAATATACATGTTAGGGTTTCATGTATAAATAGCATCCCATCTAAGCAATCAAATGTATTGAATACTTAAACTGAATTTGGTTATTCATATATCAGTATATACATACACATGTATGCATAAGTCTCAAGTGGCACGTACATATGCGTTGCATATTAATATATGTGATAATGAGAATATAACATGAGTGTTTAGTGCATTTAAACAATTTAATTATTCATAATAACAATATTGCAATTAATTTGTAAATATTTTCGAAAAATTTTGAATATTTACACATGAATACAACAAAGTAAACTGTAAATACAAGTGTGTTTTTATATTAATAAATAAGTATATTCTATATATTAACTATATTAAAGCTTCTTTTTAATAAAACATTCTCATAGACACTCATCATATAACACCATGTATCACATAGGACCCTCAAAAAGTAGCATGGTGGTTACACATGTCAAGAAAGAAGAAGTTGAAGAATTGGTATTTTGTAGAGTATGAGGTTGGAGATTAGTGAGGACTTTGACAAAAGGAATAGAGTAGAAGTACACTCCTTTCTTATGCAAAATCTTTGAAAAGTTGATGTTGATGGGTTGGTTAACTATTAGAACAAGTTTAGTGAAGGCTACATGTAGGTGCTTATTTAGAATAAAAATAGGAATAGGACTCAAGATCTTATTAGTGACACATTAATGTTGTAGCACCAGTTAGAAGTAACCCTTCGAAAGTATTACAACTTAAAATGTGTTATATAAGGCACTTAAATTTTACGTTGTGAAAAAAAAAAGAGGAAGGAAAAAGTATTATATGGTGAAAAAAAAAGAGGAAGGAAAAAGTATTATATTCTTGAAATCTTCATTGAAAACAACATCATGTCACTTTATGTGCACACAAACATATAATGAAATAGTTCATTTAATATAGATGCTTTAGAAAATGTGAAGGAAATGCTATTAAAGATAATGAAGCTAATGAACTTGAGAAGATTGCTGAAGTTGAAAACACCTAGACGTATCAATCAAGGTCAATAAGTTTGAGGCTACTACCTAAGAGAGCAAACAATGAAAAACCAAAAAGTAATACTTAAACATACATCCTAAAAGACAAATGCATTAAATGAGATGCTGCATTTGTAGTTAATAGAAGACCTGTGAGTAAATTATAATGGCAATGTCTGTCATAGTTTTTATTATGACTCAACCCTTTACTTTGGACATTGATTGTAGTTATAGGCTCATGCTGTTAATTGTCTAAGGGGCTAAAATTCAGTGCTAGCCCACTTACACAACAGGAAAAGAGGGGGGGGGGCTCCGTCACATAAATAAGGTAGAGTATATAGGAGTGAGGGTTCCTGGGTTCATGACTGAGCTCGTTACTCTTCTCCCGGTGCAAGCTCTAGCTTGTGTCGTTAAGGCACAACCCTCTGTTGTGCCGCCCTAACTTCCAGATGCCAGGGGTACGTCCCACCTTCGGGGTAGCTTACCCTTAACGTTGGCGAATCCATGCCTGGGAGGTCTTGTCGGAATGCACGTTCCAAGAGGCAGAGGTTGAGGCTTGTCTCCAGCCTCCTCCTCCACGTCAAGCTAGGTGTAGCACTCACGGCCAAGCAAGGCACATCCGTGTCCTTGTCCAACTGTGGGTGTGGGATCTTGTTTGACAGGTTCACGTTACCTAGTTCCTGAGGGTTCATTGAGGGGTTCTAGAGTTGGCATTTAGGAGCCACGTTTGTGGCACTTGGTGCAACTCTTGAATCTAAGGGCTATGGCATGATAGCCCACATCGGGGAAGGCAGTGTCACATGGAGATGTGACACTGGGCTAAACGTCACATGGTACAACGCCCAGGCACGCCCTTTGGGGTTATGTCATGGGCTTGTCGCCAAGGGGTTGGATACTCTAGCAAACAGATGCTTGTGCTTGCACTAGGGTGCTAAGCCTTGGGCATCCGCTCAAGGGAGGTTAGGTCTCGTAACTAGGTGTGCTTTGGCACACTTGGCTAGGGGAGTGTTCTCCTTGGAATCCAAGGGTTGAACAACCTAAGCTGTTAGCAGAGCCCTTTCGTGAGGCACTCGCAAGGTCATGTGCTTAGGGTTATCCCAAACCTAGCCTTAGGGAGTTTGCTTAGCAGAACACTCGTGTCCGCCTACGGCGCACACTCGTGTCCTCACTAAGTACTAGCCCTAGGTCTAGGGTATAACTTGGCCACTCAAACCCTTAGGGGTTAGTCGTGGTTCAGGGTACCCCTTGTCGCCCTAAAGGGGTTGTACTCCCGGATGAGGGTGATTCCTCAAGGGGTAAGTGACGATGCCTTAGCTCTGTCAGGGGTATGTGTGGAACACACGTCTCCTTGATGGGGGTTAGGGCATGAGCCTGTCTAGGTCTTCTAGGGCAAGACCCTAAGTCAACTAGGGTTATCCCTCAAGGGTTTTGGGGTAGACACTCTAGGGAGACTTAGGCTAAACCCTAAGTCAACTAGGGTTATCCCTCAAGGGTTCTGGGGGCAGACATTCTAGGGAGACTTAGGCTAAACCCTAAGTCTCCTACTTGGGCATTAGAGTCTAACCCTAGGGGTCGTTGGGGTTGTTTGGGAAACTTAGCGTTGCTCACACAGGGTGATGACGCCGAATGGCCACCTGGCAGCCACGTGTTGGCCCTTTGGTTAAAACTCTGACAATGTCGTTAAATGGGATGGATGAGATAAGTAAGCAATACTTTATGTTGGAGAAACGAAGTGTATTAAGAAAATAAATGACAAGGTTAGAAGGAATCATTAATTTTTATTTAATATAAGTAAGAAAACTTTAAAAAATATATAAAAAATTATTATTCACATTTTTCTCACCCAAAATGTTTAATAAGGTCATCATGAACTAGTAATGTGCAATGGTGTCTCACATGTGCTAATATGGTTAGATGAAAGTTTATAGGTCTCTATCATTTCCATTTTGCAACCTTGAGATTAACACAAACCTATTGCATTCACCACATTTATTATGTATAATCATATTGTGTAATACACAAGCAATCATTAAAAAATTTTAAGTTTTTAATTTCTAAAAACGTATAGGTTTAAAAATGCGCTTGTAGAACACCAAATGTTCACTCTACATCTTTACAATCATCTTCTTACATTTTTGCAAAATGTTGCACGTCTCAAGCATTAGACCCACTTCAATGTTTTAAGTTATATTATGCCTTGTGATTTTCCATTAGTGGTTGCAATATTGTTTAAATCATGGTTGCTCATTGCAGGTATATGTTAATGATTATATAGTATCTCATGAAATATCTTTATCTATTTACCATGTAGTTGATTTAAGAAGCCTCCTTGTCAACAAGCTTATTAGATAGTGAGAATTATTTAAAGACATTTATGTTATTATTGTATCATGGCATGTCATATTTATAATTTGTGAGAAGAAATTGTTTTTAACACATTAGAAAGTTCTTTTTTCTTTCTAATATACTTGAATAAGCCAAATCTATTTACTTAATCAGCCCATGCAATTTAATTCTTTCATGCCCACTACATGCAATTTAATGAACTAAACATGTTGGAAAATTCACGAGTTTCACTTTTAATTAATAATTGTACTTGTGTTGAAGAACACAAATATCATTATTATATATATAAAAGATCCTGTAATAAAGGTGCCTTATCACTCAATTTGAATATATTCATTACAAGTATCAATAGCCTACAATATGTTAATTATCGAAGAGTTACAAAACATTTTATATAACATACAAACCAAGTATATCAATTGCATCTTACTTTTGCATGAACCATTTATTATAATCTTAAATATTAGTTATGATCTTAAGCATCAATTACAACTCATTTAATAATGATGATAAAAATACTCTTCAAAAGACATTGATGGTGTTACAAAATAATTTATATATATGTGATCATGGCCGATGACTCTTCTATGGTTCACATTTAGGTGTTATCTTACATTTGAAAACACCTTATTTATTGTAAAAGTTTAACAACATTATTAATAAAGAAATATTTATCATCATCGACACTCTCAAGTAAAGTATGATAAATTATTGATTTAAGTGAGTTTTAGTCTATGTCAAATGAAATATAACTTGTGGTTTAATCATAATGTAGTGTAACAATAAATCAAGTTGGAATATTTACATTTAACCCAAAAGATGATATTATATTTAATTTAAATTTAATCTTCACATGTGAAAATGCTTTTAGTGATGTTTATATAATTTTTCTTCTCAAGATTGGACTTAAAATAATATTATGCATATATAAGAGTATATCATATAATTAATCCATTAATTCATGTTGGTTTAGAATATGTATAATATTAAAACCAAAGTTATATATGTTACTTAATAATTATTAATGTAATGTTTTATGTTATGATTTTTAATAGTGATGCTGTTGCTTTTTATGTTTTTCTAAAAGAAGTTAATTATATCATTAAGAAATTGACTCAAGCTGTACACAATTATTTGTAAAACTTGTTATTATTTGTTGACCTTAATTGTACATTAGACACTTGAGTGTTAATTTATTTAAATGTTTTCGGTTTCAGTTCAAGTTGTTATATACAAAATTAATGGATATTATTTTTATTTTTAAAAGAACATGGATTAGTGGGTTATTGAATATTAACTTAATTATAAATAATAACTTTTTATATAACAAGTTAAAAACAATTATGTTAAGTTATTAATAATTATGTTAATATATTGAACTACTTGTTTTCTTGCAGTGTGTTTTTGCATTGCTTCTGACCTTATGTTATAAAGGTGTCATTGTAATAATAAATCTTGTCAAAGTTATAATGTTTATATTATTGTTTAATCTAACACACTAAAATTTTCATATTTAAAGATAAATACAGCTATAAGGTGTAATATACCTTCCATACTTTGAGTTTTTTATAAGATACATATTCTTCTTCTTTTATAACGTTCTATTACTTTTTATTTATCACGAACTTTGTAGTGGGAGAGACCTTCTATCTAATTTAGGGTTTATAGTCTTGCACTTATAGTTTTAAACTTTATTATTTATGTTTACAATTGTAAGTGTTTTGCTAATGTAAGTTACATGAGACCTCTCGCACTTGCTCATGTCTCTTAATATCCATGATTATTAATGAAGAGTATGGTTCTCAACTTGGTCCCTAATATCTCTTTACAATATATTACACGTGCACTTATGTTTCTGTCTTAAACTATTAGAGACCTCTGCACTTGTTGTATTTTCATAATTAAGGTCTTACTAATGTAAGTTATGAAAGACTTTTTGCAATACCTTTACTCTTAATATTTAAATTAAAACCCTAAATTCATAAAAAAGAATATTTCTAAGATATCCATTTACTTTAATGATATCCATTATCAAATATTTCTTTATTTTATAAAATATTTCTATTGTAATGCTAGTAGTACGTCATGTGTTAATGTATATATTGAATTAGAAAAGGTCAATGCCTTTAATAAGATAAATTTATTTACTTATTATCATAGTTTTTATTCTTTACTATAGATGTAATAAAGTGTCATTAAATATCTTTAAAAACTTCTATATGAAACTGTTAGATATACTTTAGGGTTAACTTAACCCTTAGATTGCCCTAACCCTTAAGTGTTAATACATTCGGTTCTAGCCCACTTAAGAAAAAAGAAAAACAAGAGGTAAAGTAGAGTAGGTGTGATCACAATCTGAGAGATATACGGGGTTATGTCGCACTATCTTTGTCACTATAGCTCGAAGGTCATTTTACCCTTGTACACTCTAAGGACGGTGATTTATCCAAGGGTAAGTGACTATATACAGCTCCCGTAATATCTTAATACTATATAAACACCGATTTATATATCACGAAGGTGAAAGTTTCATAAATAATAACAAATAGCATGAGCCAACAAAAAAGAAGAAAAATATAAATAATCACAACGCAAAGAATACAGCTGCTGTAACTCAAAACCTCATCCTACCCATTGTACAGACACCAAAAAACGCATGTAGATTCCTGACAATAATAAATAAGAGTATCGGTTACTAGCGTGCGTGTGTGTGTGCGTATATACATAAACAGTTCAAAATAATGTAATTGAATCATAACTACAAATGGAATACACACACACACACAGGAAATACAGGGAATATATATGCAAAATTTCACCTGAAATACGTTATCGTGAAATCTCAAGTTTAAACTTGAACTCCGAATTACAGCAAATTAAACATATATCATAACATGTTTAGCCTATTACGTAATCCTTGTAGTAAAATATCATTAGATTTTTAATAATTTCTTAACAATTTATTCAGAACTTCTAGGGATAAATATATAGACAAGGGGTACATATGAAATTTTTACTATATGAAACAATACGTGCAAACATACACTATATATATATATATATATATATAGAGAGAGAGAGAGAGAGAGAGAGAGAGAGAGAGAGAGAGAGAGAGCTCCATGTAAAAACAAGACCGCCTTGCATATGACATATATAAATGTGTACATAGATATGATTCAAATGTATACACAGAAAACTTGAATGAGTAATCTATCAGATATTACGCTATACAGATTAAAAGACTATTATTATTATTATACTATATATTTTGTTAATGTAAGATATTTTTTATTATACGCACCTCATAGCTGCAAAGTTAGAAAAATCCCGTCTGTACAACCTCTTGTCCCGTGTTCCTCTCCAGCGTCAAAATTTGTCACCTGATATTCATTATGTGAGAGAGAGAGAGAAGGAGAGAGATGAACACACACCTTACAAAGTTTAAGCAAAAGGCGATGCAGCGGATAATTGTCCACCAGGTCTGATCTTCGAATGGTGCCCATGCCGCAGATGTGCAACCAGGAGAAGTCAATGCCGAGAATTTGGCTCCGCACACATCGCATGAATCGTGCCCTATTGTTGATAGTTGTCCAAGTGTTGCACAGCAGAACTGTGATGGATCTTCTGTTTCATCCATTGTCCTGTCGTTCAGTCCTGTATACGTATATATACACATATTAAAGTATGAATAATTGTTAACTCACAAACATAGACACACAAATACACAGATACTTATACACATATATACGCATTCGTCTCTCCTTCAGCTAAATAGACATGCACGCCAATCGTACGTGCAGTAACCAGTCTATGTATGCTTGTGTGTATACACAGTTGTATATCACAAACATGCATGGATGTCTATGTACATAATTGTAGAACTATACACGTCATAGTTATATCAAAGTTATTTATATAATAATACAAACATGCAAATATCTATCTAGATATGTATCTGAGCAGTGTATATCTTCACTTGCCATAGAATGGGTAGAGAATGTAAATGTCACTGTAATACTTTACTGTGGAACACACACACACACACACACGAACGTCAAGTATACAAAATTCTCCATAATACAGACATGAAAACAGTATTTCTATATATGCACGTTTGTATTAATGTATGATGTGTATCTCTGAGACCTATAAAGAACGAACACTTTGATGTATAGGCTATGTACCTCTTTGAGTGCAAATGGCTATAAGTGACTTAAGTTCTTCCTGTTTGTTCGGAGGAGCCTTGGAGAGTAGCAAATCGAGCTGAATCTTTGCAAAACGATAGTTTTGCACATCCTATTATACAAATTGATAAGTAATAAAACAAGCAACATAGTAACTAAACAGAGAAAACAAATAGATATGATATGTATATCTAAAGATCACATACACATACACCTGCACACGTACCATATTTCTCTTTATAGCTGTACGTATGCATGTAATCCGGTGCTTCGCTTGTAGTGGTAGTGTACTTAAATGCCTGGCCAATCTGGCAATCTCATCTTTTGCGCCCACTCCTCCTGGCCCTTCCACTTTTTGTAGTTTAGTAATTTCCTAGAAAAGATAAATATAAGCATAAAATTAATATGGAGAGAGAGAGAGAGAGAGCTGTACCCACCTGTATATATGAAAAGTAGGTGAGAAAAAATAGGTGGCATATATCTATGTTATACATATGCATTATGTGACATACCTGTAAAAGGAGTACAGCGACTTTATACTGAGAAACATATTCTTGCTTGAGATTTGATATCAATACCAAGAGATCGATCTTTGGCAAGTGCAAGGAAAGACTCGTCCAAACACGACATTGCGTCGTTTAGTTGATTCTGTTCTAAATGTGTAACTGCCGCTTTGAAACATGTTGATGCAGGCGCGCCTCGTGGAACCTAAAGAGAAGAGCGTAAGTTTAATGTCGCATAAAATCACATACAAATTATATTAAATATTGCAATCTATGTATCATGTCTGTTATAAGTTATATCCACGTCCTACAATTACAAAACAAACATGATTTAAATTCAACTCTATATATCAAACAAACAATATAGATACCATTATACTACGTTACATATGCAACGTAATATAGATAAATCAAAAAATAGAGTAATATACTATAAAATTATCTTCACATGAATCATATAGAATAAGTGCTGCAATTCTCCTAAAGTACCAGTCTCATAGTAAACATATTATACTTGTAAAATACAGTTTATGTAAACACACTATGGTATATTGTGTATAGAAAAGATATATAAACAGTATACACAAATACGCCATACTCTATTACAAAGTAAATAAAACATACTGATTAATGCGAGAGAGGATATTTATATAGTTCCTTAACATGTAACTGTAATCCAGTTCAGGTAGCGTACAGTTTATACGTCGTAGAATATGTTTGTAATTATGCAAACGTGTGTAATAATGTCTTTTATGTAGTTGTAAGATATAGAGCAAGTACCTGTCCGGGCTTTAGTTGTCGAGGGGGCGAAGGTGGAACTTTAGCAGCAGCTGCAGGGGATTCAAACAAGCTTGGGGCCTGTGAAGCTACAGGTTGAACAGGTTGAGTAGGGACACCACCGTCAGGTAAGGAAATAGCTTGCACAGCTTGAGGAGGAACACCACCGTCTGGCAAGGAAATGTCTCCCCGTGAACTCGGAGGGCCATTTGCTGTAACGGCCTGGAACAAACATATATAGTAGATTTTCATCATATTAAAGGTGTTACATATATGTATTACACTATAATGTATACATATAGAATATACACATACACAATACTGATATGTATATAGTACAAGATATATGCGCATATTATATGTAGATGCTAACTGTATACACATTATAATATTAGTACCAGGGTTATATACATTCAGAAAAATTGTGCACGCAAATATATATAATCCATTAACATTAAATAGAGATATTTTAAATGACGAAGAATTTGACACATTTAAAATAAATTTGTAGAATTCTACAAACTTCTGGTCGGTCTTATAAGATAGACAACGACGCATACTACAGTGAATTAGGACACATACATTATAATGACTGCTGTATATATGTACTACCATGTAACGTCTATATATATAATTAATACACAACATAACTGTCTATAGTCAATGTGTATATAGTTAATTACCTGAGTCTGTTCTGGAGTCTTCAACGTGAAAGAAGCAGCATCCATGTTCTGCAATTGTGTAGTAGCAGGATTCACGGCATTATTCCAGAGTCCTGGTGTAAACCATCAGATCCCAGAGCATTCCCGGGAGCCGTAGCATTCTGAGACGTCCCATTTCCTTGAAAGAAGTCTTCGGGAATTGGACCAGTAGCAGCAGAGACTCCCATTCCCATCAGGTAAGCCTGAGACATATTCGCTTGAGGAATATTCGGAGACGTTGTGGTAGCTGGCATAAAGTTTTGAGCCGTTGCGAAGTCGTGTATTCCACACCGCTCCCCGAGTCACCTGTAAACAACCATAAAAGGATTATATTCTAAATATAAAGATAAATGTAACGAGAAGAGACCTGTTATATATGTGCGTGTATATAATGTTCATAAATGCCCATGCATAAACATGCTTACATTATTGTATATATTATCCATACATGCACAGGCACATCCATATATACGAAGAGACAATGCATATACACACCTGATGAAGCACGCCGAGCACGTGGAGGCAAGCTATCAGCAAGCTTAAAATGTTTAGTAGCTTCCTTAACCTTGTTAAGGTCCACAGAGGTACCAGCGACAGGCTTATCCCGTATATTAATACGTATCTTTTTCTTGGTAGTAGCAGAAGCTGCCTCATCATCCTCACTGCTACTCTCCGCGCCTCCATACATTCCTTTCTTAAACTCCTCAGCTGCTCTTTGTTGCTCGTCTAGTTTATCCTCCGGTTTAGCAGCCTTGATCTTGTTTAGCAGACTATCTTCAGCTGCTTTAGCCTCTGTTCAAATTCAGAATACATCAATAAATATAGATAATACAATATTTACTTCTATAGTGTATATTTTCATGTACACGTATGCATATATATATAAGATGAACTTGCATAGAACCCATAATATTATCTTTAACTAATGACCATAAATATATGTCATACATGGACATAAATATAATGAGTATAATTTATAATACCAAGTGAAGAGGGCGGTGGAGCAGGTAGTGCAAGCTTCTCACCACCATTTTCTGCACTCGTAAGCCTTTTAACCTGTAGATGAAAGAAAAATTAGAATATATGTATGTATGCATGTATGTATGTATTAGGTACTGAAATGAATAACCTATGTGTATAGGTATGTACACATACATCTATAATATGTATATATATGTGTATACATAATCTATATATACATCAGCACAACAATAATCAAAATCTACCGTATGTAGAAAATATGTGTATATGTTAATATACAATACATACACGTACATGCCTTGATATATTTACATATAACATACCAATGCATCGTCTCGGACTTCAACAACAGTCCCACGGCCTTTGAGAGTTCCAAAATATACTCCAATATGATCCGGAATCAATGTCGGAATTGCCCCGTTTGATGTCTTCATGTACGCTGTCACTTCTCCAGAAAGCTCCCACTATACACAGAAGAATTTGTAGAATAAACGTTAGTATTTTTCCTATTTAATGTTGCCCTAAAACATATTATATGAGAAGTCACATACTACTACTACTAATAATCTATATATAATTTCATTGCCACATGCAGTCAGACAGATACATATATGTGCATATAACGACACAAGGATATACACGTGAGATATACACCAAAGTACATACATAGACCGGCTAGTTGTAACTTAATTAACGGTTGTATGAATGTTTTACACGCACACATAAGTGCGTTTCACTTACGCACACTCACACACAACACACACACACACACACCACACACACACACACACACACACACACATCTCGTCGGACCGTCTTAGAATCCTGGAACGTTTTTATTTCCCAATTACCACCAGCCCATTCAGGACCCTTTGGAGCCAAGCTTTCTGCAGCGAAGTTTGCAAACACACCACCTTGTCCCCAACCGGCTGACCGTACTAGGAGTATCTTCTCGGATAACCGTCTAAGCTCCGAGTCTATACCAGTTTCCTCAAGCTTCTGTACTAACCTTCTTAATGCAGTCGGGTTTAAGTGGCAAATAAACAAGTCCAACATGCTCTCGTAATCTGCAACCACTTCAAATGCTTCTTTTGCCTGATCAAACTGGCCATACCTGCATATATATATAAGTATGTGTGTGTGTCTGTATGCCCGTATATCTAATTAATTGCTCATATACATAATTCAGTGATGTATCGTATTATTCTTATGGGATTACTTATGTGTGTATGTGTATATATGTGATGACAGACAAGGACACATACTGAAATCAGGTTAAGATGCAAATGTAATTGATACAGGTAATTGATTAAGTGATATAGGAAACTTATAGACACGCACAGTATTAGTCGTACTGTACAATATTTCTAAGTATATGAACACGCTCGGTAGTTTTATATCGATATATACTGTTTTTATAATACAAGAGAATACGTACTTGATGCAGGTTCTTCCAAGCTCCTGGAACCGCTGAAAGAGTCTCGACCTGCGTGGACAACGTGGATAATCTCTAGAGCGAAGAAACTCGTCCTTCAGAATAGAAAGTGCAGTCGAGAATTTACGGGCTTTCAAAGCATATTTGCATCGCAGTTCCTGCAAATTCATCATAAGATATAAATATTATACTTAAACAAATAGGCATCTTCTGTACAATGTGAAACAGATAGGAATATTTTGTACAATGTGGGTGTATATTATATGCACACAAACAGCCGAGACACACACACACACACACACCAGTCTTATTTAACCTTTCTCAGTAAAATATATATGTGTCTCTCATGATTAGAAGAATAAAAGTTAACTTCTATGTGCATATCTAGTAGCTATGTTAGACATAAAGCTTGTAAGACATAAACACCTGAGTAAACTGAGGTCCTGCTTGTGCAAGTTCAACAGCAAGCTCTCCACAATAAGATGGAATCCGAGCAAGTGCGTTAAGTGACCTCGGGGTAATACGGAGGCTGTCAAACCTGTAATTGCATATCAATTATTAGCCATATTACGCTAAAACTATAATAAGATTCAATTATTCAAATAAGTACACAATGTCGAACCTTGAGGTGAGTCTAAACAAAATCTCAGATAGATCAAGCTTAGGCTGTAGCTTCATCTGCATACTTGTCCACCCAATCAGAAGGGGTTCAAGAAGACCTGTCAAAAATCAAATATAAAATATCAGATGGTGTGCCTGTATTATTAATCCGATTATCCGATATATGTCTATGTATTGCTATTAATATGCATAACTACAGCATATACACTCTGTTTTTATTTAATCTATTTCATGCATACACTGAAACTTATAAAATAAAATTAAGTAGAACCAGACTACATGTATATGTATACACATAGATACATACATAGCAAATCTATTACCTGCAAGGCGGGTTTTAATCTCCACCATTTGCTTTTGTCTGGGATTCGGATCGTTGTGGTTAGCTAGAAGAATTCTGTCGTTTAAGGTACCGACAAGAGCTAGAAGCCACAAAGTTCATGTTAGAGAAAACACAAGAATACATAATATGCAATTCTTACAAGTCAATTGTGAAAGCAAGAGAGGGAGAGAGATGGTTATTGTGTATATATAAATGCATATCTAAATATGAGTTATTAGTGTATATATGAGCGCCTATTCACTCTCGCATCGAGAGAGAGAGAGAGAGAGAGAGAGAGAGAGAGAGAGAGAGAGAGAGAGAGAGAGAGGGAGGGAGAGAGGGAGGAGAGGGAGGGAGGGATAGACAGACCTGAATTTGGTGTTGCAAGCGTGGTGATGGCACAAGCAGGTCCATCCCATCCAAGAACAGCAACGGTGGTTGGTGTAGAGAAGAGTAAAGCTGGACCAGACCAAACGAGAGATCTAAAGTACTGAGTGTTAAGGTTAGCTTATAGCGGGACTTGGATATACGTATACATGTAAATATAGATGTGTGTGTGCAAGTAATCATATGTATGACGTTAGAAGGATATTGGAGGGTATCCTTTGTCAAAAGTGGTTGATGTTGTGTTAACGATTTCCAGATTTTGTGAAACAATCATCACTCTTTCAGTCGTAAGAATTCCCGCAAACTGTCCAATCATTGTCTCTTGCCACCGAACCTGTGAAACATATAATTGATATGATATGATAGTACGTGTTGTGAATGTAGGTAGTAACGGCGATATATCGTATAGATGTCGTTAATTTGTACTTGCCTGTAGTATATGTGTCTAAGACGTATATACATGCACAAATACATGAAGAAGTTCATACAGGCCTTGGTACACATATATATGCCAAGAATTTAACTAACTGCCTCCATTGATGATACTCCCCATGGTAGTATTCGAAGCTAATCTAGAAATTTATCTTTCACAAATACGTTCATATACTATCCTGCTAGTGTAACCAGTTACAGTATACATATGGACGAAGACATATATATAAAGTGAATCATGTAAACACGCGCAGGTCAACTGGCTAGACAATATCTATACTAGTTATGTCATTATCTAAGTTGTTGTATTACACATGCACATGTATGAATGTGAATACATACGTATGTATATATACTTAACACTGCGAACAAACCTGTAAAACAGATTCCAGAGGCTTGATCTTCAGAAAACGTCCTTCTTCCAGCTTTGTAGAAAGCTCATACATGTCGCTAGCACCATAACCACTTGAGAATATTCTTGCTAATCCAATGTGACTCCCAGCAGCAACATACATTAAAAGAGAATCTAAAAATAAGAAAGGAATGCTATTAAATTCAAAATAATTCTGGGGTGAGAAGTTTCAATAATTATCTTATTCGCAATATACATTGCTTAGTATTATTTGACACCATTTAGCTTCAATACTACATATAGACGTTACAAATATATACTAATGGGATAACATGTAACACCAACATATACGAACCTAGTGGAGTAGAGAATATGCGTTGCACAGGACAATCAAATGTAAACTGTATAACAGATTTCCCATGATCATGGACTTGTGGGGGCCTCGTTTGAATTTCGGAGAATGTACTAGCATCAAGTGCACCGTTTGCCTCCCCATTAGATGCTAAACTCTTCGTATCGTCCTCAAGTGAAAACATTGACAAACCAACACCATCATCTTCGAGTATTGCGTATTTATCCTCCTTGAACCCCAAAAATGCTCCATCACGCCCTGCATGTATGAAATAAAGCATGTTACACCTAATATATAAAGTATCATTATGTGTATAACATATATCTTAGAATATAAATAACAGGCGATGGTGATGCATAAATGGCATATTATATGTTTATATGCATATACATCGTCTAACAAAATATAAATATTATATATGACCACAATTCGATTAGATAGATTAGTTGTTATATCTATTGCGCACGTACGTTTATACATGCAAACATACAATACACAAGTCATGTTTGAAACATCTACCTTGATGTAAACTATAGAATAGTTTACACACAGACATTGGTATATAAAGAAGTACTATGCATAATAAGTCTCATGTATATACTATATATTAATACAAAGGCTAACAAAGCATAGCAGATGTTATAGTAAATATGGTAGAATACGCCTTATGACACATTATGATATGACTTGCCCCTGTAACATGTAACAAATTCATCGTGTGCCTCGCTATACATACACACACAAGTATATATGTGTGTGTGTGTACGTGTATATGTCATACAAGTCACGCATAAGATTTATTTGCATATATGCTTACCTGTTATAGTAGACAAGCGCTCACCAACAGCTTCAGCGGTTAAAGACTCTCGATAAATGACAACCTCTCCAATTGCAGCTCGGCATTCAAAAAAGATCAGAAAAATGTGTTGTCGAGAGCTGTATATCATGTGAGTCGGCGACCGTTCCTGTCCTCCTAAGGCCTAAAGTCAGGAAAAGAAGAATGTAAATAGTCAATCATCTAGCATTAGTAGGAAATACCTCACATACATAAACAATAACAGCACAACTGTAGTCCTAGCCTACTAGAAGCATACAAGTACATCAACCACGTTGCATGTATGTATATGATACTAGTAACTACTGTGCACAATATACTTTTATTGTGATATAGTATATCGTATACGTACATATAGATATATGTATATTATACATTAATGTCAAGCGAGTAATATTTAACTGACCGTAGGAGAGAGCTTCTTGTAGATATTGTAATCTCCAGATGTAACATTATAAGCTGAAAGATTGCAGCCATCCATAAAGAAGACCCGTGCGGGATAATTAAATATCCCTTGCTCGGAATTAAAAAATTGAAGCTCTTGCTGCAATGGCTGGAAATATAAAACAAGTTGCTTAACTGATTTCACTACGTATATTGATGGATTGTATGACAATAACGTATACAGTGGTTGAGAACACACACAAAAGCGTTTGAAGATGTGCATTACCTGGCAAACAGGTATATCACGCAGATGATGAGAGGGATCTGCAATTGTTACCAGAGGCAGCCTAAAAGAAGCACCATCTCGCACATGACCGTCATGCTTCTAACAAACAGAAAACAGTAAGTAACAATGGATACATGTCTGTATCTACATGTACATATATCCATGTATGTATATGTAGGTATCTGCATGTGTGTCAAAAGCACATAATACTCACTCCATATAAAAATGCTTTCCGGGCAAGATCAGAGACTGTTAGTCTGCAAAAAGCACAATAGTTCTCAATGAATTAAACATATACAACATCTATAAACGAGCACGCACGCACGCACACACGTGCATACACATAATAAAAATGATATAAATAAAAATAATCATACCCGTGCTGGCCTCTTGCCTGCTGTAACTGTAGCTTCAGTTGATAATCTGGTAAAATTCCAGTCGACCCTAGGATTTGAAGTTTTTCCTTCAAAACAGAGCCTGCAAGTTTTAGTCTTTAGTATTCGAAGCCCTATTCAGATAAATATATTATAACCGTAAGATATAAACATTATATACAAGTCTACATTTGCAATCATGTATAAATGTATCTACATATACAATATCTGATTGCTGCCTACCTGGCGAACCTCTTGCACTTTGAAGGACTGCAAACAGCTGCTTTCTAGATTCCCGTGACATTATTGTGCCTCTCCTTCTTGCTTCCTCACTTCTACTGTTGGTCTGTTAAAAGCAATAATTAAACGAAACAAAAACACAAACACACACTCTCACATACACGCCGCGGACACACAGATCCACAGTTTACCGCAAAAATAAAGTTGCCATGTTCAGCTTAGGATGCAAAAGGAAACTAGAAACCTTCGGTAACGGGTACACGACTTCGCCTCCACATTGAGCGAGCACCTTTGCAACATCCAAGCTTTCAACTCCTATAAAAACAATTAATACAGCACACTTGTTTATTTCCAATATAACTAAATAGGTGAACGTGTATAATGCAAGTATGCATGCGTGTATTTACGAAGTTCTAATACCGGCAGACTCGAAAAAATTTGCACGCATTGGAGGTTTATTCGAGTTTAAAATGACTCTTGTTCTCCAAACTTGCACAGAACCATCTCTTGTGAGTGTTACAAGCAGCCGCAACATAGAATGCCAAGATACAGCTGTAATCGAATTTGATCCAACTTGAGTACTGTTAGAAAAGAAAAAATCAGTAAAATCATCAACTGAGATAACCCGACCATTACTAATGCAAAGTTACATTTACATTATGACGTCTTTTACATGATCATGTGTGTGTGTGCCTTTCCTAGTACAGAATATAGTGTGTTATATGTAAAGCTATTTAAAATATTGTTAGCTTTTGTAAGAACTTACATGCCAATCATATATGGCTGTGATGGTACGGAAACGTCCCATGCAATCAATGTACCGCTTCTATCACCAACAAAAACCCACTCTAGTGTTGGATGGAATGCAAATGCACCCGCTCCAATAAGTTTAATTGAATTATCAACTGCAATACGGCAGGTTACTCAAATGTAAACCTCATAAAATCAGTTCGACGTACTTTGTAACGTGTACTGGACCGTAAACGTCTGTATATGGTACGCTCTGATCAACCCCTCCGCATATGCCACGTACTACACCAAAAATGTGAAACTATGAATCCATGTATACGTTTACTCCCCCCCCCCCTTCTCTAACATACCAGAAGCGGACTCCTTGGATGACAAGCGAGTTCTGTTATTGGTTTCTTAAGATCTGTTTTTACTTTCGTGGCTGCTTTGGCACCTTCAATTGTGCCCACGACTGAAAAGGAACGCTCATCAGAATCTTGACATGCTAGTGTGTGTGATATGATTATATACGTTGAGACCGATATGTATATACTGCACACGTGCATGCATACCATTCATTATACACATACACTCGAATAGATACCGAATAAAGAAGAAAAATATGTACCAACCAACATAAAAAGAAGAGACACTAAAACTTCATACCAACCAATACTTGAACTCACCATTTACACTCAGACGCCGATGAGCTCCAAAGAAGAGCCACGGTCGAAGAGGCGTCAATGCCATGTGAATTTCTAAATCTGGAGCTATTTTTATCTGATTTCCGTTCTGGAGAGTAAAGAATGTGTGTGTGCTCCGTGTCCAGATCCCACGATACAATATTCCAATCCTGCAATTTATATATATATATATAATATATATATAATATATATATATATATATATAGACACACATACATATATATTATTTATTTTCAATCAAATGTAATACATTTGAATGATACCTCAAGAACAGCGACAATAATATGACCGCCAGCAGGACTATATGCCATACGCACGACAGGAGCACCTATATCGATGCTGGAGAGCATACATCCCGTTAGCGCATCAAACTCTGCATCAATACAAGGATTTCTCAGAACGATAACCACATTTTGAAGTGCGCATAGGATTATCAATTCTTTGAAAGACAGGGATATTAAGCAGGATTAAGAGGATTATACGCGATTTTGAACGGGATTATGAGGGATTTCATATTCCGGGTCGAGATGCGAAGTGTGCACAGAATTATCGATTCTTTGCGTCGAAAAACAGCGATTTTGAAGGGGATTAAGACGATTATATATAGACTCGAGTATGATCTTCCACGTTCCTGGCCGAATGCGAGGATTATCGAGATTTTGTTTATTGTAAATCTCAAGATTTTGTGACTGAAATGGCGATTTACCTGTGATATGCTGCCCAACAGCCGCTGCAAAGAGCGCTTGCGAGTGATGGAAAGCTCCACACTGCGGCCGAGCTCCATCCGCAGAGACTTCTAGATGCTGCCGAGCCGTCCACTCCATGCCTACTAAAACCCTACACCTAGATCCACATCACAAGACGCTCGCCTTCTCTCTTCAGCTCGCGGATCCAGAAACCCTAGCCCAAACCTCCTTGATCCCCTCGCGTAGCAGTGAACCTCCCCCTCACTCTAAAGCTCAATCGATTCCGTTCCGGAATTTCCACAAGATTACCAAATCCATCTAACGATTCACAATTCTCGGTACATTTACCGGAATTTTTTATTCATCCCACGGCTCACATTTCACTGACAATTCTGCATTTGAACCCTAGGGCTTAGGGTTATCCTCGATCTGTTCTTCTTCCTGTAGATTTTCATTGTGTTTCTGCATCCGTCTTATTTGTCTAAGGAATTATAGAAAAATCTGCATTTGAGAGCCTAGATTCTTGTAGAACATTAACAGAACAATTGGATTACTCTGTGCTCAATTCTTGAAGAAAGCTCTTGAAAATCATGGACAGGACATGGCGGATTGATAGGAGGAGAAGCAACAATGAGCATGGAATGGCACTCCAAGCAGCGTCTTGTTTCGCCGAACTTCAGGTAAACTCTCCAATTTCTGGAATGGGAGCAGGGAATGCCGTCAGGGCAGGGATCGTCTTGGCACGGCTATGCAGTTCATCTTGTAGGAACATCGTAAGCTTGCGAACGGGATTTGCAGCTCGAAATCGGGGCGCCATGTTGAGCAGTGCACACTGGGGAATGCAAACTGCTCCTTTGGGCTTCTCCTACTGGGTGGGATATTACAGAGGATTTTCATCCAGCAGGAAATGGTTCAAGTGGAAATCTAAACAGGCTCGAGCTTCAGCGGTTTCCAAGGCGTCCGAGAATGAGGTTGTCTCGGCAGAAGCTGTAAAGGTATGTTCTCTATAACATGCATGTAAATTTGCACACACACAGACACACCCATATGTGCGTGTGTCTGTTATATATCATGCATAGTCAAGTTTTATGCTGATCATATATTCTCATATACCCAAAGTATGTATATATTTGTATAGCATAGTTACTTAACTTTTTATTCGTGTGTGTGTGTCTGTCTCTCTCTCCTCTCTCTCTTCTCTCTTCTCTCTCTCTCTCTCTCTCTCTCTCTCTCTCTCTCTCTCTCTCCTCTCTCTCTCTCTCTCTCTCTCCTCTCTCTTCTCTCTCTCTCTCTCTCTCTCTCTCTCTCTCTCTATATATATATAATATATATATATATATATATTTATATTTGTCAAATATTTATGTGTGTGCATTGTCGTGTGGACTCGTGCTCGCGCGCGCGCACACACACACACCATGCTTCAGGGTATGTAATAAACGTTGTGACTGTGTGTTTTTACAAAAACACACGTTAGGCACAGATGTATACATATAATGCAGTGTATAACATTATATATTAGATTCTATACAATGTGAAACAGGTTGAGCAGCCGAGCCAGCAAACTCCGCCTGCAAAGAAGAAGCCTAAACAACCACCAAAGGAAAAACAAGCTGCAGAAGCCAAATCTTCAGCGAGTAGTTATAAGAAGCCTTCAAAGGCATCAACACCAAAGGACCAACAAGCTCTGACACCAGGTACTTAGTTCATTGTATACTGCTTCAAGTTACACACACACAGCATGGTATTGTTCGATTCATCTAGTTCTTTGATTCAGAGAAGAAGAAAGGAGGTAAAGCTAAGAAGTCAGAAGATGCAGTTGAAGATACCGGTGTGAAATCTACAGCTGCAAAAAAACCGACGGCCACGAAGAATACTGCTAAACAGAAGCCAGCTACTAAAGAGGTGGCTAAAGACACCACACCACAGAAGAAATCTACGAAGAAGCAGAATAATAACCAGAAAAAGGTCGAGGTGGTAAGCATCTCTCTCTCTCTCCAGAGACACAGTATTACATATACATATACATACACATACACATCCATGCGTTTTTATGTTTTAGGCAAAGGTTGTAGAAGAGGAAGCTACTGCTAGTGAATCTCTACTGGACGGGAAAGCAGTGGTGGTGGTAGAGTCTCCTGCGAAAGCCAAGACCATTGAGAAGTATCTCGGGTCAAACTACGCGGTGGTGGCAAGCTATGGTCATGTGAGGGACTTAGCAGCAAGATCCGGCTCTGTTCGTCCACAAGACGACTTTGATTTGGTGTGGGAAATTCCAGACGGTGCAAAGTCGCACTTCAACCAGATTAAATCCGCTCTTAAAGGTGTGCATCTATGTACATACATAATGTGTATATATTCGTATATCTTCATTTTCTATGACCAGCTGATGTACCCACTCTGGGCATCTGGAGTTAATGCATATATAACATAGGTTGGTAGTATGCATAAACATGTGTTGCAAACTGTCATTAAATAGGTGCCAAAGCCATCGTGCTTGCCTCGGATCCGGACAGAGAAGGGGAAGCAATAGCATGGCATGTTGTTGAGATGCTCAAAATGGAGGGAATTCTTAAGAAAGGCATGCTTATTCAAAGGTAACGTTCAACGAGATAACAAAGTCTGCAATAGAAAGAGGTAATATATAATGTATTTTGTAGTTATACATGTCCACACCCTGTCTAGACACATCACGCAACTTGGCTTCAAACACAGATATTAGTTACTATTTGGGTTTTATGTGTAACGCATACAAGTCTACATATAGACATCTACTTACTTTCTTTGAAGGTATGAGTGCTCCAAGAGAGATAAGCCAGACACTGGTGGATGCATATCTTGCAAGAAGAGCTCTAGACTATCTCATTGGGTTTGATATTTCTCCTCTTCTATGGAGAAAGCTTCCTGGGAGTAAATCTGCTGGTAGAGTTCAATCCGCTGCTCTTTGCCTTATTGCTGAACGTGAGAAGGAGATAGAGAGTTTCACACCTCGAGAGTTCTGGACCGTCGATGCAGAGATCCATGCTGGTGATGATGCTAAATGTACGTTCATATCATATTTATGTTGATTTATTTTAAACACACACACACACAATATGTATCATAAAAACACAGGAAGTGTTTGTATTTATAATATATATGCATATACTAATATGTGAATAATGAAGCCCACACATAGTGTCTATCAGATGTGTGTATAATTATGTATAGCGAATATTTACAAATTTCTATGTATATAAATGTATACACACACGCACACATACGCACACACGGTTTAACTAATCAACATAAGATTCACTAACAGGTTTCCCTTCGCGGCTTGTGAATTATAATGGTGTCAAGTTGGAGCAGTTTACATTGACTAGTCCAGAAGCAGAAGCTGCAGTGTTATACATATCGAAAAACACGCTGAAAGTCGAGAGCGTGAAGAAAAGCGTGTTTCGACGTAACGCCCCAGGGCCATATATTACTTCCACACTCCAGCAGGATGCATCTAACAAGCTTGGTTTGGGTAAATCATATATCTATATTAATTATGCGTGTGTGTGCGCGCGCGTGCTCATGCGTTAGCTTCTGTTTAATATCTAATTATCTGTTACAGGTGCTTCGAAGACAATGAGTCTCGCACAGAAGCTGTACGAAGGTATTAAAGTGGCAAAGGATGAGGTTGTCGGGCTTATTACATATATGCGAACCGATAGCCAGCAACTGTCAAGCCAGGCAATCGACAGCATTCGCTCCTTTGCAGTAGAAAGGTTTGCTAACTTGCACCAAATATACTTTGTTTATACACACACACAACACACATATACACTCTATTCATATGAATCAGGTATGGCAAAGAATATGTTCCTTCGTCACCACGCATGTTCAAGTCCAAAGTGAAGAATGCACAGGAGGCTCATGAAGCAATAAGGCCAACTGACATCAAACGTCTTCCGTCTACCTTAGCAGACGTGCTTGATGCCGACTCCATGAAACTATACGCTCTCATATGGCGTAGAACAATGGTATGCACTGTGTGCACATTAGAACCAACTCTCTCTCTCTCTCTCTCACACACACACACACTCACTCACTCACACTCTTACGAGGCAGGCATGCCAACTTGAGCAAGCAGTGTTCAACCACGTAGCTTTGGACGTGGAGGACCCAAATGGAATCGTCAGACTGCGCTCAACTGCATCGTCTGTGAACTTTCCGGGATTCCGGATTGTGTTCTCAGACAAAGATGCACTTGTTGCTCAAGGTATATAAGCTTTATATATACGTGCATCGACTCTATTGTGTTGTCCTTTCTCTTTACATATGCACGTATGTGTTCTATATGTATGCATTTATATATGTGTACAACATACTCTAACTAAGAGCATGAAATGCTAGATGCTGATAAGGAAGACGAAGAGGAGCCGGACATGAAACTACCTTCCCTCGAAGTAGGGAGTTCAATCTCCCTAATCAGCGTGAAGCATGTGCAACACTTCACAGAGCCGCCCCCGAGGTATACCGAAGGAAGCCTTGTGAGAAAAATGGAGGAGCTTGGTATTGGAAGGCCTTCCACATACGCACACATACTCAAGACCCTCCAGGTACGTGCGTGTGCATATATCGCTATACACACATTATCTGTGTATTCATCTATACGACGTATGTCTTTGTGTATCGTGTGTATACACATGTACGTCCAATTATATGTCATGTCTATTGGTATTAATGGTTGATAGCTATCACTTTTTTGATTATGTACTTAAATACTCTCATGAAATATTTGAATGATATATTTTTCACATAAGGGCGATGATGAAAACATTCAACATGTGTGATCAAAGCATATCTATAGTATGCGTTGCTGAGCACCAGTTCAAGCACTTTTGAGCTCGTTTTATATATATATAGAACCATAGGTGTCTCTCTCTCTCTCTCTATGATAATAAGGGCAATGATGAACAATGTTGTCAATTTTGGATGATTTAAGTAATGTACTTGCTGACCGTCTTTTCAAGCACTTCTGAGCCCTTCTTAAACATTCATAACTGCTGTACCTCCCTACACACACACGCACGCATTTATCTATATGTCCCTTTGATAGTACTTATTACACGTAATATTTTATCTGTGCAATACATCGAACCGTAAAATATAGTAACAAACTGTTCTATGTTGCACTAATCTACTAAAGCATATAGTCAAATTTACATAGTATGCCATGATATTATATATATATTACAGTATCAAAATTGAAGTGCATTTAAATAGTATGTGTTCATACATACACAGATTCTAATGTACTAATGTATGGGTGTATATATAAATCATGAAATAATATGCAAGTATGTACTGTGTGCTCAGTACACTAGCAGAGAAATTATGTCCGTTACTTAGGATATGTGTGTCCATCTATATGCATATCTATATATGATGTCCATACTAACACAGTTATATTACAGTTTAGGCAATATATGCAGCTGGAGAAGCAGAGAATAGTTCCACAGATACGGGGTCGAATGGTGGCAGCATTCCTTTCTCGATACTTTCCAGAGTTTGTAGATTATGGATTCACAGCAAAGATGGAAGAGCAGCTAGACTCTATCTCCTCTGGAAGTGTTGAATGGAAAGACGTGTTAAGGCAGTTTTGGCCAAATTTCCATGCAAAGGTTACATCCACGGGCCAGGTCCCAATAAACAGGTTGCGCAAATGCTAGCTGAGGTGGGTGGTACGCGCGCGCGTACATATATATCGATATGTATACATACATAGTACATTAGACGTAAAATAGTATATTGTACATGCTAGAGATATTGGCCTACACACACAAAAAAATATATTCAGCAGTTTATTAATATAAGTTATTGTGTTGCAGCTGTTTTCGGAGAAGCTAGCAGGAAAGGATCGAACTTGTCCTGACTGTCACCTGGGAGAGCTCGAACTCAAGCTCTCCAAGTTCGGTACGGTTACTTCCTCGGATGTAACCGGTATCCGTCATGTCATTATTGCAACAGTTAGACAATGAAGATGAGGTACAAATAGTTACATCTCAATTATGTAATAGTCATTGAATATATATCATACTGTAGTTATTGTATATATATATTTGATAAGGTTTTAGAATTTTACTTGTTTATATTGAAGGAGGAATGGGGTCTACTGCTGCAAAAACACGAAGTAGGGTTCTGGGTGTGGATCCTAAGACAGGGCTTCCAGTTTGGTACAAGGAGGGTCCATACGGGGATTATATACAGATTGGTGAAGATGGTAAATTTAATACGATACACGGTTATATATATACTGATAATATAATATATAAGAAATGGCGTATATTTATACTTTCATAGCACATTATTGATGTGTATATGCTGTGTTTGTCGATTTATGTATGTCTTTTATTCTCTTTATACTGGGAAGATTATCATACATGGGTTTGTGTAACTTTTACGGTATACTCGAATATATGTATGTATAATATCGATATAAATAGTATATATATCTGTGAAATGTTAATATGCATGATGATGCATATTGTATACACATCTTGTTTGATTTTTGTAATTGCATATTTGAACATTGTAGCTATATTGATTAAGTGCAATAAATCAGTAGGCACGTGCACACACACACACACACATAGAGAGAGATGAAGATGAGTGAATATATCTGCTTTATGTATTAAGTCTTTGGTACACAGTATTTAGAAATATATGTATTACAAATTCCTTAATGAAATGATACACGTACATACAACACACACCACACATATGCATCATCTATTATGTGTATGTGTTTCTATAATATATATATTTTTTATTTCAGGCAAAGGCAAGTTAAAACCGAAGAGGGTGAGGATACCAGGGAGTTTAAAGCCCGAGGAGGTAGATTTAAAGATGGCTTTACACTTGGTAACATATCCAAAGGAGCTTGGACAAGACTCTGAAGGGAAAGCCGTGGTGGTGGGCATCGGACGGTTTGGATGTTATATTCGCCGGGAGGGATACTCCGTCTATGTACCCAAGGACCAGAAGGTGGAGGAGCTTACCATGGAGAAAGCTCTTGAGATACTCGAGGAAGGGAAGGAAGCGAGACGGAAGATTAGGAAGGCTCCCATACAGTTAAAGCAGCGCTTAGCTCTTGCATAAGTAAGTTGTGTGTGTGTGTGTGTGTGTGTGTGTGTGTGTGTGTGTGGAGCAAGATATGCGTGCACGTGCCTACATGTCCATGGGTAATTATGTAGGTTATATTTGGAAATATAGGATATAGTACGTACATGTTTATTAAATATATTTAAGACTAAACGGAAGATTAGAAAAACTCCATACAAAGGACCGCTTAGCTCCTGCATAACTAAGTTTTAATATATATGACATGTGTGCGTGTATGCGTATTTGTATAAACATACGTATATACACATGCATGTAGCTGGTTTTCTTTCTTATATGGATATCATATATGTATGTGTACGCATGTTACACGAGAGAGACTGTATCATATCTTGGAGGTTAATTTAGTATTCTCCTGGCAGATCCTCTCTCTCTCTCACTCACACACACACACTTATACACAGATGTACGTATAGTACATTAATATGTATAGCATGAGGCCTTCATACAGGCAATAATACATATGTTTACAATACATACATGTATGTGTTTATGTAACACGTCGACATAAAGGTTGTAAAGTGTTAAAGACGTCTCTTTCTGCTAGTCCGCTTGTGTGTGCGCGCGTGAGATGGTGTACTTACACATATATAATGCAGTACAGGTAAAGGAGATTGCGACATTTTGCTGGACAGCTCCCATTTAATGGGCTGATGTAAGGTAATAGACTCTTTTTACTGTAATATGCCAAAGTTTAAAGAGAATATACCATAATATCATGAACACCTATCAAAATAATATAGGATAATATCTGCACATCGTGAATGTGTAAACGCTAACGTATGGCTATGCGAGGGTGACAATCGTGTGGACCTCACTACACAGTGTATGTAGATGCACGCGATATACACACCACATATATGCGTGGGATACACATATACTGTAGTTACATAGCGCGAAAAGATGCATCATATAAAAGAGAGATCAGTTCCAAGACTAGTGGAGAAGAGAGTTGCTAAAGTTCCAGAAAAATATGTATGTTTCCGAATGGTTTATCACATTCAACTTGTATAACTGATATTGATATCCCAGTCATAGATTTATCAGATATTCAAAGTGATGAAGGTAGAAGTCGAATTGTTGGAGAAATCGACCAAGCTTGCAAGGAATGGGGATTCTTTCATGTGCTTAACCATGATGTTTGCGAGGAAAGCATCAATAATATTATGCAGGTAAGTATGTGGCTGTGTGTGTGTGTGTGTGTGTGTGAGAGAGAGAGAGAGAGGGTATATAAATCCCCACTACTGAACGAAGATATCTACGTATAGAGGTATATAAATTGTAGTTAATTATACACTGCTGATATATATAGATAGATAGATACATTCATCATTCATATATAGCAAATATATAAACTACAGATGATATATGTATAAACTATATTTTTTATCTGATATAGATATTTTACATCAGTTATGGACTATCGCAGATATGTAGATATACATTAGAAAATATCTTACCAGATCATGTTTCTACACATACCTCACACGCACACACACTGTTGCATACAGGTTGCAGAAGAGTTTTTTGAGCTTCCCATGGAAGAGAGAATGAAGTACTTCAGTGCAGAACCGAGTAAGACTATGAGTGGAATTAGATATGGCCTTCAGTTCGATAGTAATGGTGTTCAAGATTGGAGGGATTTCTTGGACATGCTGAAGTGTTATCCTCTCACTGAAGATGTCTTAAACGCATTCCCCGCCTCTCCTCATTTACTCAGGTTGTGTGTGTGCATGCTTATACTCTATATTGATAGTATATATGTAGTATAGCTATGAAAACTAAATATTATAAACAAGTAAAACTTACCATCAGCTATAGATACCAGTAGATTAATACATATTAGATATCTTATGCATATGTCATGGTATCATTGAATGCATGTAGTTGTAACAGCAGCTCAGAGTTTTCACCTTCTGGTCTCTCTCTCTCTCTCTCCCTCTCTCTCTCTCTCTCTCTACATACACGCACGCACGCACACACACATATATACCATAATAGACCCATTCTATTCTAAGTGGTGCGTGCGTGCGTCTAAAAGCTCGCTATATCTTCATAGTAATTATATTTGTGTGTAAACGAGTTTAAGCTAGCTACATTAATTGATAGAAGTAGCCTGAGTTATGGGGCTTCCTTGGCCATGCGGTTAAGGACCTGGAGTCCGGGCATATAAACTTTGGCTTCTCGTAGGAGGTTTTGCTGGAACTGTAGGGATGGGGCTTTAGTACTACCTACATATATCCACACATGAGAGAGAGAGAGAGAGAGGAGGGAGAGTATATACTAAACAGTGAAGTTAACACAGGAATGCAGTGAAGGAGTATTGTGAGCAAGTACGTGCTCTGGCTTTAACCATGATATCACTCATATCACAGGGACTGGGGCTAGAAGCGGGCTGTGTTGAGAGTACAGTTTCACATCTAGAACAATCGTTGCTTATCAACAGGTATCTACCGTGTCCGGAGCCTCATCTTGTTCTTGGAGTACGTCCCCATTGTGATCCAGGTTTGATTACTGTGCTCTTGATGAACCAAGTACAAGGCTTGCAAGTGAAGAAGTTCAACTCCTGGGTTACTGTTAAACCTATCCCAAATTCCCTCGTTGTCAACCTTGGTGATCAGCTACAGGTACTCTCTCTCCCTCTCTCTCCACACAGTTATGCATATTAAAGTTGGTAGTTAAATGAAACAACCTATGTTCTACGCATCTATAGATTCCTATATACATACACACGTACAACGTACATAAATACTGTTTGAAGTTGCCCACATGCTTATGCATGTAAGTTGTATATGTCTGTGTATCTACGCACTCATACACACATGCATTTATCTGTTCAATATGTGTGTGTGGTGTGTGTGTCATTAGGTAAGAAGACGAGATATGAAGATTTTGTATATTTATATTTCTACCAACATACATGTATATACATATATGATGAGTGTTAGTCATCAGATATATATACATGCATGGATATATATAACTATGTATATTTTTCCAGATTTTGAGTAACAGTTAGGTACAAGAGCGTAGAACATAGAGGCATGCAAACTCCAATAAGACGAGGTTTTCATTTGCGAGTTTTTTTACCCTCCCACGAATGAATTAATTAAACCTCTTCCTCAGCTTGTGGATGAACAGCATCCAGCACAATACGCTGCATTGACATTCGAGAAATACTTGAACATATATTTGTCTCAGAGGCTGAGTAAACGCACTTTACAAACACTGACTCTTAATTGACGATTAAACTTGATTACTTAATCGTTAATTATGTTCTCGGAATTGCTGTTTATAATGAAATTAAATTTAATGTTATGAATAAGAACCATATGGTTATAGCTTGAACCATTTTATCACGTTCCTCTTAGTGCTTGGCTCATTATCGTCATCCTCCTCGTTGTCTTACGGGTGAAGAACGTGTCACCAAGGATCTGTTCAACGATTGGATGGTGAAGTTGAGCTCCTTGCCCACGTTGTTTAGGTACACATTCTTACTCCCATTCAGTTCGTTACGACCGCGGTAATTCTCCTTGCAGAATGGCACTGAATAATATTGGATGTTATCAGTACCATCATGCTCTTCACAACCAACGTGTACATAGAATTTGCATTGAACAGAGTTCATGACACCTTTCAAATCGTGTCCAGTGATCATAAGTCCAAACTTAAACTGTGAGTGGGCTAAAAATTGATGTGATGAATCAAAAGTGAACACATTTAAAAGAGGGGAGAAGCAGGAATCTGCACTATTGTAGAATTTTTTATTATATTAACAATAACTAATTACTACAATAATGAATTTGACATTTTTATAGAACACCGACGTTTACGAGGCCCAATGTTCATTTTGAATTGGAGTATGTATATTATTAGTTTGTTCTAAACCGATGTAATCTTAATAGCATGTTATATTATTAGTTTTTACTACTTTGATTAATGTGAGATAATGAAATGAAGAAATAATATATTCAGTAAAACCAATATAAATATAATACAAAATAAGACTTAGTGTTTGTAATATTTTGTATAGAGCATGTTGTATATACTATGATTTGGAGTGAGTTCGTGTTGTTGTGCATGAGTTTTAAGAATTTTAAAGAAGAAAATTTACATTGAAATATGAAATTTTAAAAAGACTTTGACACATGTCTGGAACAAGTAAAACAAATCAAGAAACATAATTTACTAATTATGTAATACTCTCAAACTGTTAAAAAATTTATTCATAATTATTAGATATTATTATCAGTCATAAAAAGAAACTAAATTGTTGTGTTCTAATAAATTTGCATATTTATGCTCTTTTATTATGAATACTATTGTTTGAAATGATTGATTTTAAATTAATCAAAGATATTAATGATTCTGTGTTATATTATGATATAAAAGAAAAAAAAAAAAAATTCTCCGCATAAAAGAGGATAAAGTGTATTAAATGTAAGGAAACATGATACACAATTTTTAATATTAAGAACCATATCAAAATATTAAATGGCATACTCAATGTATATAAGCAACATTGCTAACATGTAATTAAAAAATCTAAAATGTGTCTTTTACATTGAAGACATATTCAACATCAAAGACATTGGCTTAAAATATTAATTTTAATTAGTTGTATAAAATATAACATGTTGATGGTGTAAAAGAAATAAGATCACACAATAGAATGATTTGTAATATGCAAATATTTATTTAGGATGTTCAATTTAAGTTTATGAATTTATTAATCAAAATATTTTAATCAATTATAATCAATTTATTAGCATATTTATCCAAGATAATAAATTAAAACTTTTTATTAGTTTAATAGAAAACATATTTTAATTTAGCTCCATCCTTTTATTTAAACATTACATATATAAATCTTAGTTTGTAAGAATAAGATGTTCAATATGTTTACGAGATAAAGTTATCACTTTGGAAATGAGTATATTTAGTCATTACGATTGAATAAATTTTCACATGAAGGGTAATACTTAATGTATATGCTAATGTGACTAATTCTTTACCAAACCTTATGGTGAAGAATACTTTATATATATATAAATCCTGATTTTGAATACAAATTTATTTCAAATTTAGGTATTTATTGTATGTTGTCTCTAGTCTTATAAAATATAATAAAAATAAATAAAATTAATTATTATATTAAATATTTTGAAGGCATATTATATGGGCTTAACCTTATTTTATTAATTTACTAAGAGTTCATACATACTTTTAAAAAGTCTTCCGTACTAAATATTAGAGTGCAAATGCAATTTTCTACTAAAGAAAATAAACATTAAATAAACATAGTTACTAGTGTAAATGTGCCTTAGAAATATTTTTTATTTTTTTCTATAGTCTAATTCTGATTAAATTAAAAAAAAAAAGGGAGTTCTATATGTAAAAAAGAGTTCTTATGAAAATTTATTAAATAATTTGAAATGAGTAAGTGAAAACGTTTGGAATTGTGTAGGTATATTACTATACAGTACACTAAAAAATAATATATATAGTATTAACCTATAAAGAGATATACATTTCACTAAGGCTTTGTATAAGAATACATTTCTATATATCTCTAGTATATATGTTTATACATATAATTATTTAAATTAAGAAGATTAGTCTTTTCAAACACCTTAAGTTTCTCTAACCTAACCAAAAAACAAAGAATTGTTTATCTTTGAATTTATTTCATTGGTTTTTAACACTTTAAAAATACACTTATACAAAAAGATGATTTCACTAAGGTTTTTAACACTTTCTTCTTTAGTTTAAATAATTTTTATGTGTAACATATTTTAAACTGTTTATGTATGTATGCACATAATTAATATGATTATTTATTATAGGAATCTACATGCATGTAAATTCCAATGGGTAGTCTAAGTACCTGGAACCATAATGCAAGTTGTAACTAAAATGGGCATGGCTATAGTCCCATTTCCTAATAATTAGCAATTTTAACTATTTAATTAGTATTTTCTAATATTAAAGGAATATTCTTTAGAATATATATTGAAAAGAGAATATTCTTTAATATTCTATTTTGTATTCTACCCTTTAAAATTATAGCATTCATTGAACAAAAATTAATAACATTATAAAAGTAGAAGGTATTAAATTATATAATATATTGCCTAATATAACAATTAAGGAAGAGCATAAGAGGTACATTATATAAATATGATGTTGTTATTAAAATATTAATATTAAAATATAACATTAATTAATTAAAAATTTGTAGTAAATATATATATAAAATCCTATAATAATATAGTCAATCTTCCATATCATTTTTTAAATTTATATAGTTAAGTATATACAATTTGGTACTATTATTAAAGAGTTTATAATAATTATGAATATTAAATATATGATATATTTTATAAATATAAATTGCTTTAAGCTTCAGAAAACATACATTCCCTTGCAGTTTTGTTTAATCGTGACTTTATCAACGCTTCTTGACATCCACCCATATCGAATGGATTTAACATTTATAAAACATGCTGGGTCTTTTTGATTGAGAGACCATATTTTCTCTAGGCATCCTTTATATCTTTCGCTCTCCTTCTCGTGTCGCCTTTTTTGTGGTTTGAACTATGCAACCTTAACAATACTATTTTGTGTGATTACTTCAGGTGTGTCGATAATTTGACCCATCCAAATAGGCTGATTATATGACGCATCTGGAGTAATGAGAACCATCATTAGTTTTTGAAGATCCTAGCACAATCAAAGTATGCTTTAGGTTTTTGGTTCCTTTGTCCAACAAAGTGTGGGGTTTGCACTTCCACATCACTACTGGCTTCTATGTCATCTATGCTCAGTGATGTCATTTCAATCTCCTCTCGCCACTTGTTTTAGGCCAGAAAGGGTGTTGCAATTCTGTACTTGTGACAGTAGGCCCTTCCAACTCTCGAACAACAGTCTCCCAATAGTCGACCACATGCTTATATAGTTCTGAGTAACCAGTTGCCTTATCAGAATTCTTTGGCATCGATTTTTGAACCCATGCCACATATTTTTGATGCCATCAATAATAACCTCTTGTTCCTTGAGCTGGGCACTCAATGGAATAGGGTCTGGTTGTCCTTCTGGGAGAAGTGACTTTCCATCCTCTCCACTTTTTAAAGAGCATTAACCTCACAAGGTGACCACACTAAAAGAATCACTCCCTTCTTTTATATACCTTGAGAAATTTTTTTGAAGTCTGGCACCTCAGTCACAAGCAAAGCACAACTTTTTTTGGAGATGCAATTTTCAAAAGATTCATCATATGCGGTAAGTAAGTGCACTTGTCCTTTTTGTAGAGTTGGAGACCTTGCTGAAGAACGCATCAATATCTTCATGAGTGTGACCAACATAAGGAAACTGAGCGTGATTGTTTCAAACACACCTTTGGCAACAAGCATTGACAAGTATGCTAGCACATATCTAGAAAATAAAAGTAAGTATGAGCTTGAGAAACCCTTAAGTAAATGATTTACCTATTTTTATTCTCGCCTGCACAATTATCCATCTGTAAAAGCAAATGACGAGGAAGCTTATTTGATGTTGAGGACACATGTACACTATTTGAGCTAGATCCCTCCACTGAACCAGAACTCTCAACAGGGCCATCTATTTTCTGTGCAGGCTGTTGACAATGCCTCTCATATTCCCAAGTAGCCTCAAGTGCAGACGTGTTCATGAGAGCATTATGTAAAGGTGAAGGTGTTGTTTCTTCACTTTGAGATCACTGATAGGACTTGTCTGTAGTGGGCTTCAAGGTTTCTAAAAACACATGGCTAATGACCCAATAGTGAAATTAGAGTCGCTAGACCAATGTGGAAGTGAAAAGTGTCCATATGACTCACAACCGTGTCCATGTGTTAGCACACCTGTCAATAAAATCGGAAGTTTCATGACATTTTCAAGGCACTTTGGTGTTGCAAAGCTTTGGAATGCTGGTCTTTGAATGATCCATCTTGTCATGGATCAAGCACAGGTACTCTAATGGGTGTGACCCAGAAGCATGCGGTGTGCATAGTACTGAGACCGGCAAGTTTGTTGTGCAATCATGTGGGCCTCCATCTTCTTTTGAATGGCAGTGATCTCCACCAAGGTTTTTGCACAAGCCTCTGCAGCCTTCAATGATGTACAAGTGTCACACTTGGAAAAGCTAGAGTGTTTTGCAATCTCACATCCTTAAAATGAGTATTCCATATGTTGTTGAAGTACCAGTGCAGATTGTTGGAGCCCCATCAAACTGAGGGACTTGTTCACATGTTCACACAACTTCAATTGAGTGTAGATTGAAGGCAAAACCTTGAATTTTCCCTGACCCCTGCATTTGTGGTTCGGCATTTGTGAGGCATCCTGTCTGCATTTGCTTCCACAAAGCCTTGAGTATCTCTATGGCTGCCATGTGTGAGAGCGGGTTTTGACCAAGCGAGTGTTCCCATGTACTTGAGGTTCGCGCTCCATCTAGCACTCATCCCTCCGACGTAGAACGTGGTCTTTGGATCCGTATATACTGTACCAAGCTTTGAAGCAGATGGCCACCTTATTAAATACCATGGATGTACTCTGATAACCTGTGTCCGAGGCCATTCCTCAATACACCCAGTTAGTGCAGCATATACAAACTCATGCCTTTGCTTTTGGTGAGCATACGAAAAACATGTCTACATTGGGTAATTTCATTCCGGTTTGCCATCTGACAACACTTCTTCTTGCAATAGTCAATCATGGAAATGCTGCGTAACACTTTCGGAAGATGTAAGATCCATCTTTACCTCTTGCTGAAACTTGCAGGGGAAGATCTACAACCCATGAATCGCCTTTTTCTTACAATAGACCAATGCAAGGAACCTCTTCAAATATGAGTTGTTCTTTCCGGTTGTTATTATTGAAATCCAACCCAGAATATGTTGAACATCTTGCCGTCTTAATTCAGATGCGCCACCTCACGAGGGATCCAGGATACAATGTGCCATTAGGTGAAACCTCTGTCACAACTACACCCACGAAGTCGGACCCTAGTTTCTCTTCTGACACTGTTTCCATTGGATTTATAGCTGTGATGATGCCCTTCCGACTTCAATCTCACGAGAAAGAGAATCACCTCATCCATCACAGCAGGCAAGCCATCATCTGGTAAACTCGTGCTACTATTTGTTTGTGACTCTGCATATTCTGTGTCAGCCTTGACTTCATCCAAATTCCACAATACAGAAGAACCCTCCTCAATTCCATTCCAGAACCTCAACATGCTTGTAAATGGTGTTCACCCATACGTACACACAAGATCCTTGGGCAATATTGTGACATGAGCATTATTATCTCGAACTTCCACAGTTCCAGTGCCAACTATCTCGTTGTTCCGAAGAAGACATACTTTATCTCCAGTATTAAACATATTGTCCTGCACATAAATAATTGTATTATTATTGATATCTGTTTATGCAATATTTTAAGAAATCTGAATTACGGTTACTTAATAATATGCATATGCAATAATACATAATTATGTTTAGAGATAATATCTCATGTTTGATTAATACAACTGATGAGCGGGATTAATCCCGCCACGAATCCCTCCGACGAGGAACGGTCGGGTGGGATTAATCCCGCCGCCGACTCAACCCCTTCGGAGAGAGTCGGCGGGATTAATCCGCCTTGGACTCCCTCCGACAAGGAAGAGCCGGCGGGATTAATCCCGCCGCTCTTCTCCTCGGGGGAGTCCGACGGGATTAATCCCGTCGACTCTCTTCGACGAGGAAGGGAGTCCGGCGAGATTAATCCGCCCCGACTCAACCCCTTCGGAGAGAGTCGGCGGATTAATCCGTCGGACTCCCCCGAGGAGGAAGAGGCGGCGGATTAATCCCGCCGGCTCTTCCTTGTCGGAGGGAGTCCAAGGCGAGATTAATCCGCCCACAATTCTTACGACGGGAATGGGTGGCGGGGATTAAACCCGCACATAACTCTCTCCAAAACTATGATTTCAAAGAGATCTCGGGATAATCCTGTCCCCAAATCCTTAAAACAGGGATGTGGTGGCGAGATTAATCCTGCCACCCCTTCCCTGCCTCCTAAAATGGTTGGCGGGATTAATCCCGCCGACAACTCTTTCTAATAAATTCTGGTAACTCTTCATCAGTTGAGAAGGTTATCGGCGGGATTAATCCCGCCACCTCTTCGAAGAGGCGAAAAAGAAATGGCGGATTTAATCCGCACCCCGGTTAACCTAGAATATTAAGTTAAAAGGATATTTAAACGGGATAAATCCTAACGGAATATATTATATCTAATGCATTCGTAACCCCTAAATTGTAATTTTAAGAGAGAATGTAAGAGAGTGAATCTTTATAAGTATTTTTAAATTAGTTTATAATACTTACTTGTAAACAGCACTGAAGGCGCCGTGCTTTCCTATAAAGAATAGCACCCAATTTAATCTCGCTCCTGAGAGGATCACTATAAAGAAAAAAAAGAAGATCTAAAGAGTGAAAATACAGAAATGAAGAAACCCTTGCCGGAGAAAGAACCAGATCTGAATTTGAGTGGGAAATTAAATGCATTTTCAAATTTACATGTCAGACCGACAATACATATGTCAGAATTCAAATTTTTTAAAAAGAACAGAAAATAAAATTTAAGATGAGTTGACACAAATATCCGACACTCTGACATATATACTCTCCAGTTCCAAGAGTATTTTAAAATTGCATTTAATGTTATTCAAGTGATTCAAGCTGTTTAATATTACGAAATTTAGACTATATTCTACATTCTTAGTATTCAAGTAATATTTATATTATAATATATAATATAATACTTATACAATAAATAAATTGATATATTATTATGTATCAAAAATAATTCATAGTCTGTTTATTATTATTATTTTCTTAATTACTCGAGTATTAATTTTCATTTCCTAGTATCAATGGGATATTCTTATTATTTTATTAAATTTGAAGAATATTCTAATATTAAACCTGATTATCATAATTAAATTAGTCTTGTTCTTAATTATTGCAGTAAGTATTCTACATTTGTATATATTAATGGGATTTTCTCAATTAATTTGTTATTATTTCAAGAATATTCCTGTGTTAAACCTTATTATCAATATTAAATTAATATATATTATTAAACTATATATGACTATATATTAGATAAAATGATGTATTATTATGTATATTTAAAATATGTTCATAGTGTGTATATAATATCATTTTCCTTTAATTACTCGAGTAATTAATCTTCTTTATATTAATGGGATATTTCTTATTTTCTTATTATTCCAAGAATATTCCAATATTAAACATGATTATGATAATTAATTTAGTTAATTATTGAGTACTTAATTTACATTTGTATATATTAATGGGATTTTCTCAATTAATTTCTTATTATTTCAAGAATATTTCAATGTTAAACCTTTTTATCAATATTAAATTAATATATATTATTAAACTATATGGCTATATATTAGATAAAATCATATATATATTAGTAATTTAAATATGTTCATAGTGTGTTTATTAATATTATTTTCTTAATTATTCGATGTTTGTTTTGCACACATATATAAACACAATCATAATTTACACACGCATTACAAGAACTTACAAAAACACATATGCACAACCCTAAACTAAACTGAAGAAATATGTTGCTTCTTTATTGAAAACATCATGTTCAACGCATGTATGATATATGTACTCAATCTGTGTGTATGTAACACATTGAATTTACATGTGTAATATTTATATTAAGCTTGTTGGGAGCAAACCCTAAACCCTAAACCCTAAAACCTGTGTATACATGTGTGTACAAAAATAATTTTTCAACACTCTCTCTTCACACCATGCATGATCCATCCTAAACCCTAAACCCTAAACCCTAATATGTAACACAATGAATTTACTCATGTAATATGTATGTAGTTTGTGTGTATACACGTGTGTATGTATATATGTGTACTCTGTATGTATATAGTGTACTTTCTGTCTTCTCTCATACATAACACCATGCATGATCCATGTTAATATGTACTGTGTCTCTTCTCTCAAACATACAACCATGCTGATCTATAATATGTACTCGGTCTCTCAAATATTATGTACTAATATGTATGTATGTCTGTGTGTATAATACACACCATGCATGATCCATAATATGTACTGTCTCTCTTCTCTCATATACTATTGTATGTATATCTATGTATAATATGTGTAGTATATATGTGTACTAATATATGCAATGTGTACAAAATATTTTTCAACACTCTCTCTTCTCTCATACATACAACACCATGCATGATCCATCCTAAATCCAAACCTAACCCTAAACCCTAAACCATGATATGTATGTATGTCTGTGTGTATACACGTGTGTATGTATATATATGTGTATTAATATATGCAATGTGTATGTATGTATTAATACACATGAAACTTTAACACTCTCATGGACACACACATGTTAAATCCCTGCATGATTAGGTGTATGTGATACACCCACGCACACGCACGCGCTAATAATATAATGAAAGAATATTCGTTTAGGGCGAATCTATATTTTATTCTTTTAGGGTTAAGTATATTCTCAGAAGGAATATTCTATTAGGGTGATATATATTTTAATTTCTTTAGGGTTAGGTATATTCTTAGGGTTTCAAGAGGAGGCGGCTGTGAAATCGCGGCGGCGGCTTGCACAGGTGATCTGTGGTGTGTGTGTGTGTGTTGTATGTATGTATTATATGTATAGGAGTGTGCGTATAATTTTATTTATTAGTTTTATCTCTCGCACACACACGCACACTCCTGTGTATGTATATTGTGTGTGTGGGTGTGTGTTTGTTTATCTGTATGATTTGTTTTCGCTCACACACGCATACACACGATATACATATACACATATATATTATATATATACATACATATATTATGTGTACTAGTATCTATAAAAAAATTTTATTGATCTATCTCTCCCACACACACGCACACTGTTACACACACACACACACACACACATATATATATATAATCAATGCATATTACAAATAGTATACAAACACTAGTTATATATAACTTATATATTCATATGGTTATATATATACACACACATATATATGTGTGTGTTTATCGTATATTTTATTTATTTATTAGTTTTATCTCTCGCACACACACGCACTCCTGTGTATATATATGTGTGTGGGTGTGTGTTTGTTTATCTGTATGATTTTATTTGTTTCGCTCACACACGCATACACACAATATACATATACATATATATACCTATATACATATATACATACATATTATGTGTACCAGTATCTATATAATTTTTTTTTAATTGATCTATCTCTCCACACACACGCACATGCTTACATATATATATATATATATATATATATATATATATATATATATATATATATAATATATATAATCAATGCATATTAACAAATAGTATACAACACTAGTTTATATATATGCTTATATATTCACAGACTCTCTATATCTATATACACATATATATGTGTGTGTTTATCTGTATAATTTTATTTATTTATTAGTTTTATCTTTCGCACACACATGCACACTCCTGTGTATATATATGTGTGTGTGTGTGTTTGTTTATCTGTATGATTTTATTTGTTTCGCTCACACGCATACACACGATATACATATACACACATATTATGTGTACCAGTACTGTATAATTTATTTATTTATCTATCTCTTGCACACACGTACACTCCTATACATACATACATACATACATATATATATATATATATATATATATATATACACACACATATAATATGTGTGTGTTTTGATCTGTATAATTTTTTTATTTATTAATTTTTATCTCGCACACATGCTAAGCCCTCGAGCGGCGGGATTAATCCCGCCGCGAGGCCTTCACGCAGGCTATGGCGGCGGGATTAATCCCGCCGCTCTAGACAAACCGAAGAGCGGCGGGATTAATCCCGCCGCCCATGGCTGCGTGAGGGGCCCGGCAGGATTAATCCGCGCTCACCATGCCCTGCACGGAATGCGGCGGGATTTATCTCGCCGGAATGGCCTATGTGAAGGCCTAATGGCGGGATTAATCCCGGCGGATTCCGCGCAGGGCATTTACAGGGATGGGCGGCGGGATTAATCCCGCCGCTCATGAGGCTAACCGAAGAGCTGCATGAAAGATCCTGCACGGAAGGCTAACCGAAGAGCCGCATGACATGTCCTCGCGTAACGGCGGGATTAATCCCGCCGCCCAGGGAATTCACGCAGGACATGAACGGCGGGATTAATCCGGCCCCACGCTCATGCCCTTCGCGGAGGGCGGCGGGATTAATCCCGCCGCTCAGGCACTTCCGCAGGATATAAGCGGCGGGATTAATCCCGCCCCCACCCATCCCTGTTCAAAATGCCGCAGCCAATATATATGTGTGAGCGCATGATTTACGAGAGGGCGGCGGGATTAGTCTCTCCGAACCTTCATTGCCCGTGGCGGATTAATCCCCCACCTTCTTTTTCCTCCATTGGTATGTTGAATCAATCCCGACTAACTCTGTCTGAGACGGAGAAGGTTTACAAAATACCAATGGAGGGAACTGAGAAGGTGGTGGGATTAATTTCACCATCTTACATGGTGGGCGGGATTAATCCCGCCGCGTACGCATGCCCTGCGCGGAATCGGGCGGGATTTATCCCGCCGCCATTGGCCTGCCTGAAGTGCCTAGGCGGCGGATTAATCCCGCCCGATTCCGCGCAGGGAATTGGCGTCCGGCGGGATTAATCCCGCCGCATAGGGACCGAGTGAAGGCCCTGGGCGGCGGGATTAATCCCGCCGAGTCTTCAATGCCTGTTGGAGGAATGAATCCCGCCACCCTTCCTTTTTTCTCCATTGGTGAGTCGGACCAATCCCAAACGTTTCTGTCTGAGACGTAGAAGGTTTCAACATACCAATGGAGAGAACTGGGAAGGGGGGAAATTCATTTAACCATCCCTTACATGGTGGGCGAGATTAATCCCGCCTCCTTTCTGGAGTCACTGAAGGGGTGTGAGAAATAAATCCTGCCCAGTTCTCTCTGAGACCGAGAAGGGTGGCAAGATTAATTCCGCACTCCCGTTCAAGGCCTCCAGAAAGGTGGCGAGATTAATCCCGCCCACTCTTTCAGGAGGCATTGAAGGGGTGGCGAGATTAATCCCGCCGCACCTTCCATGTGAATATATATGTGTATTAGTATATATAAGTTGCATATCTCATTTTATTTACTTTTATCATCTTATCATAATATTTCGAGTAAAAGCTAGGAATCTATGTAAAACTGTCCAGAGCTCACATTTGTGGTGGTTCTAAAACGAAATGTTATCTTTCTTTTGCACTAACACAAATGTGAGCTTCGGACAGTTAATTACGTCTACTTCTCTCTGTGTATTATTTTTGTATATTCGGGTTTATACAAGTGTGTGTGCGTTTTTATATAATTTGTATTATAGTGTATTATTTTGCAGAAGGACGATTTGATCAAACAAGGAGATCGAGTCATTAGTATGGAGTCGTCGTCAAATTCTGGGTAAGAATTAAAATAAAATCTGTTATACTCGGATACTTGAACTAATCATTTTTGTATTCAGATGTGGAATTGAGGTGACATTAAAGACAAGAGCAGGAGAAGAGATGGGCAGGGGGATTCTGGAATCAACTTGGCCATATTTTAAGATAAATGGGAAGCGCATTGGAGCAACCATGGTTGCTGTCAAATTAACCTCTGTCACATCTCATGGACAAGCAAAACAATGGAAAGTAGATTCGCTAGTCAAGCACCCGAAGCAAGGCTGCGAACCCAGATTGGACGATTCTCGACACATATGCCTTGTTCCATCCAATGTCACGTTCTCGGATCCAGAGGTCGTCAGTTACAACATTAATTTCGGGTGGTTTTGTCGACTTGTGGATAATGACGTTCACGTGTTCACTAATGATGTTGACCTTGGAGTTCTTCTTCAACTCAACGAAAGCCCATCTATGGAGGGGATCCATCTGGATGTCTACTTCGAAATCTTCAGACTCATCGAGTAGGTGTATTGTCAGGAGATATTGCTTCACAATACAGAAAATCAGCAAGTGGAGCAATCTTCCCTCTTCACATTGAAGAAGAACACAGCGACATCATAAGGAGATTGAGAGGGTGGCTCGGTCTCAGGTTCTCTACAGATCACGTTCAATTTGCTTAGGAAGCTTTGGGAGCTGGAAGAGTGTGCCGAGAACACTAGAACAGCTGCAGTCGGGGATCACACATGTTGATTCGGATCGCAAAAGAAAATCATCAATCGTTTTGTCAGCTGCACCTGTGGCATCTCATGCTGCAATAAGTCACAAGGAAATGATGTTGGATGATAAGATTTATCCTTGTAGGGTTAAATATTGCAGCGTCAACCCAAACTTCAATTACAGGCCACTCAACCAGGAACGTGTAGCTGAGCTCATGGAGAAGATGAAGGACGACAATTCTTATACCGTTCCACATAATGCTGTTTTGTGTCCATACTATGAAAGAAGGAAGGGCGCTGACAAAGTCTGGATCACAACACCAGAACAACTCATGAAGATTCAGACGGAGAATAAAAATCTATCAAGTACTACATCATTAGTGGCCAGCACACAATAACGGCAGCCCAACGACTTCTCGATGAACACAACAAAGGAACGATGGCAACAAAACTTTCCGAGCATACCCGTGAGAAGCTGACAAAAAGATCGGCGTTTTTAGCTAAGCCGAATCTCACAATCGAGCAGTACCATAAGTTATCGGCGGAATGGGACGCTGCCGACACCAACCACTACAACAGCAAAATATGGGAGAAGTTTAAACACACGCGAGCCGTGTGGGAATCTCTTCAGCGACCACAAAGAGCTACCGCAGGGAATACACAATCTGCGGAATACCGGGTAAGCAAATTGTTTGGGCGGGATTTATCTCGCCGGTATATTAATCTGTCTTTTTCCTCAGAGAGTTGAAGAAATTGCAGCAGTTGATTTTGCCCAGGTGGGCGGGAAGGAAACATCCTTTCTGATGATGTTGATTTCTTGCCCCGAAGATAGGATCTTTGCCAAATGGTTGGGGATTATGGAATCCTTTTCAAAAGGAACACTGAAGAAGAAGCAGACAAGTGAAGGGGAGCCCTCAGAAAAGTCTGCAAAGAAACCCAGTAAGACGCCGAAGGCTAAGTCTGTTCAATCTACAAAGGATGTAGACAACGATTTCAAGCTCACATGGTTGAAGCCTTTAAATGGAACAACGATGGAGGAGATGGAAGTCTTGGCTGATTTGGTGATCGATGGCAAACTACAAATTAATAACAGCAGCCCAACCTCTCCTTTTCATCTCAAGGCAATGGAGTTGAAGACGGTCAGGCATTTCAAGGAGTGGTTGGGAATACACTGCCACAAACTGGGTTGGACCTCGACTTCAACATATGAAGAGGTCAGCAAATATTTGCATGTGACGAACGATGATATGCTTGTCGAATGGGTGAACCAATCGGAAGATCTAGGCAAGAATCTATTGCACGCCAACGCCAAAAAGGAGAACATTGGGATGACGCCTTCTCTTATGGCAGTCCTTCAGCAGCGGAGAACCGAATTGAACCTTATAAAGGAGGATGCTACGAATCACGACAAGCCCTACAGATGTTTGTTGTTAGATTCGGAGACTTTATGGGGTAACATCACTGCTTGTAGGAAACCGTTTCAATTGTTCGTGATGGATCGGCGGGTGTCAAAAAATCTTTCGACAGATAGGGCACTAGAGGATCTGGTGGAGAAACTTAGCCGTGCAAGCATATACATAGAAGGTATTTATTATTGAATTCATGCTTGCGCTCTTCACTGATACCTACTTTTTCAGGTATTTATTTCTTGATTCTTGCTCATGTCACCGATACTTTTGCCTTCGCCTTCGCCAAGAAGAATAGACATCGTTGGACAGGATTTTATATGAACGATGCTAATCCCAAGTGCATTGATACGTTGTTCACTTGGTTGTTAGGAATGCGCCAAACAATTTCAAGCTTCCAAATGACTGGCCAGGCATCTGTTTGCACTCCAACGGCCCTGAACCTCCATCCGATACACCGATAGGTATGAGTGACGTATTCGGCAATGTACGTTATCCAAACATTACAAGTCAAGCGGCACGGAGCATCGTCAACTTGATCAGGGGTCCTCACAGTGATGCGTGGGTTTTTGACTACTGCACTAGGGGGTCCGTCTTGAAGGAGTGTTACCTTCGGCATACATGTGTGTTTGCCGTTGAAAAGGATAAGACCATGGTTGAGGACCTGAACAAGTGGATAGATTGGGTCTCAACTGAGTACCCCAAACGAATCCATAAAGGCGTATTTGAGAAAGTTCCCTCCAGATAAGTGCGATAGCTCTGAAGGTGAATCTGGTTCAATCTCGGAGTCTGAGAACGAACTTCAATCAGATATTAGACCGGAAGTTATCTCGAGGAGTACAGAACATTCGCACACTCCAGGACCCATGGAAACATCAATAGAAGATGCAGAAGATCTTGAACCATCTCACAAGCGGCTTAGACCTTCTTCGCCTCACTCAGAAGGTAATAGCGAAGAAGAATTGATAATGAATTGATAGAGTGATGAATAGTTGTAAATGAGTGTAACATAAGGCATTTTTGTATATTTTTTTATATTTGTACAGAAAATAAATTCTCAAGGATTAATGAAGCTTTTAGTTCAAACATGGGTCACACATTAACAAGGTAAATAATATACCTTGATAATTTTAAGGTCAGCTAATTATCATTTTGCAGATGTAATGAAATAATTGAGAACATGGATTTTCAGCATTGCATGAGGTAAGAGAGGGGTTTGGCGACAATTTCTTGTGCCACATGTCAGAATGACAGAGTTCATGCAGGAAATGGATAATAATGCAGCTCAAAACATCGTTACCATGGGGGCCACTTCATCATCATTTTTATTGGCTTCAGTTCCGAAATCAATTTCTTCAGCGCATGCAATATCTGAATCTTGTAAGGATGATGTACAATTAAATGATGAAGGGATAGGCAACGAGATAGTGGCAACGGATAAATGTGAAAGGGAGCAAACAAGTGATTTGCAAAGTATTCAAGAGGCAACGCTATCTCATGTTACTCATGGCCATATTGTGTTGTTGGATGTCAATGGTGTTCTGCTTCATCGACAAAGGCCCAGGATAGAAAAAAGAAATCAAACAAGGAGATTTCATTCCTTGTCATGGTAAATTTCGATATGATATTATTTTTCGTCCAGGGTTGGATCGTCTCTTTCAAAAGCTTAAGGAGATGGGTGCGCTTGTGGGGATTTGGTCATGCATGCAGATTCATAACTTAACACCGCTGTTGAATTTACTTAAGAAACATTGTAGTGTTGCAGAAGAGGTGATTCGTAAAGATTGGATTTTTGACCAGCGAATGTGTATAAACCTCTCGAATTTCACAATATAAGAAAGGAAAGCAAGCCATACTTCTTCAAGAATGAAAGAATAATTGGGACTCAGGGGAGATCAGTCGCTTAAGGATAACGAGAATGCACATATCTTAGTAGTAGACTCTCCTCAGAAGGCTATGCTCAACCAAAACATTGCTTGTATTCATCCAATCACTTTCGATCCATATTCTGATACCGATATCATGGATGAGCTAGTGAACTACTTGGATACGTGCCTCAGAAAGAAGAATCTCGAAAAATTTTTGTGAGCAGTATCCACCGTATCATACATTTCCTGAAGCTTTTTTTCTCGTGATATTGAATTTTATAAAATGAAGGATAGCAACCGGGCGCTTTATAATATTATTCTTAAGGAACGTCAGTTTTTAGATGAGCCTTTATGCAGACCTTCTCTTATCACATCTTATGTATTAACAAGGATGGCAACTCCCAATTGCATTCGTGAGAGTGTTAAGTGGTGGCAACAACATCAAGATATTGACCAAAATGATTTGATTAATCCGGAGAGTGATGATTTAGACAAAATAAAAAGATTTCTTTGTATGATAAAAAGAAAGTATTTTATAAAAAATTAACATGTTGATAAGAAAATGATTTCATTTTATTAATTATGTTGATTAGTATTTCTTCATTATTGTAAACTATTTTTAGATAATATGAATATTCTAAGATATTTTAGGAATATTCCTTACTAAGTAAGGTTATTGAAGGATTAATTAATTAATTAATTAATATTTAAGGCTTAATTACATATTAATTAAATGATTAATTAATAATTAAAACTTAGTATTATTAGTAATTTATTTTATATTCCCATTTCTCACGTATCATGCCCACTTTAGTTACAACGTGCATCATATTATAAGTTGATATTGTATGTTGTGGTTTTTAAACGGTTATTGAGGTGAATTTTAATACTGAAGAGTAAAACACAAGCCAAAATCATATAAATGTAATGTTCACTCTTGTTAACTTGATAAGTATAATAATACATTATTTAACATTTTAATTCTTAGTTAAAGATAATATCATAATGTTACTTTATTAAAAAACATGTCATAAGTTATACTGAAAATACATACATATGTCCATAATGTAGCCGTCAATATGCAAAGATGCTCTTGGTTTTCACAGTTGAAAGTGTACATAAATGACTAGTATAATTTTAATTATTTAATTTTATTATCATAATAATAACCAAGATAATTATTGTACTTCAATTATTTCAAATAACGGCACACACATTTGAAATCTCAACTTTAACTTTGGTATATATAAATGCCAATTACAACAAATTAAACATATATGTCATAAACATATTGAGCACATTACTTAAATCCGTAAAATATCATTATAATTATTATAACTTTATTCAAATTTAAAGTCTTTTTTAAGTGTACTGAAATGGGTAAATAATAATAGATACATAGATTTATTAAACATCAATATGCTCATTGAAATTAATTTATTTAAATTTAAAAAAGATACACCTCAATATTAAGGTTTTAGTTAAAATTCAACAAATCATAATTTTCATATTTCAATTTATAACATTAGGACCGGGAGTGACTCTAAGAATTGAACCTTGACATTGATGATCGATGGGACTAACTGGTTGATTTCAACAGTGTAGGGTGAATATGTAGTTGAGATAATTGTGTGCTCCGACTCATAAATTTTATTCCACACAACCTTATTTTGCACCAATCCACCTCTCCTCTCCACAGTTCCTTGCCATCTCTGTGGGTACCATATACAATTCTCCATGCCCAACAAAACAATCCGAGCAATACCATTTAAAGTTTTAAATGAGCGAGCACATTCAAACACTACAATGGTACCATCCTCTGCTGACACTGCATAATGGGGATTCATAATGACTCCAATTGAGTATTTCAATGCATCACCATGCACTACCCACGTTTGGATTTGCAATCCAAAGTCGCCAAGCTCCATCCAACGTTTCTAATTGTAGAAACAATCCCACAATTTTGTGCCATTGCAAATCATGCATATTATATGCCTTGACTGTTCCAGCGAACCCACTTATTCTTTGTAGGATCATACACTAGAATTACATCCCAACAAGATGTTAAAACCTCTCCGTTCAACGAGACAATTGACCATATATAACTTATGAGTCCTTCTTCCTCGCAGGAGCATTTTCCATTCAAGTTTACCATTGCACAAGTCCATATAATAATAAAATGGCTTAAATAACCACACAATGCCATTACAATAGCCTAGCTTTGTAGGTTCAATTGTTCCAGGTAGAACAAAGTCAAACTTCATACATCGTCACCGAACTCGATAAATTGGTAGCATGCTTTCTCTTTATTGTAGATTATAATCCCTTAGGAATGGCAAAGGAGGCAGTTGTTTGAAATAGCTATGCCATTGTTTACACACTAGATGCCCAACAACCTGGATTTCCTAGATATGAGCGGTAAGATTTCTACTTCACAATGTCTTGCGGCAAACTAGGAAAAAGCTCAGAATATGCCATGCCCCGCTGAACCCTAAACAAAGTTTCCTTAAAAAATATCCTAACCCTAAAGAAAAAAAACCTAATTTTATATACATTTTTTTATATGTAATCTAATGTTAAGTAAAACAATGTATAATTTCACACATTGCATTTAAGAGTTTTCTATTTACATTCATACTTCACTTTTATAAGTTTAAAGAGAGACATTTTCTTATATGTATCCTTATTATTTATCATATTATATACATTTGAACCTCATAGATGCTTTTATTTGAGATTTGTTATAGTTATTATGAAATGAGTATAAGAAATGTAAGTTGAGAATTTGTAGAACATGAGATTAAATTAAATTTATCACTATTGCTGTTATGTTGAATGAACCTTATAGGAAAATTAGAATGAAATAGAGTACAGAAAATTTGGAATGAATAAAATACTTATATATAAATTTTCTTATTTAAATATAATATTCTTTTTAAATTATTATAATTTAACTAAATTATAAGGTAATATATTTTATTTTAATTTTAAAAATGTAAAACAAGGATGTTTATTTATAAATAAGAAGACTACTGAGTTTTGAAGTTTAATTAGCAGAAAGTCACTATAAACAGTGACTGGTTGACTGATGTAATATGGATGATGTATATCGTATACACATCATGTTTGATATTTTGTAACTATTTAGTTCATTATGTGTGCATATTTCAACGATTAAATGCAATAAATCAGTAAGCGAGTACACATGTATTTTATATATATAGAAATATATGTATGAGAAGTTTTTTTTTACTGAAATGATAGACGTACATACAACACACACCACACATATGCACATCTATTATTGTATATATAGGATATAGTACGTACATGTTTATTAAATATATTTAAGACTAAACGGAAGATTCAAAGGACCGCTTAGCTCTTGCATATCTAAGTTTTATATATGCGTATATGTATAAACATACGTATATACACATGCATTACGTGTGTAGCTGGTTACAAGAGAGTGTATCATATTTTCGAGGTTAGATTATATTTCTCCTGGCAGATCCTCTCTCCCTCCCCCTCTTTCTCTCTCTCTCTCTCACACACACACACACACACACACATTTATACACAGATGTACGTATAGTACATTAATATGTATAGCATGAGGCCTTCATACAAGCAATAATACATATGATTACAATACATACGTATGTATGTATGTATGTAAAGTGTTAAAGAGGTTTCTTTCTGTTAGTCCGCTTGTGTGGCGCGCGCGTGCGATGTGTTAAACATATATAATGCATTACAGATAAAGGAGATTGCGATATTTTGCTGGACAGCTCCCATTTAATGGGCTGATGTGAGTAATTGCTAAAGTTTATAAAGAGAATATACCACAATATTTAAGTAATCAAGTTTAATCATTAATTAAGAGTCAGTGTTTGTAAAGTGCGTTTACTCAGCCTCTGAGACAAATATTGTTCAAGTATTCTTCGAATGTCAATGCAGCGTATTGTGCTGGATGCTGTTCATCCACAAGCTGAGGAAGAGGTTTAATTATTCATTCGTGGGAGGGTTAAAAAAACTCGCAAATGAAAACCTTGTCTTGTTGGAGTTTGCCAATGCTCTATGTTGTACGCTCTTATACTTACTGTTACTCAATATCTGCAAAATACATACAATAGTTATATACATTCATGTATATGTATGTACATAGAAATATAAACAGAAATACAAATATACAAAATCTTCATATCTACAAAAATATCTACACACGTCTTCTTACTAATGACACACACACACACATATTGAACAGATAAATGCATGTGTGTATGTGTGCGTAGATACACATACAGACATACACAACTTACATGCATACGTATACAGCATGTGGGCATGTATTTGTACCTTGTACGTGTCTATGTATATAGGAATCTATAGATGTGTAGAACATAGATATATGGAGGTTCATTTAACTACAACTTTGCTGCAGCAAATGTACGTAATATGCATAACTGACAGAGGGAGAGAGAGAGAGAGTACCTGTAGCTGATCACCAGGGTTGACAACGAGGGAATTTGGGATAGGTTTAACAGTAACCCAGGAGTTGAACTTCTTCACTTGCAAGCCTTGTACTTGGTTCATCGAGAGCACAGTAATCAAACCTGGATCACAATGGGACGTACTCCAAGAACAAGATGAGGCTCCGGACACGGTAGATACCTGTTGATAAGCAACGATTGTTCTAGATGTGAAACTGTACTCTCAACACAGCCCGCTTCTAGCCCCAGTCCCTGTGATATGAGTGACATCATGGTTAAAGCCAGAGCACGTACTGTGTTAACTTCACTGTTTAGTATATACTCTCCTCTCTCTCTCTCTCTCTCTCTCTTCTCTCTCTCTCTCTCTCTCTCTCTCTCTCTCATGTGTGGATATATGTGTGGATACATGCGTGTAATATATATATGTGTGTAGAGAGAGAGAGTGTGAAAATTCTGATTTTCTGGTTCTTACAGTAGCTGCTGTTACAACTACATGCATTCTAAATGATACCATGACATATGCATAAGATATCTACATAGAGTATAAGCATGTAAACACACACACACACACACACAACCTGAGTAAATGGGGAGAGGCGGGGAATGTGTTTAAGACATCTTCAGTGAGAGGATAACACTTCAGCAAGTCCAAGAAATCCCTCCAATTTGAACACCATTACTATCGAACTGAAGGCCATATCTAATCCCACTCATAGTCTTACTCGGTTCTGCACTGAAGTCTTCATTCTCTCTTCCATGGGAAGCTCAAAACACTCTTCTGCAACCTGTATGCAACAGTGTGTGTGTGTGTGTGGGTATGTGTAGAAACATGATCTGGTAAGATATCTGTGTGGGTATGTGTAGAAACATGATCTGGTAATTTGTTCTAATGTATATCTACATATCTGCGATAGTCCATAAGTGATGCAAGTATATCTATATCAGATAAAAATACTTATATATTTACTATGTATGTATGTATGTATGTATCTATATATATCACCAGTGTATAATTAACTACAATCTATATACCTCTATCTTCGCACACACACACACACATACTTACCTGCATAATATTATTGATGGTTTCCTCGCAAACATCATGGTTAACCACATGAAAGAACCCCCATTCCTTGCAAGCTTGGTCGGTCCAACAATTCGACATCTACCTTCATCACTCCACTAGTCTTGGAACTGATCTCTCTTCTATATGATGCATCTTTTTCGCTATGTAACTATACGTATAATGTGGTGTGTATATCGCGTGCATCTACATACACTGTGTAGTGAGGTCCACACGATTGTCACCCTCGTCTACACATTGACTATGTGCAGATTTTATCCTATATTATTTTGATAGGTGCTCGTGATATTGTGGTATATTCTCTTTAAACTTTACCTCACATCAGCCATTAAATGGTGTCCAGCAAAATATCGCAATCTCCTTTATGTGTAATGCATTATATATGTGTAAGTACACACATTGCACACAGAAGCGGACTAGCAGAAAGAACCCTTTACGTCGACATGTTACATAAACACTCATACATACATACGTATGTATTGTAGACATATGTATTATTGCTTGTATGAAGGCCTTATGCTATACATATTAATGTACTATACGTACATCTGTGTATAAATGTGTGTGTGTGTATGAGAGAGAGAGAGGGGGGGGGGGGATGGAGGGAGAGAGGGAGGGAGTGCAATTAATCTCGAAAATATCTCTTGTGTAACATGCATATACATACATATGTGATATCCATATAAAAAAGAAACCAGCTACACACGTACATGCATGTGTATATACGTATGTTTATACATATACGCATATATAAAACTTAGATATGCAAGAGTTAAGCGGTCCTTTAAATCTTCCGTTTAGTCTTAAATATATTTAATAAACATGTACGTACTATATCCTATATATACAATAATAGATGATGCATATGTGTGGTGTGTGTTGTATGTACGTGTATCATTTCAGTAAACAAAGAACTTCTCATACATATATTTCTATATATATATAAAATACATGTGTACTAAAAACCTAATGATGCTACGTTCGTACTATATTGACACTCATCTTCATCTTAGTCTCTCTTTCTATATGTGCGCGCTTACTGATTTATTGTATTTAATCGTTGAAATATGCACACATAATGAACTAAATAGTTACAAAATATCAAACATGATGTGTATACGATATACATCATCCATATTACATCAGTCAACCAGTCACTGTTTGTAGTACCAAGTAAACTTCAAAACTCAATACTCTTCTTATTTATGATTAAACATCCTTATTTATAATTTCATTCATTTTAAAATAAAAATAAAATATATTTACCTTATAGTTTAGTTAAAATTATAATAATTTAAAAAGAATATTATATTTAAATAAGAAAATATTATTTATACACAATTCTTATACACACAATATACAATATGCATTGTTTTTTATAGGTATATATTGGTCTATATCAATTATATATGCATCGTCTTTAATTATATATATATATACACGAATCTTAATTTAATTATTGTACACTTTTATGTAAGTGCTATATAGTAAATGCCCACACAAATGTGTGTGTGTATATATATAAATATATATATGAACATAAGTGAATATGGTGCACACAAATAAATATAAATATATTCTCTCATATAGCAAACATGGTTATATAATATACATATAGAATAATATGCATTGTTTTTTAAATATGTATGTTGAATGTATTCATATCTTTAAACTTAAAACACTAATTAATTAAAAAAAAACTCATTAATGATTAAATAGGAATTGCTCACTAGTAATTTAATTTTTAATTTAATTAACCATTATAATGTAAAACTCATATTTAAACTTTATTATATAAATAGATTAATAATATGTACAAGATATGTTTTAGTAGATGGTAATTATTTTTTTAATCTTCAAATTGAGTAGAAAATGGTAATTATAAACCCTCTTAATAGAATTTTATATGTATTTATTTTATTATATATTGAACTTGTTCTCAATAGGAGAGAATACTAAATTTTCAAATATGAATATACATATGCACTTTATAAATATAAGTGCATAATTATTTTAAATATAAAGTGGGTTAAATAGAATTATCCTTAATTATTAAATAAAATGAGAATTATTAATAATAATTTGATTGTAAAGTATGATATATAAATATAGGAAAGATACTGCCCTAGTTAAATAAAATATAAATCTGAAATTACAAAAGCCACTTAATTATAAACTCTTTAAAGATTGAGTAAGTACTAACTTAAATAAGATTTAATTTTGTTCTAATGGTTTAAAGTTAAAACATTTTTAAATGGTTTAAATTTAACATCTTATTTTCTTTTGTTTTAACCATTTTCTTTGTCGAAAAAACAATTAATTTAAAAATTTACATGTCAAATGAAAGGTAAATTCATTAGTTTAAATATTTTAAACGATAGACTCCATGTTATACTTAAGAATAAATCTGGCAAATGTTTTATGATTTCGCATATAATATAATTATATTAAATATCATTAGACTTAAATTACTAATTAAACTTTTATTTTGTTGGGGATCCTAAATTAGTGGAATTGGGATAATGCATTTAATAGGTACACATACACAAATAAGAAATTTCATACATTTAAAAATAGGAATGAAAGAGACTACTCAATTTCCTTGGGGTAAGGAGAATGAATGGATAAGCAAAATCTCATGCACAATCTAAAGAGGTTTAAAAGTCCCTTTCACTGGTAGCTCAGCTTTAATATATCAGTACACATATATAAATGCGCACATTACCAAGGCATCACATATCACATTAGAATGGAGAGTAGTATTAGCAGGGAGGATGCACAGGGCCATTTTGAGCTCAAAAGCATGATCTTTTCATATATCACTCCGTTCATTCTCAAAGCTGTTGTTCTTCTTGATATCCCCAATATGCTTGCCAAATCAGGCCCTCTTTCTCTCGATCAAATCGTATCCAAGCTTAAGAATGCAAAGAATCCCCAGAAAGACGTTCTTCAACGAATCCTCCACTTCTTAGTTCATAAGAAGGTGTTTGACGAAACAACCGGTGAAAATGGTGAGGTTTGTTACTCCGTAAACAGCATCTCCAAGTGGTTAGCGGAAGAATACCACTTCTTACTTCTCCTCATGCATCCTTACGGTCTAAATGGTTTTCAAAAGATCCACGAAGCTATCTTAGACGGAGGATATGCATATGCCATTGCAAATAAGGTGCATGTCTGGGAGCACGGTAAGTACGACTCTGAGTATAACAAGCTGCTGAACGACGGTTGATTGTGTGGAGTGGTGTTACTATGTCCTTAATCTTGGATAACTATGATGGATTCAAAAATATAAACACTCTTGTGGATGTTGGTGGAGGCATAGGCATGTGCATAGATAAGATAGTGCAGAAATATCCCAATATCAAAGGTATTAACTTCGACCTCCCACATATTATCGAGACTGCTCCAAACTATACAGGTACGTTTTAGAGTTTAAATGCCGGTATAATAATCATCAATTATATTGCAGGAGTTCATCACGTGGCTGGAGATATGTTTGAGTCTGTTCCTAGTGGAGATGCTATGATGATTAAGGTAAGCTTTCTCATGTACACGGACACACTTGATTAGCTCCTCGCATCTGATTTCTTAGACCGTTTTCCTTAATTTTAACGACGAGGATTGCCTCAAGTTGCTCAAGAACTGTTACAATGCACTTCCTAACGGTGGTAAGGTTATTGTCGTGGAGCCGATCCACACCATGGATGGTCCCTTTGAATTTGATCTTGATATGTTAATGGTTGGATATACCGATGGAGGGAAAAGCCGGACATTTGAGAACACAAAGCTCTCCTTGAAAAGAGCGGGTTTTCTAACATCACTGTGAAGAATGTACCTTCTAAGGAGCAAGTTATAGAGGGTTATAAGATGGACAAAAAGTCACGTCTTGTTGTGCATTAATAAGTGGTTTCTTGCTTTTGTGTATCAATAAAGATATGACCTATTGGTGCTTAAGCAAGGATCTCTACAGCAGTTCTATGTAGGCCTTAGACTGACCGTATATGTGGAATGTGTCTCTATGCACGTAACGCTACTCTCTCTCTCTCTCTCTCTCTCTCTCTCTAGAGAGAGAGAGAGAGAGAGAGAGAGAGTAATTGTCTGTGTGAGAGGAGAGAAATGAACTGCATAACTGAGGGAAATAGAGAGTTTTGTTAAGGAGTTCCCCTACCTGGTGGGTTGCATTATGGTATTATCTTAATTAATAACGATTAATTAGCCAAACGTCTTGATGGCACTTTATCATGCAGCAGGGCATAAACTTGCGCGCGCGTAAAACGTTATATACACGCACACATGTAACACGTTATGTTACATGTGCGCGGCGCGCGTCTATGTATCTATATCTGTGTGTGTGTGTATACCCTGTACATTGTATTATATAATGTAATGAATAGTACGCAAGCAACCAACAAAAATATAAGATTGCTGATTGTGAATATGTATGCAAATTATTTAGAGTTCCTGTTTAGTTCGAGCAAGTATAACATAGACCGCCTCTCTATCCATCTGTTCACATGCTTATTAAACTCCATTCCTTCCAATTGACATTCTTCACATCCTGCATGCGATGCGAGTATGGACGTAACCCTGTGTGTATGTGCATGTGCGTGTGTGAGAGAGAGAGTCCATACTTTAGGGAGAGCATTGCCCGTACTTATACTGTTATTGCCAGCATAAATTCTATAAGGAATTTAAATGTCATATTAATAAATCCTAAAGGAATATTATATTGCAAAGTGTTCATTTTGTATGGCAGCATAAAAGCGGAACTACATAGTAATAAAATCACCATATTAATAAAGATAAAAATTAGGTTAAGGGTTATTAAATAGTTAAGCCTTGTAATAAATAAATATTTAGGAGTTTCGTAATAAACTCATTATTTTAAGGATAATAATTACATTAAAGGTTTAATTTAAGATAAAAATGTGATAAATAATAAATTATTATTAAATAATTAAACTCACCAACAATGAGTATGTATACTAATCTTATCTAATAAGTTTATTCAATACGTACGCTTCATTAATGGTTATTTTATATTTCCTCAGTTACCATTTTAAATTCCATTCAATGCTTATCTTAAATTTAATTTAATTAAGAATAATAATTAAGTTAAAGATAATAATTAAGCTTAAAAATAAAATTTAATTTAAGAATGGGTTCACTTTAGGAAAGGATAATAATTAGATTAATGATTTAGTTGAACCATGTTTAAAATAATAATTAAGTTAAAAATCTAATTTAAAAATAAATTCACTAGGTTAAATAAAATAATTTGGTTAATGATTCATTTTAAAAATAAAATCATTAGATTAAGGATAAAAATTAAATTAAAGAAGGTTTAATTTATCAATAAATTTATTAAATTAAAAATAATAATTTAATAGACTCGCCATGTTAAGGATAACAATTAAGTTAAAAGACTCACCAAATTAAAAATATCAATAAGTTTATAATGTGTGTTTGTGTGTCATGGACGCCCCATTTAATCATTGATATATTTTACTCAATTTGATGATTATCCTAAATTCATTATTTAATAGTTTATCTTAAGAATAACATGTTAGAGAACACCTACATAATTGTATGAATATTTATACAATAGCACACAACACATCAATTAGACTCACTCACCTAATTATTATTTTGAAAAGTTATTTATATACAAGTATATATATATTTTTAAATATGGGAAATGGTGCAAACTAGTATTATATCCCAATTGTTATTCTTAACCAAAGTAAGTACATCTTTAAATTCTTATCCATATGCTTAATTATTTAATAACTCTTAACTTAATTATTATGAATTTATACCCATGCATTGGCTTAATATTTAATTACCTTTAATTTTATTATTACTCTTAGTTTATCTCTCTAACCTGGTTATTATTTTAAACTTAGTAAATTTACTTTTAATTTAATTATTATTGTTAACCTAATAAATTTATTTTTAAGTATTCATGCTAATTTACTTTTTTGATAGTTTATAAGCTTTTAGGTTTAGGGTTTAGGGTTGAAACCAAACTTGGTGATGATATATATTATATGTAATAGCTGGTTAAAATAATATAATATACATATGTGCTCTTTGTGTAAGGCGGTTGTGATCTAGTTGAGCATTAAAAATATAAAATCTGTGTTAAAATGAAACTGGATTATGCTCCATTTAAAACTTTATTACATGTGTTATTTATATTATTTAAATATAATAGCTGATTAAAATAATATAATATACATATGTGATCTTTATTACATGTGTAATATAATGCTTTAAAAATATAATGTCTATGTGTATATTGAAATGGAACTAGATTATGCTCCACTTAAAACTATGTGAACATGTTATGTAAAATTCTTCTTTATAAAGTAATACTCATACGGCCTTTAAATATAAACATGTAAATATATAAATGTTTGTGTATTTTGAATAACTTATACTTTATTATCTTATTCTCTTCACATACAATGGAAGACTATTTCCTTACATATTAACATATACACGTCCAATCATTTGATAAATTAATATATAGATAGAGACATTCAAACAATATAAAAATGACTTCGGAACCACCACTAAATTGACATGTACTCACCAGACAAAGATAATAAATTAACATATACACCTGCTATATATATGCGTGCGTGTGTACGTGGTGGTTCTTATATAAATCTAATATAAATATATAAACCATCATATACCTCACAATATAATGCTGTATACAAGTACATCTGTACGTGTGTATATTTAAACGATGTTAAAAGAACAATTATACATTTCAAAATTGAAATAAACAAAGAATTGATGACGAACATACTTACAAAAAAAACCAGCTGTTTTCAGCTCCAATCATCACACCGCACATGCTTAGCAAACCATATAGCGATATCCTCTACACAGGCCCGTGCTAGCTTTGTATTCATTAAGCTCTCCACTGTAGCAAAACCATGTACTGCATTCCTGTATACATTTTCCATTCTATATTAAATACACGCATACTGGTAGGAATATGTGTGTTGTGCGCGTGCATACAAACGGAAAATGTTAACTCTTTTCCTTTCCTATAATGCAAGAACATAATACAAAATTGTGTGTGCGTGTGTGTGCGTGTATAAATTATGTACAAAGTTGTAGTTATGCAACTATTATAATATACACACGTCACACAGTACCTGTACACAAGAAACGTGGCATCAACGTGGGCCTTTTTGAGAGATTCAACATAAGCAGCAGCTCGATCCCTCAACATGTCCAAGTCAGCACTTATTACCAAGCTGGACGGTATCCTCGACAGTACCGCCTTGCTGCACCTGAGCGGATCAACGGCAGGATGGTCAGCAGAATATTCACCCTCAGGAAGAAAGCATCTCCAGGCCAGTGATAATGTGTCCTTATCCATGAAGTAGGCATTGGATAATCCAACCTGTACATATTATATTTCCTCTCCGTCTCTATATATGCGTGTGTGTGTGTGTGTGTGTGTGTACCTCTGAAGGTAGCGGTGAATGACCCTGCGATAAAGGTAGATGAGGACCTGGCTACTATTTTAAGCGGCTCTAACTCTAGCGTCAAACTTGTAGATGCCTGTGCCACTTGTTGTGCTATTGTTCCCCCTGCTCCTATTCCCATCAACAAACACCTGCATATAGAACCATACACTTGTTAAAGATTTATCATACACACACATATATATGAACATAATACCTGGAGCAGTCGAGATGTGCAGAGATCCATGGATCTACAAGCATGTTACCAAAGTAACCGGTAATCCCATGAAAATATCGCAGATGAGAAATGGGCAAGATTAGCCTGCTTAGCCAGCCAGCGTAAGGTGAAGAGGCCATCATCTGTAGCAGCGGGATACCTGTGTTTCGGAGACAATCTGTAACCAACAGCAACCACGATACATTTGCAGGCCTTTGCAATCCTCCTACAGAAGATATCGTTGGAGGTTGAATCCTTGCTACCACTTATGAAAGCCCCATTGTGAAACTGAACAATGACCGGCAATTTGATGAGGTGAGCATCCTTATTCTTGCGTGGGAAATACGCTCCTGTGGAGAATTTCTGTTCATTCTCAGAATTCACCCATCCGAATGTCTTGCTCAAAGCTGTGTCCGTTCCCAGGCCCAGACAGTGGTGGGGAAGAAAGATACGGACTGAGAGTGATGTTGAAGGATCAATGATGCAATCCTTGGTAGCAACCCCATCTAGGAACGATGCATTCGGTGCCACAGTGCTGCTGTTGATTGGTGGTCGATTTGTGGACTGAATCTTGCCGTCTTTCAGGACTACGGAGCGCTTCAGGGAGTTCTTGTACCGCCAGCTTGAGATCTTGAGGCCTATATTCATTCCTCGATCCCTGCAACTCTCCCCGGTCACCAAGTTTTATAAAATCCCTCTATAGATCTGCTCTTGGATTTTCTGTAGCAAATTCTTGAACAATGAGAATAGCCGGTCCAAATTGGAGTACTGAAGCAGCTGCTTAGTAAACGAAACCGAACGATGAGCCCTAGAAAACCATGCACGCGTCAGACATCGAACCGCGTTCGTTTAATATAAATTTATATTTTGGGTTTAGGGTTTATTAATATATGCAAGCGGGATATTCATTTAATGTATGAGATATTCAATTTCATTTAAAGTAAATTTCCATTTATCATTATTATTTAAATAGTGTTTTAAAAAAAAAAATTAGTTTAATTATTAATTAAATCTGGTAGTTTAACTTAATTTTGATAATTTAAAATTATTATGGTTTAGTTTAGGGTATACACATTCTTGTGATTCTCGATTGTCAGCTGCCTATATATATATATATATATATATATATATATATTATATATATATAATGTAACCAATAGAATATTAATATACTTGTATGCTCACTATACACCACTACTGTCTTCAAATGGAACCTGAGTAAGTACGTGCTTGCGTGCGTGCGTGTGTGTAGCTATATGATTTATGTAAATTATTAATGAATTTATTATCACAATGCATAAGGTTATGTAAATTGGATATTAATATATTCCTGCGTTTTGCTTCATGTAATATATTATTAGTGTTAAACTGGCCAATGTTTTATTATATCTAAATAAAATTGTAAATGTTTATTTGTTATTATTATGATATATATTCTTTAAACAATCGTATATATGTAATATAAATTCTTATATAAAATGTGTGACAAGCTAAGAAGCCAGGTGTTCGAAATGCGCCTGAGATCATAAACACGCGCTGGGTTCGATTCCTCAGGACAAAAATTCTAGGGTTTTGTGTACTAATTAGGGTTTCAGTAGAGGAGTGAATATCAGGGCGCGAGCAGGCGCGCGACTCGGGGCGCTGTCCTGAAGACTCTTGAGCAGAAATTGATTCAAGAATAAGCTGCATCGATTTATTTTCTCAGTACAAATCCTATCCCAATGGTGATACCCAATATGCACATGTTTAGATCCGAGGACATGAGCTTGGTGCAGCTTATTATCCCATTGGAATCAGCTCACGGCACTGTCACGCACCTGGCCAAGTTGGGCGTTCTTCAATTCAAAGATGTAAGTGGTTTAATCATTCAGGTTATTCAGAAGATTGATATGTTATTTGTTATTGCAGCTCAATTCAGAGAAAAGCCCCTTCCAGAGAACATATGCTAATCAGGTTTGTCGTTAGCATCTCATTAGTATACAGTTCATTTAAACTATATTGATATGTTTATAATTACAGGTGAAACACACACACGCATTTAAACTATATTGATATGT